>JAPMOQ010029911.1:270817-348046 GCA_026543055.1 Argiope trifasciata
CATATATATATATATATATATATATATATATATATATATATATACTAGCCGCCTTTGGCGACCAGCTGGTTCGCCATGAGTAATGCTTTCTAAAATTTTCAGTTAAATCACATATTCATTAGCCAAAATTTAAGAAATAGTTCAAGTTAAAAGATTCAGTTATTAGTGGTTAAAGAGTCTGTAACTTTATTCGGAAAAACTTTGAGTTTAATGCTCTAATAATTTATCGATTATGTTTCCAAAATATTAAAAACGTTTTTTTCGTTGATATTGCCAAAATGTTAAATATGTTTTTTAAAGAAAGCGAAAAAGGGAAAAAATTATTGAAGTAATGATACAGATATTGCAAACGATTATAGAAATATGCCATTAAGTCGGGATTTCAAAGCATATCCTGTCTAAATTCAATCAAGTTTACTGTAAATAAAGATAATTTATGGAATTAATGATATAGATATTGCAAACGATCATAGAATCCTTTGCCTCGCATTTATTATTTTAGAAGGTATCTCATTTTATATTTATGTTATTTTATCCAGTTACGTGCTGAAAGTTGTATTTCTTTAGATTTGATTTGCGATGATAGTTGCTTTTTTATTTGAACTTCCGGTATTGTTTTATTTTATTTTATCCAGTCACGTGATAAAAAAACATGGTTAAAATATTTCTTTAAAAATTCGTTAAAAATAGAAGCTTGAGCTATACATTTAAACACTAATACCATTAGAAAGCTAATTTTTTTATCTTTAAATTGACGTAAAAATCATGTTTGTGCGATAATATTTTCGGAAGTTATAGCGGATAAACGTCGAAATTTCGCTTAAATTTTAATTAATTCAAATTCTAATTAAAAATTTGAAAAAAGGGCTCCGAGGTGCACATTCCCGACCTCCAAGGTATACATGTTCCAAATTCGGTAGCTGTAGGTCCAACGGTCTGACCTGTAGAGCGCCAACACACACACACACACACACATTGAGCTTTATTATAAGTATAGATATATATAGTATATATATAATAGCAATTTTTTTATACTTCAATTTTCGATTTTTCTACCTGGGAAACAAAGTTTTGGCCCTCAACTGATTTTGACCTTGACCGAAAAATCAAGCGTTTTTCTAAATATTGACGCATCCCTAATCTGATAGTCTCGTGATTATGTCAAACCGGCTTAATTAAACTGGTGAATGCCTTAAATTAATACAGTTCGTAAGAATTCTGAGAATGAATAATTTGGAAATCAACTTTTAATTTGAATAACCTTAAAAGAGACTAAAATAGATGCCTCAAACCCTAATTTGTCGTCTACGAATTTTGGAGGCTTCAAAATCATCAAACGAAAAAAATGTCCTGTTCTCACAAGATCTTAATAATTGAAAAAAAAAAAAGATTTATTCTTTTCTTTAAGGCTGAAACAGTGCAAAAAAAAGTTTATATTATATTTATATATATTCTAGCTGGTACCCGGCTTGTTACTGCCGCAGACGAAATAATCTTGGGAGTATCGTTTGTAATTTGAAATAGTTCTTTTTTTAATTAAGAATGATAGAAAGAATAATATTTTCTTGTCGGAAATGAATACATTCATTTAAATTGAACAACATATAAAGGAGAAGTATAAATAGTGTTTATTCTATTTTTATCATTCTATTCTACAAACAAATATTCATTTTTATGTATTAGATTTGTGTATTTTTTTAGAATTGTAAAGCTTGGTGTTCTTTCAGAATGATGACAAAAGAAACTATTTATTGTATCTTGTGGTTCGTTTAATATTCGTTCAGAATTCTCAGGTTTAATGTTAGAAAATGCCATTAAAATATTTTCTTTTAAAATTGATTAAACATAGAAAATATATTTATACTATACAATCTTTAATATAGTTGAAAAGATAATTTTTTGAAAACTAAGTTGGTGCAACATTATTTGTACTATTATATTTTTGGAAGTTACTGCAAAAAAAAATCCTTTAAAATTTTATTAAATGTTTAGTTAAAATTTCAAACCAATAAGATTGGCTACCCTAAACCTTTCTTACACACTCTCTAATAACACTATTACTTCAGAAATTTACTTAGATGGCATTTAAGTACAATAGCTACAAAATATTAACGTTTCGCATGAATTTGGCACCTTTATGGCATATGTTGGCTGCTTGGCTAGTTATTTGATAGTTAATCCATGGTTAATAGATGCGGTAAATAGATTTAATTTTTATTATTTAAAATAAGAATATTTCTTTTTATATTTTAGATGTTTGTATTATGCCTATAACTTTCGAGTAAATGCGAAGTTTTATCGGAATCGGTTGAGCGGTATGATAACTCATATGTGACATAGATAAATATTCATATTATATATATATAATGAGCACGTAATAAATAAATGAAAATTACATAAATCAAATAAAGATTCATCCAGAAAATTAAATTACACATCTAAAATTCCCCAAATAAACTAAATAATTAATTATGGGAATTAAATGATTAAATATGCATTCTAGAATAAAAAAAGTAGCATGATTTACTTTTTCTTTCTATGTGAATAACAAATTCTTGCCAAGAGGAATGTAATCTTCTTGACATTTTAGTTCATTCTGTTCTATTTCTTAATTAACGTCTTTTAATCCGACTTTTGCTGGACCAGAGCTATGCAGTAGTAATTTAATTCCCTACAATACGGACTTATTTATTGACAAAATTTAAGACCAAAACGTAGTTTTGTTTGCATTAACGTTATAATAAGACATTATCGTATTTGCTAATATATAAAATTCTGTATTATTCTCAAAAATGGAAAACATTAATAAAGTTAACGATAGAGAGGTATAAAAGTTTCTTCTTTGGATGCGATTTTGTTTTAATGGAAATGAAATATCCTTTGATTCTGAATAAATTGCAAATGTATAAATCGTTCAGATTAACATAATCTTTCAATGAAGATTGAAATATTTAAATTAATATTTAAAATTTATTCTGTATGTGCCTAAGGATTTCTAGGAAATAATGCATTCTGAAAATAGGAGAGTAAGCAAATCATGATATGCATTTCAACTAATCTGGAAAGTGACGAACAACTAAACCCGGGTACTTTCATTACTAAGCTTTTGTTATATTTGTAAATACCGTCGAGTTTAGTTTATTTGGTTTAGTTCATTTTCATAGGCTTTCAATATTGAAATAGTTAAAAATCATATGCAATGGTTATAAATAAAATATGCTGCATTTATAAGTAAATTCCTCTTAAATTTTGCCTAATTTAATAAAGAATATTGTGAAACATTTGGCATGAAGTTGTATCCAGCCTTTGTGTCTTGAACGACTTGCCTAAAATTGTTCCAGTTCGGAATTTCTATGAAGTAACGATGTTGCAAGTAGATTCATTATGGTTTCTTGCCTTTAAATAGCTATCTCATGCCACAAATTATCCGGAAAATATCATTTGATCTTAGAATTCAATTGCATTCTAATTAAAGCCCTCTAATAATACCCAATTTATGTTTATTCTTTAACTACCTGTTGTAAATTTTATAACCGCACTTTTTCGATTTTATTCACATTCTTATGTATAGTAAATGCTTCTTAAAACAATCTATATACATAATATAAACATAAGAATATAAATTTAAATAAAGTTACGTTGCATTTATTCGATTTTATTATACATTTAACAGCTTTTTAAAATTTTCAGTGAACTTGGAATCGAATTTGCAACTAACTATTTTTGTTTTCAAGTACCGCAGTGCAACATAAAAAAGAAAAAGTAAAAAATAAAAATAATAAAGAAAGAAACAACTCAGTTTCTAAAATTGCGGGTTCTTTTTTGTGAACTCTGCTTTAGAATGCGTAAAAGTGAAAGCAAGTCTAATTTAGCATTAAATAGTAATTTTTTTAGTTCTACATAGATTTTAAACTTAAACCCTCTGCATAACTTCTATTTTATGATCTTAGAGCAAGGTAAATCCTTTGTCAGATATGAAATTATAGTATATCAGTTTCACGTTGAAGTTAGAAAAGGGGTCTTTTGAGTTCAAGTGCTTTCATATCATCTATAAGTCCACAAAAATTAAACAGGCATCTGTAATATTATTAGTCAAGAGATGGAAAACCAAACAATTAAATAGCAAAATTCGTTTCTTTACTTTTATTTTATAAAATGTTTAAATTAGTTTGTTGAATGAGATATTTAATCGAAATAAAATGTTACCAATATCCGAAGTATCAATGTTATTCCAAAGGCGAATAGTATAAAAATAGCATGACTTCAAGAAATGAAAATAAAAGTCCATCGCTATTTTCCCTCGTGTATTTAATGCACGAGTGCCAGGTAAAAAGTTGATGAAACAGAAACAGCACAAGAAATTCAAAGAAAAGAATACAAAAAAAATATTAAAACAAAAATACTCCACCCTAGAAAGCCTCTTAGGGCAGGAAACGCATTATACCGCCTCCTCACGACTAAACCCGGAATTTAAGTGAGCTTATAAACCGCGGTCTCGATGAAGAAGTCAAGTCACGTGAATTTGTCGCCTGGCAACATTTTAGTTAGTCGAAATGACAACAAATCACCCGTGGGCGGCTCTGTTTTGTTTACTTCTGATTCGGAACTGGGAAAGGAAAACAAACAATTTTTATCACCGCAAACTTCGGAAAACGGAAATATGAATTGAAATTCGAGAAAAAAAATCCGTTCTTTATTAATCCGGATTCTTCAAGGAATGAAAATAGGCTTATGCAATCCAATATAGAATCCAATAACGATAACAAAAAGATTACATTAACGTTTCACTAAAGTAAACGACTAAGTCAGAGATCCTCGCTCACAACGCCGCCACATTTTTGTGTGTTTAAGTGATATTGGAGATATTTGTACCATTTTATAAGACATTTACTGGAAATGATTTAAGTATATTGAATTCATATCAAAATAAATCAAAAAAGTTTTATAATTCGATTTTAATTGTTTTTCTACGCATGCGTAGAAAAGCAGTGACTGTGCTTTGCACCTACTTACCTGCGCATGAGCAAAGGGCAAGAGCTGTGGTATGCGTATGCGACACATTTCTTTATTTACGTCTAATTTTAAACACCATTTCAAAGCACTCATTATGCCCAAAAAATTACTGATATTAGAGATAGTTTTTCTATTGTGTATTTTCTGTGAAATGTCTTTGACATTGCTCATCCAAACATGCAGTCTTCATTTTATACTATGAATGCCCAGGCATCTAATTCCCATAAGAGCTCGAATAACTACACCACCACCTGTTGTAAACATCAAGAATTGTGTCACATCTGAATTGTATCAGAAATTCGAATTCAACATCTGCTCATATACTAAAGTAAATGATTATCATTTGTATGTTCATGTTTACATTTTAGGAAAAATAAATTTAAATAGCTTAACACAAGTTGCTTTTTTTATAATTGTTTCAATAAAACAAAAAATAGGCTTCATCGCAAAAATTATTCGAAATTTCTTTTTCACATTTTAATCTAAAACTGAGCATAGCAAACATAAGTCATAAATACTGTTCTTTAGAAAACCAAATCTATTATCAAGTCCATTTTAACCACTTAATTCTTTGCTATTCAAAAATGGAAACTTCATAATAAATGAGTTGAAGGATTCAAAACGTTTCGAATATTATACCTCTGAGATGCATATTAATAACAAAAGTACTATTTAACTTTCCTAAGGAAGTCAGATAACTTTCAAAAACCAGTTGGAACCATGTTGGCGTGAATCATTTGTTTTCCTAAATTTCAAACTTTCTTCACTGTGATCGTAACTCTTAATGGATGCATGACTCGGAACCACAGAATATTTGTCACCGAAAAATTACTTCTTCTCAAGTGAAAGTATTTAAGACAAGGCTTCCTAATGAATGCAAGAGCAGTTTCTGCTTATTTTCTTAACACAATTAGCAGTGGAATCCTTTTCCCGTTTTGGCGGGAAAAGTTTATTCGTAAATTACATCGGAGTGTGGAACGTTACTTTTAAAGAAGTAATAGAAGAGCTAGTTATTCCAGATTTTGAAATTCTTATCTAAATTTCCAAGAGTCGGATGTTTTGGACAGATTTATTAGATTATTAGACATTGATTGATGCGCTTGGACATATTTTTCTGAGAATGTCTTAAAATGTTTCTCTGAGAATGTATGAATGAAGATTCTAATGAAACCGAAAATAATATCTCCTATTTATTTTTCGCACAGTTAGCAGTGGAATCCTTTTTATCGCTTTTGGCGGGAAACGCTTATTTATAAATTATGTCGAAGTGTGGTAAGTTGCGTTTAAAAGAGAATAGAAGAGCCATCTAGAACAGATTTCGAAAATACTATTTATTTTTTCAAGAATCAGATCAATCAAACAGATTTATTAGATTATTAGGCATTGATTGATGAGCTCGGTCATGTATCTCCGAGAATATCCTTAGTTGTTTCCTTTAACCTAGTTTCATTTGAGTGTCAGCTGTTTTGTTTACAATTATATATTATTTTATTTTCTCGTATACGAAATAAACAAAGAAAAATATTGTAATCATCAAAAAATTTGAATTCGAGTTCTTGACAAATTTTCATATTTTAGATCTTTCGCCGTCCAAAAACCTAATTTATGAATTTATGTTTTAAATTATGTTTATTTGTCTGTCTATCGTTCTGTCTGCAATTTGTGGACAAGATAACATAAAAATATTTTGACTTAAATGAGTAAAATGTGTTATTTACATCAAAACTTAAGAGTTCTAGTAAATTTTGAAACGTATCCGAAAGATGTCCCAGTAAAAGTAAACATAATAACTCTAACACATACTATAAGGCTGGATGGAAAAAATATGGTGCATAGATTTAGCATTGAAAATGGTATTCCGTAATAAGTTTTGAATCAAATTCACCAAGGAATTGTTGAATAGTACTTTTGCATGCAGATAAAATCGATAACTCAAAAGCCCACCAATTTATGTAAATAAAATTTGGTTAATATATTTAGGTCTGAAAGATAAGAACTTTTCATGTCTCAACTGAAATCTGTCAAAGGGTGAATTTCCCAACACATAAATGAATTTAATACATGATTTTATTACTAAAATTGCAGGGTTTTTTTTGTCAAACTTGCATCCAGTAGATAAAAGACCATCTAATATGCATATTTAGTATCTTTATTCTGCTAAAAAGCACAAAACTCATATATGTGGTCTACAGGACGCAAACTTTGCACTGTCTAATAGATTTAACAAATAAAGATGAACTATTTTACACGAAAATAAGAGAGATGGGAAGTAAAATTGTGAAACTATTAAACAACATTTGAGATAAATAGCAACACACAAACAACAAACCTCTAATAAACAACAGTAGTGATGAGTGAAAACTCGCAGGTGGTTAACATTGTGAAAAGAATCTTCAATTACTCTCTGAGTTCAACTTAATTACTAACTAATTACTCGATTACTGATCCTCTTTTGTGAACATCTTTTTCCATTGACAGGACACTGAATGTTCTAGGACAAAAGACGGTACTCGAGACTCAATGGAGTTATCGCCAATATTTTCAAATGTTTGATGTCAGGGGTCGGCAAAAGGAGGCTCGCGTGCCACATGTGGCACTTTTGATGTAAAGTTGCGGCTCTCCAGTTCCAAACGAAAAAATAATAATTTATTATCAAAAAAAAAACCCCTTAAAAATAATATATTTTTAAGTACTTAATCTCTCAGCAGCTTCTATCAACATAATAATTAATGATAGTATAAATGAAATCAACATTAAGCTATTTGGAATTGATATTGGATCATTTCAAATGCAATTGCTGGATTTGAAAGCCAAAGATTTATACGGTGGCAAGCTCATAGAACTCAAGAGCAAAAGGGAAGAGTTGGATGTCCAGAAACGCTTGCACATCACGCAGCACGAGTGGACAGCTCTAAATGAAATTTCGCGAAACGAGGCCCTCATATTCGACGCATTGAATAGTCTTTCAGAATGATGTAGTCAGGTCAAGGCACATGGAGTGATGTCGATCTTCGGGTCGACATGCTCGTGTGAGCAATCATTCTCATGCATGAATATAATAAGAAGTAAATTTGGAAATCTACTAACAAATAAAAATCTAGAGTCATGTTTGAAACTTAAAAGTCAACTATAAGATAGATGGAATAAATCTTTCAAAACGAATGCAAAACCAATGGTCCCATTGATGTAACTATCTATACTTGCGTTTTTATATGAATAAAGATTATTCCGTATTTATAGCTGTTTATTTTAAATCAAAAATCAAATATATATAAGCAAATATTATAGTACTAAATCGAAAACTTTTAGTAGCTCTTTACAAACTGGTAAATTTTGTTAATTGTTGCTTTTGGCTCTTCCGTTTCCAAAGGTTTAAGACCCGTACTTTATTTTTGTTACCAAATTGTCGCCAAGCGCGAGAGTCAGTGTCCATTTCTATACTTACTGAGGAATTACTAAGTCGGGAAGCAATATTACCAATTCGTTACATTAAGAAATAAATTTGATAATCATTGCATGGCAAATATTAGAAATTATTCAAAAAATAAATAAAATAAGGAAAAAAAGAGTTTGAGAGTTTAATTGGTATTATTTGAAAGGTGTATTTTGAAATTTTTAATGTTGTAATAATCATTTTTTGTGATAATAGTACTGAAGATTTATCAAAAAGGTAAAAAATAGCTTAATTTATATTTTAATAAAACTAATCAACTAATAGTTAATTATCTCATATTTAATTAAACTTAATTTTGAAAAATTGTCTGGTATCTATTTTAGTTTCGTCGTGCAGCGTTTCAAAAAAAAACTTTATATGAAAAATATGAATTTTTTTTTATATGGATATAAAAATGCAGAATATAAAATACACACTGTTATCTATATTACATCATTTTACAATTATTTGAATGAAAAAATAATTGAAAAAAATTAATACATCATACGTCTAGTTTAACTTATTATCTGCACTAGAAATCAATTAAATGTTAAAAATCGAGCAATCTTCAGTGAATCTACGTATTCTACGATTTGATACCATTTCTCAATAATTATTTGCTTCAACTGAAGTTAAATAATAATGAGAACAAAGTAATATCTTTGCATTTTTATAAAGTTAAATAAGAAATCCTAATACAGAAATATATTTCAGATTATGTAATGAATTAAATCAAATCATAATTAAGTTATGTTAAAGAATTCTATTTATACATTATTCTGAAAAAAATATTTTTACTTATTCACCAATGTTCATAATTCATATCTTGGGAACTGAATGAATTAATAAAATGAATTATAAATCAAATTAATTAGAAGTAATTATAAATAAAAAAATTCCAACCGAGTTAATATCTTTTGTAGAGGATAATAATTTGTTTCAAGGAATATTTAAATAATAAATAACAAGTTTATTTTAATGTATCATTAATAATTATTACTTCATCATTTTTTGAATATAAAAATTTTATTAGTACATTTCTACAATAGATTATACTCTAGAGATTTACATGAACATAAATAACCAAGGAGGGTTTTTTAATATTTCCAAGCTATTATCGTCTTTTTAAAATGAAGGAATTTCTTATGAAAGCTCTCTTGTAAATTTAAAAATTAAATTTTTTAAAAATAATTACTAACGTAAGTGCTTAAAGTTTGCTGTTTACATTCTCGTACACTTGACATAGGAAAAGTATTATAATCGTCAAAAAACTCTAGCTAGAGTTTTTGACAAATCTTTATGTACTAGAGCTCCCTGCTTTCAAAAAACATATTTCGAAAACTTCTGTCAGTCAATCTGTGACAAAGATAACTAAAAAATACATTAAGCTAAACGGCCGAAATTTGGTATGTGGTCTTTATACCAAATTTGCAGATTTGAAACAAATTTTCCATAGAAGGATTGTCTGTCAAGCTATTCGAATATAAATTAACGCGATAATTATGAAACGAATAAAGCTAGGAAGATAAAATTCGGTACACATGTTTAACATCCTTAATGAAGGTACTAGACAAATTCTGAGCCAAATAGAACTATGGCTTGGATGTCTGTTAAGCAGTAGTCACACTACTCTTTCAGAAACAAGTAATCGCAATAATTTTTTAAAAAAGACTTAAATATGTAGAACAAGATAAGGGATTTTGGGAAAAGGGTAGTTTCTTGCCAAATTTTTGTTTCACGAAAGTGATAAAAAGGTACCTAGAACACAATTTCTATGTTTGGATACTATAAACGACGCCGTGGATTGATTAAAGATGCTATATCCCCTATAAAAACATTTCGTGCGATGTAAGGTTTTCTCTGTTATGACAAATTCAAATTCGTGACATTTTGGAGGGGCAATTCCTTCTTGTTCTTTTTAAAAGTGTGTCGTATTAACAAGTGACACATAGATCTATTTAACAGTAAATGAACAAGGTGTTCAAATGAAAAGACAGAAAACAACACAAAATGTAACATCAACAGTTTTGCCTATGCCGCTATGGGTGAACGTAGTGAGACATCTAGAAATGCATTTGGAGTCTCCGGCGTGTATCGGAGCATACGCAAGAGAGAATAGAGGTTTTTATAAAGACTGTATGCCACGGCGAAATGTCATCCGCGCTTTTTGTTGGTAATTTTCCGCTTCTACTCTCAAGAACCGGTCAAGCAAGTTTTTCGTCATTGACAACTCTTTTTAATTAGTTTGAAAATGCCAACGATAGTGACGGAAATATTGTCTGCAAACGAAATTCATCCTTCATGTGAAACTTTGAAGTAACGTCACTTTCGTTGTCGTTTGCTGACGAAAATTGTGGACGATATTTCGCCATGTGATAAGGTGAAGAGTACCATAAAATTGAAGCAACTTTTTGAATTCCTCGAGCACAAAAGAATCATTAACCTCAATGTATACTGTGAGATATTCCGAAGACTACGCAGGTCCATTAGGAACAAAAGATTGGGACTCCTCACGGGGGGGGCATTGGTTTTGCCCCAAGTGGACGAAAGTCCACACATATGCAGGGTCAAACATGCTGAACTGGACAAGTTTAAGGGCGAGCAGCTCGATCATCCACCCTGCAATTTTCATGTGTTTTATCCCCTGGAAAAACATTCGAAAGGGAAACTTCAACTCTGACTGCGAACTCAAAGACACTGTGGTCGCATCACGGCCACAGCAATTCTGGGAACAAGGAATCTTTTAGCTCGTTAATCAATGAGATTGTTGCCCTCAGCTTATGGTGTATTCTTTGAATAAAGTATTCATTTATACTCACAGTGTCGTTTCATACCTTTACATTGAAATACTCCTTGTATCAAAACATTAGTATTCTAGATCGACTGAAACATAGTATTTGCTTTCAGAATTTCATTATTAAATATGAAAGACAAACTATAACAATAGATAACTATAATTAACGAAATACACCTTCATGAAAACCACTTATTAGCAACAATTAATTAAATGTTCTGAAGAAAATTCATGTTATTATAGTAGTTTGAGGCAACAACGCAATTAACATTTAATATGAAAATTAATTAGAATTTTGCAGATATATTTCCCTTATAAAAATTTGAGCCTTTCCAAACATTTGTTAGAAAAATATCTTATTTACAATCATTATACAAATGAGCTGCATTTAGAATAAAAACTACAGAAAACATAAATCGTCAGCGATATCATTTTCTCTGAGAATAAGGTTTGGACATGTTAAATTTCGCTTTTTGGAATATGAATTAAATGGAAATTAGTGAAATCATAAATTCTTATTCAATTTCGGATATAAAGAAAAACAACATTTCTGATCAAATGCAATTAAATTTTCAAAAAGACTTCGTGAAAGTTAAATTTGTTTTTTAATTCTCTCTTAAAAATTTGATGGTAAGTAATGTTATTTTGAATTTTCCTAAGTGAAAGAAAACGCAGCAGGAGCTTAAATTATTTTATTAATATAAAAGACCAGTTGGACGAAGCAATAAGCGTGAATTTTATAACTGGGATTTAGTCTTAAATTGTTTTGCGGCGTCTCAGGGATTATCTTAAAGAAGATTATCGAGCCTGCGAAAATTGCTTCAAGAAAAAAATAAAGAGCCAAAGATTAGAAAAACTATTCTGAAATGTAATTATTTTTTACAACTAATGAATGAAAGTCATTTCAGCAGAATTTTATTTTATTTTTTATCTTTTCTCTCTTGCAAATACCTTCGGATAGTGAATGTTTAATGTGGTACTAAAATCGATGATGAATTTATATTACAGAAAAATATAATTTTGAAGTAAAAAAAAAATAGGTAAAACTATAATTTAATATTTTTCCTATTTTCTAATGAAAACAATGTTGTAATGTCATTTTTAGAGAAACTATATGCATTAATTTACTGATATGTAAGATAAAACGATGTATGATGCTCCTCTGTTAAAGCAAACATTTTAAATCAAAATACCCTTCAGATGCTACTTCCGAATGTTAAATGTATTTTCATTTCAAGGAATCGCATTTGGGCTGAAAATAGCTCAGGATATGCAATGCTCGACAGTAAACTAGTCTGAAACATTTGTCTTCAAAGATAAACATCTTACAACGTTTTGTCTTATCAGTAAACTAATACATACTTTTACTGAATGTGACAGCATAATATGACATTTATCCAGTTAGGAAATCGCTGAAAATACTGGAATACTATCGGGTACTCAACGCATTGTTGCCTCAAAAGAAATAATTTTGAAATTATCGTTTGAAATTTGAAATAGCTATCTTAAGAATTAATTAAATTATTTATTTTCTTGTAGACAATAGATACATTCATTCAATGAAATTGAATGATTTGTAAAGAAGTGTAAATAATATGTATTCTATTTTTTATTGAAATATATTTTAGGACAAACATTATATATATACACAATCATAAAATTATTAAAACAATCAAAACCCATTTCTTGGTCAACAAAAATTAAAACGAAATCAACTAGGTCGAAATCGAAATTAAAACTCAATTCAGAATTACACGCTAAAAGTTCACAAAATGAAAGGTAAATGAATAAGAACCAATTAATGAAACTAATCCAAAATACTATAATTAAAGAATTATTTAAACGAAACAGAAACAGTACTAACCACGGAAACGAAACCAAAACTGGAATCGAAACTAAAAATTATTACTGATTCAAACAAGTTTAAGAATTAAAAAAGTTTTTAAATCAATCACTGCAGCTAAAATACAAATGAATCTAAATTAATTAACAAAATAAGCTAAGGAAAAAGTAACACAACCAAATCAAAACAATAATTCAATAGAAAAAAAATCCGGCCTGAAAACTTCGCCAAGGGCCACTTTCAAGCAAGGATTCCAAATAAGGGATTTTTTCTGTGAGGCATCGGTGGACAATGGTCAAAAGTATTGACACCTTGTGACCCGAAAATCCCCCGAAAATTACGGCAAAAGAGACATACCAATTTAAACAGCAAAAGACAATAACAAAGCAAAACAAAAAACATCACCAAATGAAACAAATATATATATATAAAGTAAAACTACGTAAGAAAATTCAACTACAATTAATAACTCAAACTAAGAAAACAAAAAGTTATAAAGACCTACCCGCCACAACCGTTCTTCCTTTCTAATAATAATACTACAGTATAAATAAAGAAAATGTAGTTTATGAGCTCCATCTATTTCCCTAATATTTTCGGGTCCCGAGGTGTCAATACTCTTGACCATTGTCCACCGATTCCTCACAGAAAAAATCCCTTATTTTGAATCCTTGCTTGAAAGTGGCCTTTGACGAAGTTTTCAGGCCGGATTCTTTTTCTATTGATTATTGTTTTGATTTGGTTGTGTTACTTTTTCCTTAGCTTATTTTGTTTATATACTGTTTTTTCATGTTCTGCAAAGACAAATAAATTTCGTGGCTGTTCGGTTCTTGAGTAGGCTATATAACATTGGCCATGTGAAAAAACGAGATTTTGCAGGTTCGAAGCAATAACATGGAAAAATTTTATCGCAATCAAATGAAAGTACCACAGCGCATAATATACAAAAAACAAAAATTCATTTTTATAAATTAGATATTTCTATTTTAAATTCTTTCTATATTAAAATTATGTAATCGCATTCGAAAAAAAAATTTAATTATTTTATTATTCACTATTTTAGCAATATCGGGCTGCAAAATAAATCACCATTTTAAAAAATCAACTCTTGATTTTTAAAAAAATGGTTCGTAATCATTTACAACCGAGGTTTTCTAAAGATATGATAAAAATATTTCAAAACACATTTTTTTCTAAAATGATTTATTGTGCAACAGTAGTGGCTTTTGTTAAAAGATGCATCAAGTAAAACTAAATATTGTACATAAAAAATAAATTCAATGGCTTTTCAAAAAATATGAAAAAATAATAATGCGCAATTTAAAAACTTTTAAAAAAATATATATATTGAACATAAAATTATTACGGCATAAATAAATGGATGATTATTCATCTAGCGATAGATAGATAGATATTTAATTCTAGATGCCAATGATCCAAAATAAAACTGATTTCTTTGTTTCACGAATGACTAACAACAGCCAACGTGTCTTGAAGTATAGTTTCCTTTTTGTTTCCATATTCTAGTGCTCGTGACGTTTTGAATAAAGAAGCATTTTAAAGTACTTTCTAAATTTGAAAATAAAAATTGAAGCTTTAATGTAATCAAAGGTTGATTTGGGACTAGTCACTAAAACATGCATTCTAAAGGAACTATAACAGACGATATAGTTCGTTCTTTAATCTTATTCTCAATTCCAAACACTCATTAAACTAAACAATGTTCTCCATAGGAATCAATGAAATATAGGACATTGTATTCTATTCCAAACAATATTCAAAATTTGATAATAAGATAAATTATTATTTACAATACATGTTTTTTATTACAAGGAAATTTTCTAATCATATTTGTCTTTACTTTTCAAAATTTGGCGGAAATGAGACATGAAGTTATCTTTAAAATAATTAGTAGCCGGTATAGTTACTGTCTTAGTAAGTGATGCTTCTCAGTATAAGAGGCAATATTTCTTATGTTTTCAATATCTATCTTATTATACTGGAAATTTACTTCTCTATTGAATCTGTTACTTCCTTCTCCACTGATCCTCAGCATCGTTTTTGCAGAATGCAACTTTATAAGCTCATAATTAATTCTGGCTATGTTCTTCCGGCAGCTCATCGATGTCGTTACAACAGCTCTCCAGTCCTGCAATTGTAACCAATTACACAATAATGTCAGTTAAGGCTCCACAAGCATTTGCTCAAACCATCTCAGAGTCGTGCTCGGCAGCCTCATCTGGCCGAAGCTTCTATCATGAACATATGAGCGGTTAACAGATCTTTGCAAAATGAGCTATTTAGCCCTAGTGTTGCCGCTAAAGGGCGAGATAGCAACCAAATAGGCTGGAAGGCAAATGAACCATTGATTGTACTGTGGCAATCATGGAGGTATGGGCAAAAAACGTGACTTAACTCAGTTTGAACACGGGATAGTTGTAGCTCGCAGCGTCGGAGTCAGTATTAGCAAAATGGCTGCTCTTGTGAAATGTTAGAAAGCAGCAGTTATGTATCTGTGAAGAGAGGGGAGTACCAATCAGAAAATCAGATCTCAACGTTAGACTTGTAATCATCACATGTTATTGAATGCTCGAGCTGAAACGAGACCTGTCAGGGTTGTTCATTCCAGGAGAAGAGCAATAGCGTGGAATATTAATGAAAGAGCAACTACGAACGTCTCTGAAAGAAGTATGTGGTGCACATTGCACCGTTCAGCGTCTGAGAACGAACGATCTATTTGAAAACCTTTGCCGTCAGCCTTCAACAATAGCAGGCGTCTCCAGTTTGCAAAGACGCATAAGAATAGGACATTATATGACTGGAAAAGGAGCATGTGGTCTAATGAACCAAGTTTTCAATTACATCATGCAGATGGCAGGTTTCGGGTATGATAAAAATAGAAGGAATATATGCACCCAAACTGCATTTCCACAACACTTCAAGCTGGTGGAGACAATATAAAGGTTTGGGAGGGGGGTATTTTCTTTGCATTTTATAGCTCCTTTGATTACTGTGGAGCAACATATGAATACCCGATGCTATTTAAATGCTTTTGCAGATCAAGTATATCCTGATATGTTAATGGTGTAGTCTGCCAGGTATGGATACCTTCAGCAAGACAATTATCCCTGTCATATAAATGGTATTGTCATCAAAGCGTTCGAAGAACATGGAGCTGACTTTACTTGCCTTTGTTGATCCGAAAAACTACCATATCTCAATAAAATTGAGAATTGTGGGATGAAATCGAATGGAGCGTCAAAACGCTGTATCCAGAGCCATACAGTCTGAAGGAACTAGAACGTGCAGTTCATCGAATATGGGCTCAAATTCCTCCTGCCATCTACCAACATCTTACAAAATCTATGCCAAGATGAATACGAACAGTATTACGGAATAAAGGTGGTCTAACACTATATTGAGAAGGCGGTCATAATAATTTGACCACTCAGTGTAAGGTTTCCTTTCAGATAAGAGCTTTACATAATTTGACATCTAAGACACAAATCAATATGGCATATGATATCCCAATATTTCTTTGTCATTTATTCTGTGAAATATACATTTTTAAGCTAATCTTTTTATGTCCTAGTTTTAAGAATCGGAGTATTATGAGAGGGTCTCATTTTGATGTTAAGCTAGGTTTGAATGGATCCGCTTTCTTTGACTAACCATAAGGTTTGTCCTTCCAAGATGTAATATTATGAATCTGTAATATCGCTCTCCCTCCAAAGTTAATTCCACGGTAAGAAAGAGAGATTTATTAAATCCCATTCAGCTTTCATTTTAATTTTATTCTTAAAGGGTGCTGCATGGATATCAAGTTCATGACTTCCCAATTAGTCTACAAATCATTTCCAAGATCCTTGTTTATTTACATCGCCTATATTTAGCATCCTATGCAAATATTTGTAAATATTCTTTCATTTCTTTGAGATCAATAGATCAATGAGAGCAATATTATCAAATTGCAAGATTGGATGCCACGCGAATGACTCTGACATAGGTGACTAAATTGGTTATCATTTGGTGACTTAGTAATCAGGATGAATTCAATGACTTGGCATCCGTTTTCTTCTTACATCCTTCTTATAAAGAGATGAATTAAGAAGGAAAGCAAGATTAATTATGAACGAATTAAAACTCAAATTATCAACTTAAATTATCTGTCAAGCTTTTCGAACCGCTGCATCAGCTGATCTCTAAAGAAAATAAATAAAAATTCAATATAATTTACAGGTCGGTGCTAGATATTTGAATCAAAAGTTATATATAACAACTCTTTGATACATATGTCTATATACTTCATTATAAAAATTAATTTTTAGGAAATTATATCATCAATGCCAAAATTCATATTAAGAATATTTGGGTATAAATTCTTAATAGGAAAATAGACGCTCAAGTAGTTTTAATTAATCCATGAAGCACTAAATCAGAATAAAAGAATTCTAATTTAAAGGAAATCTGTTATATAATGTATACATTATAGTCTAAATTTATTATCTACAACCTTTTTCTTAATATAAAACTTTATTATCC
Organism: Argiope trifasciata; assembly: GCA_026543055.1. Classification (NCBI taxonomy): domain Eukaryota; kingdom Metazoa; phylum Arthropoda; class Arachnida; order Araneae; family Araneidae; genus Argiope; species Argiope trifasciata. Next base: position 288,443 of record JAPMOQ010029911.1, read on the forward strand.
ATCTATTATTAAAATAAACAGTTAACAAGTAAACATAACATCTAATAAGCCGAAGAATACATTAGTCAGAAGTCTTAAAAATTTATATTTTACAGACGAAATTCTTAATTGCCTTAGAAACTGATATATATTTCTAGAATAAAACTTCGAGGCTTATTTATCATTAAACCGAATTAATATACACAGAAACTTCAGTTCTCATGTTTCACATTCGTAATACAAGCTATATATTATTCAAAATCTCCAAGGAAGTAATCTCTAATTAGATGTAGCTTGTATCCATCTCCTGGTAAATTTTTGAACGTCATGAGAAATAAAGCTATGCCTAGAGATAGGTCACTAAAAGTCATTTCACAATATTCTGAATAAATGAATCTTATGATTATTATATCCGATGTTAATCTTGAAAATAATTGCAATTTTCGGACATACCATTAAATTCATTGTAATGCTATCTTGTCAGATTTATGTATAGGTCTAGACCCTTTAAATCGTATTAATTGCTATAAGATGAAAAATTCAATTCGTAGAACTTCCATCTTCGCTTATTGCATTCAATGATAAAGCAATGCTGATCGAACTGAAGATTAAATCTAGTCACGTATTCATAGTAAATTTGATCGCTTGACATATAAATAATGCGTTTTTAAAAATAAATATAATTTGAAATGAATATTATAAAGACCTTTTTATAAATAAAATAAGATAGTGATATATAGATTTAAGAATTTTGTGATTGTGATATATGGGTATAATTTGAAATGAATATTATATAGATTTCGTGAAGTTATATATTGGTTTTCGTTTCTTGATAACTAATATAATTATTAACCGCTTCACTTACTTAAAAAAATATCAAAAAAATGATATTTTTAAAATTTTATTAAACACAACGAAACGAAATAAAACAAAATTTGTCAGTTTTGGATTAAATTTTTAACTTTTTGGGGGCATAAAAGCTTTTAATGTTGATATTAGTATACTATCCTGAGTTATCTCGGGTGAATAAAAAAGTTAAATATTAGTCTTTGTATGATAGTTTTTGAAAAATGAGGCAACACATAGTTATACGACATTCTATACATTGGTGTCTGGTTTCTTTTCTCATTGCTTTACCTTTGGAATTTCTTTTGCGTGAGCACAGAGTTCAATGTTTTGTTAAATTTGATTTTTTTCTATAGCACAAATCACTTCATAACCACTATATGAAAAATTATCGTTTTCGATATCTTGAATCATCAACATCATTAAAATTTTTTAACACCATTATCCATTTTTATACATTAATAAATCATAAGCTGGCGTATACAGCACAATAGGGAAGAAACATCACCAGTCCCACCATAAAAGAATCGCGATACCAGCAAAACTTGGCAAATTGCCAATCAAAGCTGAATATTTCCTTTCATTTCCTCCAGGCCTAGTAAAACTGTGACAGAACAAATCTTACTGACAAATTCTGCTTTGCCCTAGTTTCCTGGGGATAATAAATATCATCACTATATACAAACCTGAGATAACTCAGGATAACCAGGCAAGCGGTTAAAAATTTATTTATATGAATATGGTAATATATTAAACCGAAATGGGAGTTGTGCTTGTTCTGATGATGTTATCTGCAAGTGATTGTTCTTGGCAGTGAAAATAATCTATGGCATCGTCTATGGCTAAAAAAATTCACCTGGGAAAACTGGAAGGCAAAAATAACTTCCTTTACATCCGAGTCACTAACTAGCTACATAAATTGCTGATGTTAGAAAAGGTCAATATTAGTCAATAACTTCAATGATATTTCAAGTTGCTTATATTAATTAGGTGCTAATTTGGCTAATTGGATATTTTTCTTCAGTATTAAGAAATTTATAGCGAAATAAAAGCCTCAAATATCCCCCCCCCCATTTTTTATATTCCCGTTGTGTAAGATGTGCTCTAAAGAATTCTTCAAAGATTTTATGTATCTCTAACAACCCGTTCGAAATCACTTAAAATATAAACAAAATTACTCTAGTTGCCTTATCAATAAGATAACATGGGCAAAGTGCTATACGTAAAAGTTTGAACGAAGGGTGGTTTGGGAACATAGGGACTATAACTGGTGAAGAACTGAATTTTCTCGAAATCTTGTCATAAGTATTATTATAGTAAGTAGTTTTCCGATAGGAGTCTACTTAAGAACTGCAATAAAAGCCTAAAGAGCAACGATTATTCTTCTATTGAACAATTCTTTCTTCTATTGTGCATACAAATTGCTGAAATTAATGTTTTAAACTTGAATGTCTACCGTACACCTAGTAAATAATTGTCAGAATAAGTGGACTAGTTGATGAAAAAAATCTCCACGATGATAAGTTTTATTAATGAATATTTGTTCGAAAATAAAATTTAGTAATATTCAAAAATTCCCCAATATATATATTGTTAGAATAAGTGGACTAGTTGATGAAAAAAATCTCCATGATGATAATTTTTATTAATGAATATTTGTTCGAAAATAAAATTTAGTAATATTCAAAATTTTTCCAATATATATATTGTTAGAATAAGTGGACCAGTTGATGAAAAAAATCTCCACGATGATAATTTTTATTAATGAATATTTGTTCGAAAATAAAATTTAGTAACATTCAAAAATTCTCCAATATATATATTGTTAGAATAAGTGGACTAGTTGATGAAAAAAATCTCCACGATAATAATTTTTATTAATGAATGTTCGAAAATAAAATTTAATAATATTCACAAATTCTCCAATATATAACGGAATTTACTTGGATGTTTTCTAATAAAAGATGCCTCGTATCATTTATATTGTTTTATTTTCTATTATTTAAAGGAAATATGAAATTTTATGTTGATACTCTAAAGTAAAAATTATGATGAGTATGTTATTAATATAATACAGTATAAATAAGAATGAAATAAAGTAGATGGATATTTGATAATAATAGTTGCTATCGAATGTGAATTAGCATGAAAAAGTAGTTTAACAAAACTTTTATAAATAGTTTTCACTTATAAATTTCAATGGTATTATTTAAAATGAATTTAACAAAACCAATTTTTAAAACAATATTTTATTAATATACTAAAAAACAGAATTGTTTTTGTTTTAATTATTTCTTGCTTTTTAGTCTTCTTTTATCATCATGTATAATAAATATTGTAGAACACTGAAATCAAAATTTCAGGAATTCCTTTCATGCTGTAACTACTCATAAGTAATCAAAATCCAATTTAAATTAATTCTAATTTCAAAAATATTATTGAAAATAAATAATTTCTATACTATTCTGAATAGTGAAAAAATTATTTAATAACTAATATTTTATTTTATCGACTAATATTTTCTAAGAAAACTATTTTTTATCAATAATTTTATCGTGCATTTTTTATCCACAATTGAAAACTATTGAAGAAAAGACTTAGTTTATTATTTGCATAATTTAAAAGAGCAATAGGAATATGAAATTTCGCTATCACAAAAGGAATTACAATTAGACTATAAGTTGCCATATTTAATGATATTTTTGTCTTATAAAACTTCGTGAGGCAAGATCTTATGAGGAACAAACAGAATAAGTGGAAATAATTAAAATCACACGATTAGAATGTCTATCAGAATTAGTTGATTAGCGATTTTGATATGAATCAAACATCAAATCAGTAGTAAATTTTTTTTAATGAAATTAGGCACAATCAGAATTTTTCAAGAAGCAAAAGGAAGCTAATCTAATATTTAAAAATAAATTTTTGTTTGTTCGTCATATATGCGTTACCGTACCGTTCAACCGATTAAGATAAAACTTTGTAAATTTATTGCTTGCACTGGCGAGGAGAATACAAGCATAGTATAATTATTATATCTAAAGTAAATAAAATAGAATAAATATTATGTGTACTTTTCATTTATATATCATTAAATTTCTATTAATGCATTCATTGTCTACAAGAAAATATCCTTTTTTGTTATCATATCAAATTAAACAGGATAGCTATTCCAAATTTCAAACGATATTTTTTTTAAAAAATTTATTTCTTCTGTGACAGAAACGTGCCAAATACCAACTAACAAATAAATAATAGCATAATAAAAATAAGCATTAATTTTTGATAAATAAAAAAGGTGTTAAGCAATCGATGCAAAAAAGACAATTTTAAAACTTCTTTCCATATAGTAATTTCCATACATTATTTAAAAGCCATCTAAGAAATCATCAAAAATAATTTCGTGTAAAATGGGTAAAAAACTGAATAGATTTTGGCAAGTATAAAAACAATCATTTCAAACCCATGATAGCTAGTTTGAAAAACTAAATCCCTCAGGAGTAAATATTTGCCTTTTTTTTTAAAGAGAAGGTAAAAATTATTTTAAATATTTATTGTGTTGCGCAAAGATTATGCAAAGGGGCTTTGAAATTTGACTTCCTTAATTATCTTTTTTACTATAGTTTAATATGTAAATTCAGCATTTTTATATGTTCTTTTTTTTTCAAATTAATTTGAATTTGTTTATTTTATTTTAGTTCTTTGAAGCAGCGAGAGTAACTTTTAAAGTTCTTTTTTTTTTATTCTCAAATCGCATTATGATTTTACTTAAAAGATTGCACTTTTTAAAAAAATAATAAGTAAATGCAGATGTGAGAATATTTAGAGTTGTACTTTAGATACTTCATGCCCTAATAACTACTTTCTAAATTGTAAGAAATTAATATTTACTCTTGCGAAAAATTATCAAAATCATAAATTAACATGCTATATATAGTTTAAATCTGTAAATATACTGTATAAATAAAGTTTTACATTTTTACATAATGCAGATCAAATTAATAATGTATATAGTAAAATATTAATACCAGAAAATGCTAAATAAAAAATAAATTTCAATATTTTGCCATTAAAACTGTATGAAAATTGAATGAGGATTTAAAGTCCATTATTTCAAGCTATCATTTGCGTTTGCAATAGGAGCGCGTTAAGTCATTAATTGGCGAATCTTCCATACGGCATCTATTGAAATGGTGAAAAAATGTTTAAGATAGTGACATTTAAAACTAGTTTAAACCAGAGAAAAGAATTCTTAAGTATGTATGTAAAATGTTAGTAAGTCTATATTATATCATTTACCAAAGAAGTGATTGAAAACTTGCCTAAATTTATACATTTTATTTATGCATTTTTACATTATTTATGCATTTTCTTTATACTCGAATCAAATTTTCTAATGAAGGCATTAGGTTGAAAATCAGTCAATATACTCTGCAGACATTTTTCTTACAATATAAATATGTTTTAGAATTTTTTTTAACTATTTCATCGCCGAAAAAAGTGAATGAATTGGAACATACAATGTCTTCTCAAATTAACAAACATAAATAATAATTTTGAAAAACATGTAATTCCATGTAACGTATAAATAATTATCTTGGAAAAACATATTATCTTATACTTTTTCAATCATATTTATTTTTCCAGTTTATAAAGATATATAGAAATATATAATGTAAAATTCGAAAATTATATGAAAAAAAATGTCAATGCGTAAAATTAGCCCTTTTTTATGGCTTATGTGAATTTCATAGCATGGTTTTATAGGACATTTTAAACTTACAGGTTAGGAACTATTATAAAAATCAAGCTATAAATTCTGTATATATATCTCTTAGTACATATTAATATACTTTATAAATTTTTCAAAAAAGCATTATCACTAGAAAAATTAATGATGTTTTAACATACATCCTGGGCCTGGGGAACCATTTCATAATAGAATTAGTAAATTGGATATTTCGCAGTCCAAGCTTTCTCGTCATCTGCTAAACCTTATTTATCACTGGGGCACTAAGGGAGAGGAGCGGTCCCAATAACCACACTAAAACAAATAACTGAATTATTTTTTAAAAACCATCTGCTCAAATCGGTTGTGTGAAGGTCACGAAACAGGAGGCTACTGGGTCAATTCATTCAACTGAGCTAAAAATAGAGTTGGGGTGAGCGAAAGTCCATCGCTAGTAGTCTCACAAACTGGTCGTTCCCAGTTAAGGATTTAAAATCATTATTTGCGTGTAATACTATATTCCGAAATATATACATTGTTACAAATCTGTAATGTTGCTTCTCAACAAGGTTAGTTCAATCACTGGCAAGACCGTTTTACCGTGAGCAATGCTGGATGGTGATCGGATACCGAAACAGTGATGTCAAAGATTGGCAACTTTGTGACGAATTAGGCGATTTTGGTTCCAAAATTGATATTATTAGAATCTTCGAGAATTTTGACGATACAACAGATAGAAACTGAGATATACTAATTGACCCAGAACCTTCTCTGCCCGTCTCCGACAACTATGACAAGCCGATAGTCTAAGTTGAAGACAATAGTGGAAAGAGCAATCGAAAAGTTCAAAATTGCTTAACTAGCCAACGGCCAATAGTTGATCAGTACAAAAAAGTGTATGCATTGCGTGGTGCTCAAGCATTTGCTGAATTGAGCTGTGTGAAGAATTCTAATGTTATTATAGAAGCAGCGTCGAGTCAGTCGGTAGTAGTGAGTCAGCAAGTGGATACATCTAAAGCGAGGAGACAGTGAAGAACCGCAGGCGTTTGGAGAGACTGTAGGGAGTAGCTACGAAGATACCCTCCTCCTGCAGAATTTTGTCTGGCTATTTTGTGATCTATAATTGTTATTACTGCTTATTACTATTTGTGGGATATTTGTACCGATGACTATGTGTTTGTTGTTTGGGCTATGCATTTGTTGTCTGCGTATTCATTGTGTGAATAAAAGCCGTCGTTTGTTACTGAGGCCTGTTGATTGATTTCATATGTTAACAAATCGAGAAAAAGTCGGATTCGTAACAATTTATAGCCGAGGAGTATACAAAAATACGCATTTGTAGAAATTAAAAACGCAAGCAAATTGGAAATTGTTAGTTAGAAATTAACAATAACAATGTGAACGTGCAGCTAGATAGTTGGCTCTGTTACCAACATTCTAAATAAAGAAAAGGTTGAATGGCATCAGCTCTTCACATTAGTTTTCCAACAGTACATGGAATTTTCTGAAAGAGTTTCAGATCCCACTATCTTAAAGTTATTAAATTAGACTTCTTGCATTTTCCATAATTTTCATTTTTTGTCAACAAATAGTTTTCCAAACGGTCGCCAATATCTAGACTATTGACCTTGTATCCGTTTACCATCCATTAAGAAAATCTATAAATTTGTGTTTAGAATTATTCAAAACTTGCTTGTATGCTGGAAAACTTTTGTTTTGTGCAAGTTTTTTTTAATTTACGGATTAACTTTTTATACGAAAACGAAAATTTAAGGCAAACTTTCTAATTCATCATTTCTGATTTCTTTTTTAAGTATCTCATTTCATTTTCTCAAAAATTACAGAAAAATAAAATACAAATTTACAATTATATTAAAATGATTTACGATGCATACTACAACATTAAAAATCTAAATAACAAATAATTAAGGCTACGAAAATGTCAAACATAAATAAGGACTTTATTTTATAAAAGTTTCAATCAATGGAGTATTTTACATTAGAAACCATAATTATTTATAAGGTGAGTAGCTCATTTATTATTTTTAGCAAATTACTTTTAATTAATAAAAAAGGAAAAAATGAATACAATCATTTTAAAAGAAAATAAATTAATCGAAACTAATTAAAACATGTTTCTATTACATGTATTTCTATAAGATGTTAATTTCATTTTTTAAATTTTTCTATAATTCTTTGTCTTTAAAAGTTCCAAAAATACAGGGTTGTTATAATTAAATTTCCACTCTGAAATGGTCCTAAAAGGAAAACTGACCAAATGTTATAAAATTTAGTAATAGTTTAAAGGAGGTGATGGAAATTTTCTTTTCCGCAAAACAAACAAAAAAATCCTCACTAGCAGGGAAAAACTGGCACTGGATGGAATACTAATAAATAAATAATCGATTTAAAATATGTTTAAGGGTTTTTGAAACGTGTTACAAAGCATTTCAATGTGTGTTGCCTCAAAAAGCAAGTTTTATAGTGATAATCTATACAATTTGGCGAAATCGAAAAATGCCATACATCGATATGAGTGTAACATTCTTCCTGATATACTAAGACTATTGTTGAGAATGCCGTAATGCGATTTAACTACTTTTCAGAAATGGAGACGCCAAATTGAGCATGCTTTGTAACACGTCTCAGAAACGATTTAATACATTTTAAAAAGGTACCTACATATCCCATTTTGCTTAACAATAATGGATACAGTACCATTTCTCCCCTGGTGGTGAGATGCTTTTTTTTATGGAAATTTCCATGAATTCCTTTTAATTGTTCCCAAATTTGACAGAATTTGATCGAACTATTTTCTTTTTATGATCATTTCAAAGTTGAGCTTTAGTTATAACCACTCCGTAGATTTATAATCTGCATATGAAATTATTTTTATATATTTATTTACTCACTGTTAAAATATTTTTATTTTAAATTAAGCACACGAAAAGAACAACCAATAAACGTCAAGAAGAATAATGGCAAAACTATATTATTTTTCTCATTTTTAATTTACACTATATAACATCATAAATAGCTACTTTGAATATTTTAGAAACCCTTTTATCTCAAGGGACGAGGACTTAAAAGCTAATATTTCAATTCATTAGTGAACCATTCAGGCATGCCTTTGAAAATTAGTATACCAGGATTAAAAGAACAATATATTCATGTTCTGAATTCGCATATCTACTTTATTTTAAGCTGTCACAAATTTCCTTTGAATCTGCTGGCCTTAAACTTAATATTCCAGAATCATAATTAATGGAAGCGTTGTAAAATTCACAGAAGATTATGAGAGAACAAAGCTTTAGCCTGAACTATCTTCATCTTTATTATATTATACATGTATATATAGACACAGAATGTTGTTTGGTATAATGTTTTTAATTATTTTGAGGAAGCGATGCAATATACTAATGTACCTTCCTCAAAATTTTAAAATTAATTTACATAGTGAAATAATAGCTTCTCTTTGATTATTAGCGATACAAGTATATAAATATCCAATCTATCTATTTGTATGTAGAATATATTCTAATGAATTTTGGTGAATCATGATAAATTGTTATAATAATTTAATAGTAGGTATTCGGAAAGGTTATGAATAATTACTTTATTTGAAAACGTTATATTCATATATATCTTCCATGATTAATATACACTACGTAATTTCTAACTATACAATTATTTAGAAATAAGTATATTATGTCAAATTCTCATTAAACGTTAAATCTTCTTACATAATTTAATTCGCTTGCTTCATGTTTGCATATGTTAAAGTTCCAATGAACAAGCTATGTATTATTGTATGTTCTATCTGCCAATCTAATGTTTTAATGTTCCCAGAACTGATTTATCAGTTATGTTATGTTATCAGTAGTTTCGAAATGAATACATAATTTTAAAAATTTATGTAGTGCCATTTTGTGATGAGTTGGGAAAAATTGACTATAACATGCTATGACCAAGAATTATGAAATATATAAACTCAACAGTAAAAAGATTAAAAATGCAATGTGCCAAAATGCAAGCTTTCGTAATTGAATTTTCGTAATCAAAATGTATAAACTAATTATTTATTAAAAATCTTAAGTTCAAAATATTACAATATAAAGTTAAGTAGTTTGGGAACAACAGCCTAAAAAAGTAATCTACAATATATCTAAAAAAAGGAATATTTTAGATATTTGCTAAAATTTGATCTATATATTATAAATATTACATTTCATATTTATCAGTTTGTTTCATTCAGCACTTCAATATTTGTAATTTCTATGTTTAACCTCAGAATATTTCATAGTAAATACTAGTTAAAAACTTTATTAATTTCTTTTCTTTATATTGATGGAAATACATGTATCATATAACTTGAAAGAAATTCAGGTTGTGGAAATTGCAGATACTTTTACATATCAAGTTCAAATTCTTGAATCATAGCCTAATTGTTATTAAGTTCTTATTTTTAGAGTGTTGTATCAAGCCTTGATAAGCCAAATATGTTTCAGATGTAGAAAAATGAAAATATCGTGGGAATAAATCTTTCGACAAGCAACGTCAGATGTCAGCCGTTTTCTACTTTGGTATAGGCTAGTACATAATAACAATGTTGCTATTCTAACTGAACGTTGTTGTTAGATGCATCTTATATTATCTGCAAATACTAATTTAAAAATGATACAAATACAACTTAAATGTGTTGCATTTGCACTTAATCTCTATTATTCAAATTACCAATAATATCTGTCAATTCTGTTGTAATACTCAAACAAAATTGCAATGGATTAATATTTATGGCAATGACGCAATTTTAAACTGTAATGGATTAATATTTATGTAAATGACGAAAATAAGAAGTGTATATTTTGTCTCCCATTATAGTTTAAGTTGCCAGTGATAATTCTGGATTCTTCACAACTAATAATGCATTGTCATTCTGCATAATTAATGTAACAAATTTTAGAGATATTTTTTCAGGAATGCTGACCGGATTTATTTTATTCAAACATTTCTTAAAATTATATTTAATCCAACACATTCATAAAATATATTAAATGTATAGAAAAATTCATTATTCGGCTATTTCATATTGTAAAAATATGGTAATTTCAATTTTTTTTAAAAGTTAAAAGGTTGTTCCTTACATACATATGTTTGCAAGGTACTGATGCAAATGCATAAATATTCGCTAAATTCGTAAATGCAACAAAATGTATTTCCCCTTTATCTTGTACAAATTATGAACAAAAATTCTAAACATACCACCACCATGTCTTATTGCGTCTGTCAAGATCGGTTTAGAGTTTTGCTCTGAAAGCAACATCTTATTGTTCGTTCGCTCTCTCTCCATCTCTATCCCTAGACTATATCTGAGAAGTGTTTTTGTTTCATCTACTGTTTATACATGCATCGTAAAGTATATATAAAGGAAACCAAGGATTTGATCCAATAGCTAGTGGTATTACTTATAAAAATGAAAGTTTAGAATATTGAATCATACATAGCCATCAAAAAATGAATAAAATAGCAAATTAAGTCTCTAATATGTATTTTTGCGTAGTAGCACATATCTTCCCTAAACATTAAATACTTTAAAATTTCTTATTATTAAGCAATTTTGAATTATTCAAATTATATTAAACAATACAGTTTTTATAAACATTATAAATAAAAAGGTAAAATCATTTCTAAAGGCTATTCGCTTTTATCAACTTGAAAGATTTCTCTATGTGTACATATATTACTCAAATAATAATTCATCTATATTATAATAAAAAATCTCATTTTATTTGAGTGAGTTTGCTATTATATATAAAATATTTAATATAAAAAATAATATATACTATAATAATATATAAATAATATTAAAATATATAATTATATACAAAATGTGAGTTTGCTATTATATCCGGATAATTACTCTGATACTTCAAAATTATAAATATATAATTAAAGATTAATGACACACTGAACATGTCCCTTTGATGTAATTCAATTTTGTTTGATATATAATCAAAGTTCTGGTTTCCTCCGAAATAAATTTTCCACTTGAAATACAGATTTAAATTATTAGCAAATATATAAAATTATAAGCAAGATGTTAATTTGACTGCATCTCTTGGTTAAATTCTAATTATAATCGGAAAAAGTACATCTGAATATCAATATATTATATATTACTTTACAGTTTGGTTCTTTACATAAAATTGGCATTATTAAATTTATGCAATTTTATTCAAAAAAGCTTGGAATCTTTCAAATATTTTCCAGTATGTAAATTATGCTCATTAAATCTCGAAGAAGAAATGATTATCTTGTATTTTCATCTTAACAATTTTGCACATTGTGTTTATACAGATTCAATCTGCTTTTATTCTCCTGCGATAAAACGCATACTTAAGTATTTCACACTTAGTAGTATAAGTGAAAATGATACCAATATAATTATAGTTCGGAATTCTAAATTATACATCTTTCATTTATTCTGTTTCTCCAGTTAGAGAGTGGTATATAAACACCCATTTAAATTATAGAGATCAAAGATTCACCGTAGTATTCAATTTAGAACGAATCAGTGAGGTCTTAAGATCTGTTAATGAGTTTATGTATCCCACGATTTGGAATTCACCATCTAGCTGTACAGCTAAATTCCCTGTGAAAGGCCTCTAGATTTTTGGAATCCTGGAACATGAAAACGGAATTTACCATCTAATGAAAATTTTATACATGAACGCTTAAATGTATAAATACTTCATGGAATGATTAATTTTTAAATTTGTTTAAAGAAATTGGAGTTTACCTACGACATATATTAGAATTTTTTTTAAAAAATATCAATTCATTTTATTTTCTTTAGAAAGATAGGAATTCAGTATTATATATATATATATATATATATATATATGGCAGCGTTAATCAAACATCTCTTTGCATTAATGTCGAAATTCACATGGAGTTTAGTATTAAGATTTTGAAATGACTCATGAGAGTAGTGACAATACAGGAAAATATATCGAGCAATATAGATACCTTTCACGAGAATACTTTCAAACTGCAACATTGATCGAATTCTTACCTGAAAAATAAAGAAAAAATAGATTAATAAATCAAGAAATAAATTATCTTACTTAATGAACAAACATCTTTATATATTAAAGGTGGGTTCACACGAGGCCAACTATTGCGCGCAATAGAAGATCACACATACTTCTAGAAAATATAGTGACCACAACGGGACAATGGCAAATGGTTGTCCTATCTGGATAACTGTTGGCCATTGTCTCAACGCCGTTGTCTCAACTGTTCATACGAGGACAATAGCAGAGAAGCAACGATTGCACGCAATAGTATTTTAGCGACCCATCTGAAATTTAAAAACACAATACGTGTGCTCGCGCGTATGTATTTTAGTGCTCTCACAAGAAGAAGAATGTGCAAATAGGAGGGATTTGTTTTTAAGTTTCATTAAAAAATTTAAAAGTCAAAGAAGATATTGACTTTTTAAATAAAAAAGACTATTACTGAAAAGAGTTTTGAAAAAAAGAATTAATTTTACTTCATTTTGCAATTCAAGTTCTTTTAATAATTATTCTTTAATTGTTTTACAATTTTTTACAAATTTTCAACATAAAAGAGAATGTGTAATTGTGTAACGATGCTTTGAAAGTCAGATCGATTAGCTAGAATTTCAAAATTTGTTCAAAACTTTTGAAGAGTGGAAATGTGCCCATGGAGCTAATTTTTAAGCTTAATCAAACATTTTCCTTAGTTAAGAATTTAGCCAGAACTTTTGCATGTTTCTTATCGCGTTAATTTTTAAAGTTATAATTCCAAAAAAATTCTAGAACTTTTAATATTTTTTCAAAATATCTTCTTATGATATTAGTCTACAATATTAAAAAAAAAAGGTTGCACTACATGTGGAAAAAAATTTAAAAATGTTGTAATCAACATTGTGTATTATGTCGACCATGAGAAGGCATGTAGCAGGAAATGACACTTAATCATACAATGTATGTGCACAATTTAGAATGTTTCATTTTCTGTCAGGTTTTCATAATTTCTTTTCACTGTTATTTTCAGATCACTCATGAAGTTCCTACAGTTTTAGCAACGAGCATTTGGTCTTAAACTGGCTCCTATTTTTTAACCAGTATGTCTTGTGATGATCATGATTCCAAGCTACTATAGAAATGTGTTCTTACAACTGTGTAAACAACCATAGGTTATTTTCAATTTCTGACTCTTTTTTATTATCAGTTTTGACATTTTATTAAAAGATATGCAGCTTTCTGTCTTAGGGGCAGTGCGCCTTCCCCGTGATCTGGGCGTACCGGATTCGAGTCCTTGTTTGGCCATGGTTGTTTTACATCTGTGTTCTATCTGTGAGGTATGTGAATGCGCCCTCTTTAAAAAGGGACTGTGCATGTAATCTTCTTATGAGCTGGAAATCAGACTTTTGCCCTCCAGATGCTCAGGGATCCATACTCTGAGAAACTATTGCGCCCCTTTTAGTGGAAATACGAACACATCATCATTATTAAAAGATAAATGAATTATTCAGTAGCCTTTTATACGTTGCATTTACAGTTCAATTGGATAAGACCCATTATACCAATAGTTTCTTTGAAAAATTGCAGTTTTAATTATTTATGTTTTCTTCATTCAGATATTTAATCATGGCAATTATTTCTTGTCAGGAAATATAAGAATGAAAATTGAATATTTTTTTAAGTGGCTACGAAATGAAGAAAATACAGTCACAAAAAATAACGTTTAATTACAAAACAGATCATCCAGAATGCTAAATCTTATTGTCATTAGGATGTTATAGAATTTAATTCCATTAAGAATATTGCCAGATAGAAGTCAGAAGACGCAGGAAGTAGAGTTAACCAAATTTATTAACTCAACTCTGAACTGAGAACACTGTGACTGAGAGATCTTTGGCCATTCATGATACTTTTCTGAAGACAGTAAGAAAAGTCCAGAGCAATTATCTGATAAGCTAAAGAAAGGTCCAGAATCTTCTGAAACACTAAATAAAGGAGAAACAAATCAGTGAAATAATGTACGCAAATATTTAATCTATTGGAATTCGAAATCGCGATCTCTTGACTTCGAGACCAGTGTTCTAATCATTCGGCTGTGGAGATTCAATTTTTTTCCATGCACCAATATTAAGTATATAAATTAAGAGGTGAGCTATCTTTGAAAAGTTCGTCGTATATTTTCTAACAAAAGTTTTATCCTAGACATAAAATTGGAGATCTTGGATAAGGTCGAGAGCTTTAGTTAACAAATATAGATCTTTGGTGTGAATCGGGGTTTCTTATAGTATTTATCGCACAAATATGCCTTTGGGACCCTTTTTCCATCGACCGAAACAGAAACTTGATATGGAGCTACGGTGATAGTCACAAGATTTCGAATTTGAAATATTTAAATCATTGTATTTATGAATTATTATGTTTATATGAATTTAAAGGTACAGGCTAACAAACAGCAACTTTTTTTGTGGATTTTTTAAGTGATAAAAAAATTACCTTTTAAATGTTTAATATGTGTGCCATATTGTATCGATCAGTTTCTTTACGTTGTGGTGGTAAGTTCATAATCCAGATAACAATCTCTAGATACGAGTGTATACTTTTGTCTAACTATTAAGTTACACAACCACGGACCCAATGGATCCGAGTTCGAACTTCAAGAATGCACTTTGCTGATCCTTTTTCTATACTAACAAACGTAATATTCGAGACGCCCTCTACTGGTAACAAAATTTTCCATAACGCTTGGCGCGATAAAAACGTCATTCGCCTGCCAAAACACACGGAACAATAAAATCGTTCCTCTTACCTCAAACTCATTGAAGGAGGAGTAATGTGGTGGTAAGCGCATAACCTTAAGACACGATTGTACACTTTTGTCTAGCGGTTATGTTACACTGCTACGGACCTAATAGACCTGAATTCGAACCTTAAGAATGAACAACGTTTCGTATTTATCATATTCATTTGTATTCGAACAGCAAGACGGACATACTACCTCTGAACGTATTTCGTTCAACATTTGAAAAAATAGCAACGAATTTAATCCTAAGGTCATAGGTCAATTTTCAATGGCCTAACTCAAAATGTATTTGAGTTATCTTGTTCATAGATAGAACAAGACAACTAACTCTGAATAGATTCATACGAATGAATGCAAAGGCAATGGAACGAAAGTTAAATTTATTGTCCAAAATATAATTTTCAAACTCCGGGTGCTCTAAAATATGGAGATGGGTCAAAATATCTTCGAATTCTGTTTGGTCTTTAAAATACTTTATATTTCGCATGCGAGAAGTATATTGTATAAACTGAATGCTTATAACTCGAATAATAAAACAACTAATTAAAAATCTATTAGGATTTGGTACTTAAAAATACTTTCTTTAAGTAATCTTAAGGATTTAATCTGTTCATGATAATTAGGAATTTATCCTATCTTTCTTATAAATCACCCAGTTGCCTATGGCGGTTACTTTTAGATAGAAAATGTAAGAAAAACAAATATCATGGCGAGAGAATTTTCGATCAAAGAACTCCCCTGGAATTAAATATGTATTTGATCCAAACAACAAAATTTAAACCTGTTTAAGTTTCTTCCATCAAATCTATAATAAATTCTAGAAAAAAATAAACATTAACTCTGCAGACCACTAGAAATTTCAAAGATCATCATTCTTTTATTGTCAAGAAGAGCTGCGACTGCAAGTAATAGACACAGGAGAAAACACTTTAAAACGTAAAAGAACCTGATAAAAAATAATATTCGAATAAAGCTGTTTTGGAAATACACATATGACGCCCATTGAAAAGACTGGGAAGTTGAAAACCATTCTAGAAAAAAAAAAGCCCTTAGGCCTTCAAACTCTAAACAAGTCTTTTGAAGGAGTATTATTCTTAGAGTCCTGGTTTCCAAAAAGGTTTGGTCCTCGAGAAACTGATCGGAAGAAAACGTAAAAATTAAATAAAAATGACGATTTCTTTTCCAATGTTTGAAAGGATATGAAATTCCTTTGTTAGTTCTGTTGAAATAGCTTTATTCTGAATTTTAAAATTCTTTTTCCTTAAAGACATCTTCCCATTTATTCATTTGTAATTCACATCGAATCATTTATTGTTTGAAAGTGTAATTGGAACTTATTTTGTCAGACTGTATGAAGTACCGGAATTCTTACTTGAATGTACAAAAGTAAAAAGTAGAATAATACAATAATTTATTTAGAGTAATTACATAGACAAGAAAGTGTAATAGATGAAATAAAAGTGATAATTTCCAGCCAAAAAAATATTGTGCGCCCGCCTGCTAAGTAATACAATAGGTAGTGTTAAAACACCATAAAGCATTCAAGTATTAAAATAATATGAAATTATGTGAATGAATTATAAAATAATGCTTTATTTAAAGTAATACGCAGCAAGAAAAGCATTAATAGAATAAATAAAATTAATTTCGGCTCCAATTTAAAAGAATGTTGGATGCTTTCTGGACAAATAATATAATAAATAGTGTTAAAATGAGAAATTATGTACATTTTCTTATAGATAAATTAAAGAAATATATCATGTCATATGAATAAGCCTCAAGCTATAATAAAAAAAGTCCTGTCTATGAATTCCAAGAGATTAAAAGTATATTATATATATATATATATATATATATATAATTTTACATAGCCTTACACTAAGTCACACAGTACTAGTAATTTTACTACTCATATTATTTTCATATATGAACTGAAATAAAATGTGAAGAAAGAATGCTGAAAAATCTATGTATTAATCATTGTATCAATATCATCACTGTATTAATCATTCGTTAGAGTTGGAAACCAATGTTAATCTTAAAAAAAATGAAGCATTTCCTTTGGAAGCTTCAAACAATTAGGTGAAAAGAAGCTTTCAAACTCGACTACATATTTGATATCACCTTTTATTATTAATTTATGCATTATTTTGAAAGCTATTTTTGAATTGTAGCTTTTTGCACATTCATTTCGTACGTTTTTCTTTTTTTCCTTCCTTTCCTATGTTATAGGTATTTCTGTTCGTTTCTTCAGGACTATTGGATTTTATTCTTTGTTAAACTTTTACGTTATTATTTATCTATAACTTTGTACTCACATGTGTGTGTAAATAATGAAAAATAAGTTCTTCTTTAAACTTTAATAAAGAAAAAAAAATGATTTTTTTTTTCTGAATCAAACATTTAAAAATCTCTGGAACATAAAATGAACAGAATTTAATAAATAATACCAAAATTACAGATTTGTTATTTCTTGTTTTGATACTAATTATTTGTGTCTTCAATTAGCATGATAAATAAAAATATGGATTAATGATATTTAGAAAAGCAAGTAATATTCGATACTGAATGGCCGATAAATTTATTTTATCCATGGAATCCACAGAGAATCCATGGAATTTTCGTCGCCGAGAAAGTTTATGCAAACAAAATACGTGGATCATGTTGCATTTTTAAAATCACCCAGCTTAAGTCACAATTTAAAGCAAAATCATACTTTATTCAGAAATCATAAGCATTCCAAAGATTAGCATCCGAAATTAGAAAGAATAAGTATTTATGAAGAACTAGTGGGTTGCAAAAGACAGGCAATAAAATCAAATGAAAGAAAATATTTTTTTTATACTAGTTCGGTTCAGTTATTTCAGTTTCTCGTTTAAAACAATACTTGGGGCTATTTTAGGACGGACCACGTAATTCTCATCCATGATTAATTAACGAAAATGACATCTGAACTAGCTTCTCCCTCTTCAACCATCTACATCATACCAGTAGGAGGACGTTTGATTCTCGCACTCCAGACTTAAGTTAACATGCCCAGACATGACGATTCTTTGACGGAATCGGAAAATTGGAATTCTATGGAATTGAGCCTCGAACCTGAGAACTTCCAGTTCCGAAGCCGAAACCTTACCACCAAATTAATACGGTATCCCCTTTATCTTAATATGAGATATTAAAATAGAGTAAGTTTCATAAATGTTTGTTTTTTTAAAGTATCAGGTTGGGAAAAGCATTGAAAAACAATCAATTATAAACTCATTAATTTCTGTGAAAAAAATATTTAAATACATGTTTTTCGATTTTATTAAAGTAATGTAATAAAAATGGCGTGTATTTCCTGGTATTAAATTTTGTTATTCAACATTTCAGAAGAAATATAGAATAATTCATAACCAAATACCAAGTTGCAATAAATTTTACTTGTCACCAAATAAATTCCAGGAAATAGAGTTGGTATGAAACGTTTGTCAGCGCTTATGACAAACTATTTACTATACTTCTCCAAAAGAGGCTTAATTTTATTTCCGAAATGCATAAATTATAAATGACAGTTTACTAATAATCAATATTTAGTTTTCGAACGTCAGTCGCTAATAGAATCGTCGTGGCGTAATTTAATTAGAGTTCCTTAAGCAGTAACCGATAATATATTGACCAGTTTATGAATATTTATAAACATCCATTTAAATGGATATATAACATTTTCACTCTTTAAAATATTTATTTATGGTTTCTAGTGCGAAGATTATTTTAAAAGTTTCTCAATACAAAGTTTTGCAAATATATAATTTTTCTGTCTTTAGAGGGGTAAGAAATTACACATATTGAAAAATAAATGGTTTTGCATTTATTATAAAAAAATTTATTTTCATCAAAATATCTAAATATAAAGATTGTTTATTCTAGTTTTAAATTGCAGAAACGTAACAATTACAGATTTAATAACCAGTAATTTTAAAAAGCTTCAATATAATGTCAACAATCTAATAGAAATTGTTAATAATCAGGGAAATTTTAAAATTTGTGACAAACTTAAAGATAGAAACAATATGGAATTATAGTTTTTCCTTTTGGAATTTTAATATCATTTTTATAATACAATATACCAGAAGTTTACGATTTCTCCGTGTTGATATGTAAATGAATATAATGAAACTGTAAAAGTATACAAAATATGGGACAAATAAATCCCTTTCTGATCACTTTTTTGAATAGACATGCAGTAAATTTTAACTAGAGTATAAATAATATGTGCCATTTTGTTATATTAAGACATTTACTTTTCTTTCTATTCCTTACAAACAGAACAAATCTCATAGTTTAAATTTTTGATTAATCGTTTCTAAATTGTTATTAATAATCCAAAAGTTAATAATTTCCATAATTCATAAACAACTATGGAATGTTATTTTGCTATCAAGATTTACCATCAATAGATGCTTCCTTTGGGAAATAAATACAAATGCAATAAAAATATTCTAAATCTTTTGATTATATTGCAGACTGTGAACTTGTTTCATTACGTATATACGGTAGTTGTTTGATTGATTTTAATTTATAAGTATGCAGAAATACTTCATATAATTTGATAGAAATTCTTTATTATTCTGCATAATTATTCAACTACACAAGCTTTAAAAGTTTCTATTTGGGAGAAATCTCTAAAATCCTTTTGTTGTAACATCCATGCTTTTCTGTATCTTTACATTTTTAGTGGCTATGTTATCGGTAAAGGATAAAATCCTGCATTCTATGGAATTCATAAACCTAGTCGGCAATGTATGAAGCGATTCATATTTCATGCATTTCCTAGGCATTTTATAGAACGCCAAATAGGGAACCTATGAAGTATGAAATATATATCTGATTTGTTTCGAATATCACGTAGCAAAGCAGGTGACTTTTAACTTGTGCCTTAATCTTAGAATTTGTATGCTGCACTTTTCAGTTTGCTCATGAATGTCAAAACGCGCAATTTTACATAAATTTGTTTAATTTAAAAAATCGTTTTTTTTTTACTCTGCTGCATGAAAAATGTGGGGAAAGTTGCTGTGTTGAAGATGGAATCCTGGTCTTTAGTCATAAAACAACGATTCAAAGATGAACTGTCTAAACTTCGAGTTAATCCAGCACAAAACAATTTTTTCTTGACCAAATGTATTTACTAGAAATTAATAAATGATGTACAAAAAGTCAAAATGCCTACTAAGAAGTCTATTATGTGATGATTGTGAAAAGCACAAATAAATCCATTTATCTCTTTAAAGAAATCTTCAGTGCTATACCTTATTAAATCACGGACTCTGAGTTATTTCATGTATTTCATGAAGCTCGTTTACCTATTGGACAGAAAGGAATGTTGAAATAACTTTGAAAGAAAGAAGAACTGAATAAGTTTTTCATGGAACTCTCATTTTATTCAGAATAAAATTTGTAAATTTGAGAAATGCACATCATTTATACTCGTATGACAGCCTTATCAGGGAATTTTTTCATACTTTGCCTAAATAGCATTTGTCATTCTATAGAATGATTAAATATTATATTCAATGCCAAGGGAAAATAAACAATAATTCACTCGTTTAATACTTTGCCAACAAACGACCGGTATTATATACCATGCTGAGGAAAAGAATGCAGCAATTCTCTTATTCCCTACTTTACCAACAAATGTCCGGCATTAGATACAATGTTGAGGGAAAGTGGGTAATAATTTTGTAATTTCATACTTTGCCGACAAACGTCCGACATTATATACGATGCCGAGGGAAAGTATGTAATACTTTTATTTCATAATTTGCCACCAAACGTCTGGCATTATATACGATTCCTAGACACTATAGAATCCAGTATTAGTAAAAGCTCATATTTTCTTCGATAATCAAAGTATCGATTTCAAATCTGAACATAACTCTATGCTAGCATAATATTACGTAATTGTGCAACTTCTTTGAAACTCTGTCGAAACCTTTATAAATTGCAATCAAAAAGCTGACAGGAAAAATTTGGGATCAAAATAAGATCCTTGTATCTTTAGGAATGTACAGATATTTTTTTGTAAAAATGAAATTATATAAATATTGCCCATAACAATCTCAAGTTGATTATTATTAATTTTATTGTAAATCGAAACAAACTCAGATATTTTTTGTCTTGAATCCATCAATTTTTGGATGCTCCTCTAAATACCCTATTGAACAAAATATTATCCGTGAAATATGATCTCAAACGAATTGTATTTTTATTATTTTGTAAGTCATCTCATGCTAATCTGTTTATCATTCGCCTTTTCTTTTTCATCAACATCTATCAATCGGCCAAATGTCAACTATTGAGAACAGTAAGAATAAGCAATTATCTCGCTACCAAAAAGAACCAAAGATCTTTATCACCAATGATTTGGAAAGAAAGAAAATACTAAGGTTTAATTTTTTGTTTGAATTTTTTATTTTGGAGTCACGCAATACAAATGTTTCTAACACTAATTAAATGTATCTTCCTTTACGGAAGGTAAAAATAAGTTCTGCAGTACAAATTCAGGAAAACTATTCATTATGTAAAACCGCTAAGGTATGTCTGCATTACTTAAACGCCATTATATATAACTTAAGATTATTAACAGAAGTTTATAGTTAATGCAAAATAGCACATTCATTAATTGAATATTTTAAGAGACAGAAATTCTCCCAGCGTATATAAGAACGTCGATTTGAATTTCGTTTGCTATTCTCATTAAGCGACAGAACTGAATAAAGTTTCAAATGTAAATTACTCTGCCAAACGTCCAGTACTTTAATTTTGGCAGATTTTAATGAACGGAGGCAGAATTTATATCCAAGATTTAATTCCCGTTTCTATCAACCAATTAAAGACATTACTTTGAGTTAAGGATGGTCTTCATATAGAGGATGGCCTCCATTTGGTAAACTATTTAAAAGTAATAAGAAAAGACGACACGGATTTTAATTAATAAGTTTATATGGGCGCCTTTGAAGAAAGTATTTTCGTTAAAGAAGTGGCAAATGATGAATATTTTAAGAAAACTATTTCTGAAACAAGAAATATGAAAGTACTTGGAAATGATGAATATTTTAAGAAAAATTATTTCTGAAATAAAAAAAAAATATGTAGATATTTTGAAATGCCTAAAAAATAGCTTTCATAAAATATTCATCATTTAAAAATATCTACATTTTTTTCAAAAATAATTTTTCTTAAAATATTCATTATTTTAAAATATCTACATTTTTTTCGGAAATAATTTTCTTAAAACATTCCTCATTTCTAAATATCTACACATTTCTTATTTTAGAACATTTTTCTTAAAATAATCATCTCAAAATATCTGCATATTTCTTGCTTCAGAAATTTTACAAAATATTCATTAAAAATATGTAGATATAAGTTCTGCAGTACTGCATCATCTTACTGTACTAAGAAAATTATTACTGTACTAAGAAATCTGCAAATGACTTTTAATAAATGATTTTAAAATCTAGAATAGGAAGTGTCTTGACTGAAATATATAGCACTATATCCAATATTTAGTAAAAACGTATGCTTCATTTATTGATTTACATCTGAATAATTATGAATACGTTGCGTATTATTCATTTCTTAATATGACTGATGATTAAGAATCAATATGAAATCACAAACACTATTCTGAATAACTGTTTGAAAGAAATAATTAAGATACCTCTTCAGATCATTCTGATCAACTATAATTCTAAATGCTAATTTTTTTTTTTTTTTTTTGCTTGAGAGTTTTGTGCAATTTTGTATTTAGAATCTGAAGTTTATTTTTTTCTATGCAGGATTTGCATTTAATGCTTGACGTGTAAAAATTTAAATTTCAGCTTATATTCACTACTTGTTTACTGGGTTATATTCTAAGTTTTCTTTTGAATGCATTAAAAATATAATTATTCTACAATGAAATAAGCTAGATTTAAGTAGCACTTTTTGATACCCTCGGTGACCAAAGGGTTGATTTTAAAATTAACACATTAGAGAGATAATTCAATCCATAATTATTCACTTAATACATAGACCTGCTTATTGCACCAACAAATAAATACACGCGATTGTTTTAAGTTGAGTTTCCCCTGAACAAATGAATCTACATCTTTTGAACATAAGATAGTTATTTTTAACAATTAAAATTTAAAAAATAAATAAAACTACCATCTTGAATGGTGATTGAGACAAGACATTCGAGCTCAAAGGATTAAGCGATACTTTTGTGTTTCTGGAAGTAACATCTAAAAATATTGCAATACAGAAATGGTAGCAACTCAAACTTTCTTTGACACCTGATTTTTATTTTGTTTAGCTTTTGAATGAAGTAATGGGAATCTTTTTAAAAACAATTAAAGAACTATTTAAAAATTATCTATATAACATTTCGAATGACAACTGCGATGGATTTTTTACTTAAAAGTAAAATACTCTACAATTAGTAATAACAAAATAATCAAATTAATTTAATTTTGACTTAGGATACTCATGCTTCAGGAACTGGAATTTTAGTTTATATTCTACTCCACTAACTTTAACTGGGAATTATTTCAGTAAAGAAAGGTTTTTCTTTAGCTTTGTTGCCTACAGAAATTGAACCAGTCTTAGTGTCTGCTTTTTACATATTAGTGTGTTAGTTAATCATTAGGAATTAAATTTATTCCTAGTATCAGTCAAAATAAGTCACAGAAAGAGCGTATGTAGCAGCAGAATCATTATATATTTTCAATAGCAGTAATAAAGAATTAAACTAAAATTCGATTAAAACTGAGGTCATTTTAATTCAAGTACTTCAGAATATTAGAACGTCTGAGTAGTATAAGAAAATTTCCTCACCCCGTCCTTTCTCCTCAAACACTTCAATGACAAACCGCGTTCTTAAGGAATTGTTATGCGAAAAACTCTTAGCTGATAGTTATTAAGCAAACATATGCTGAGATATCGTTTGAATGTTCTTAGAACTATCCCTGTACCTCAAATCCATCCATCCATCCAAAATATGAGTCACAGTTATTCGATCAACTATATTTAGCGAGAGAAATTAGTTCGGACTTGGTGAACTAGGTAAAGGTAAGCAGCTTTATTGAATTGCCTTTGCAATATTTCTGTATTAATAGAATCCATTAAATATATATATATATATATAAAACATTCCTGTTTAGTTTTTATTTTTGTACAATATGTCAAAACTTATGATACAGGTAAATCTTAAAGTTTGAATCCAATTTATCTTATGATAAGAGTGAAGTCAATTTCCATTCAAAGAGCTTAACAGAAATCGTTGTTATTGCATAACCCCACAGAACTCAGCTCCAATTCAAATAGGGGAAAGAGAGGTGCAGTAGCTTCTGAGGGTAAAGATCCCTGAGCACACGATGACAATTGTCTGATTTTAGCTCATATGATTATGGCATCACGCACTCGCTTGCACAACCCCTTTTTACAGAGGAGCTCTTTCACACGCAAGAGAGATAAAACACAAGATAAAGAATGACCACGTCCGAACCAGGATTCGAATCAGGGACGGCCAGATCACGGGGAAGACTCACTATCTTTAGGCGAGGAAGAGAGTCAGAAATCGTTCTATCCAAATGACACGTTTTAAATTACCATAGCAATGTTTATTATCTAAAACTTTTGAAAAAAACTAATACAAGTTACTTTTTTTCTGAAAACTTTAGGAAGACATTTAATCTTACCCTCATCACGCAGCAAAAAGATAAAAATAAATATTCAGATGCCATTTATTCACGCCAATTGAAGTAACAATTTCAGTATTTATTTAACGCAAATGTCGATTTCGTTAACGTCGAGCATAGACAAGCTGTCTTTGCTCCAGAGTCCTACAAGAGGTCCCAAACTCAATATTTCGTTGGTTGGTGTGTGTAAACAAATCCGATACCACTCAGTTGTAACTTGTTTTGACTCGACAGTTGGTGACGCGCTTGTATGCTTGGTATGCAAAAGCAGAAAGTATCGATTCACTGCTTGCTGAATTCTTTATCCCAGAGTTACGGCAGGGCGAAAGTTGAATGACACGTGTCCCGATACAATATTAGCATTTCGTTTCAGCTCTACATGTCAAAAGCAGGCGCTCTCTCTTCTCAAGTAGGATCGGAAAAAGATTTTATTTCGCACAGAATGTATATTTGTAGGAGAACTTTCACCAGGATAAAATGGTTGTCTTTGTGTTCGTGATTGGGCAATTCAGACGAAAATCGTTCACAGGAAATGACGCGTTTTGCTTGCATTTTTTAAAAGAAAATGTTAGATTTTCTATTTTCTTTTCCTTGATTCAAAATGCATTAAAAATTATTTCCCCGCACTAGAACGTTCCTAGTAAGCAACAATCTTAAAAAATGGATTAATTTTGAAATTCGAATTAAAAAGTGTGGAAAGAACAGATCTTAGATGCAATAACAAAAATCGCTGTTTTCTAGGTAAAAATGGTGAAAAATTCTTTATCCTTTCATTAAATAATATAATGAATTTGTAATGAATATATTTGATAAATAATAATTATTATTTTCAACTAATTAATATAAAAGCAACTTTAATAAGTAGATAATTGGAATAAATGAAAATTCAGCATTTTGAAATCAACAGTTGTAAAATAAAATTTTCTTATAAGCAGGGAAAATCACGTATGATGTGCAGAAGTGTTAAAAAATGTACATTTAACAAAGTCGCATTCAATAAAATATATTGGTAGGGAATATAAAGCAGATTCAACGAACAAAAAACACAAATTTCCAAATGTTTATTTTAACTTGAACACAAAAAAATTCATAACAAATGGAAACACTGGTTTTAATATAAAATATAGATAGAAATGTTTATATTTGCCAGGAAATAGCCAAAAAATTTGGATAAATATCACAAATTACTCTAATTATAGAGAAAAGAAATTCAATAAACCAAAAAAATTCGAATTTTCAGTGAATTTCAATGAAAAATATTTGAATTATCCATCTTCTTTTTATCAAAATGAAGTATTTTACTTTATATGTTTTATCAAAGTAGAGTGATAGAAAAATCAGAAGAATGCCATGAATCTCAAATTATTTTTTATGTGTTTATTTTTTATAAAAACCTGTTCAACCACTATCCGATTAAAAATGTACATAATGGAATAGGAATATATATTCACTCAAACGCGCTGTTTAGAAGAAAGGTTGCTAACAAGCATTAGATGTCATTGCTAAATAGGAACTCATCACCAGAAAACTAATACCCACCAGTGACCTAA
This sequence comes from Argiope trifasciata, assembly GCA_026543055.1. Lineage (NCBI taxonomy): Eukaryota > Metazoa > Arthropoda > Arachnida > Araneae > Araneidae > Argiope > Argiope trifasciata. The sequence continues at coordinate 315,121 of JAPMOQ010029911.1, forward strand.
TTGTTTAAAGAATGGTAAGATGAATTATGTCGATTCTATATTTAAACTATGTTCAAAAGCTAGTATCTGCTTTGGCACCAAATTGCTTTTCTCCAATGAAATTGACAAGAATGCACGTTCTTCTTCATGTCCCACTAGAAGACAATATATCCTTCATATAATGAAGTTAAATCAGACTATACTATTAGGTCTAAAGTTTTATTTTGATCCAAGGAAGATGCCTTCATTCCTTATTAATATTAAATCATTTATTGAAGTATTTTCCAGGTTAGGCGAATGCAAGTGGAACTAAAATCACCACAGATGTCTTGCAAGGCATTCATTTGAATAACGTTTTTATTAGAAGGAATGCTAGAAAGTCTTAGAGACACCACTCTCTCTGTGTTTTTTAAATACAAATTAGTGATCGTTCCTGAAATAAACTAAAAAATTCATTTTGAATCTTTACAATATTAATAGCATTTTATATAATTCATTGTCACTTAAAAATTTTAGTAAGCATTACGATTACTATTTTATTATTGTACAATGACAAATGAGTTATGTTTCTTGAAGCTACTATTTTATCTTACAGCTAACTTTCCTTATATTTCATTTTTAATGCTTTTCTTCATTCATTTCGTAATGTTTGGAATTTCTTTCAACCAGTTTTATGTGACGATCATTTAGTATGTTTCCCGAAGGTCAAAAAGTGACATGAGTGGTAACAAAGGAAGACAAAATGAAATTACCTGAAACAAATGAAGTTCTTACTTAGCTTTCTCTCAACATAAAAGCCCCTAAAATTGAAGTAAATTAAAGTTAGATCAATTTCTATATTTCTTATTTAGTCCATTGCTTGAGAAAGCTTTGCTTAAGCATTATAGGCATCAGCTAATCGGCATTACTGGAGAATTGCAGAGTCCAAGAATTTTTTTCAAATTCTCATACAAATTAACAAAAAAAAATCCTATTCAGTGCCACAACGGAACTATAGGTAGGCTAGATGCACTTTTCCAAAGGACACCACTGCTATAGTTATTATATGTGCGATGGTGCATGAAATCGAGTGTTGTCATGGACGTAAAGCAATACCAGTTTATGAAACGATTCCAAACTGGACAGCATTTCACCAATCATAACGGTGTGCAGATAGTAATAACACGGCGCTTCCACTGGTAGATTCTGATTTCTTCAATACTGGTTTATTTAAATTTGTCTACCAGTATTATGAATACTTTAATCCTAGTGAAAACGCAGTAAAATAGTGAAACGAAAATCCTAGTAATCCTCATAAAAGAACGCTGCATTTATTCTAGGTAATTTTGTTTTGTATTCCTTTACGGTTCACGAGAAATTTACTTTTTGAAATAAGCAATTAATTCAACTATCTTTTTAGTTTATATAGTGCAGAAGTCTGGAAAGTTTGAAGTATAAAATGAATATTGTATTCGCCATCTGACAGTGATTCAAAATTATGAGGACCATTCCAAAATAGCCTTGGTATTTGAGTGAAACGAAAAATTAATATAATCCAACAAACACCGATATATTAATCATTCTTCTTCCAATGCATTATGACCTGTTAAATGCCAAGGCTTCTCGCAAAAGTTTTGTCAATCTAATGCTATCTCAGCGCAATAGTCTTCCATAGACTCTTTCTTATACTCTATAGGTCTGTTTCCAACCAGAGGTTCTCTTTATTTTTTCCTCTGATCTTTCTCTTCGCTTTGTTTACCACCCACTCTTGAAAAATGTGACTTTAAATGGAATGTGTATTATATATAGATAAATGACTAAACCATATAATGCGAGATTCTTTTACTTAAATTTAAATCTCGCGATGCAATCTAAATAATTTCATTTTTTTCATGCGTTCATCAAAAAGTTGATGTTTTCATTCGAATATTTGTCACTGAGACTGTAACTGTTGAAGGTTAACTGTTATTTTCCATATGATTCTTGAGCGCATACCTCGAAATTCCCTCAACCAAATATGACAGTCACGGTCTCATATATCTGGATATTGTCCAATAATCATTTTGTTTCAAATAGAGTCGCCCTCTTTTAAAGGTTAAGGAAAATCATTCGTTAAATAATATCAAACTCAGAGTCTCTGAGGAAAACAATCCTATCAACTAGTTCTTTTTCTCTAAATGGAATCACCTTCTCATCCTTCAACAACTGCGTAGATTGATCTCAAGAAACGAAAAATATATTACTTTTATCTGTTTAAAGTAGGTCGCAATTTCTCGAATCTCCGTGATGATGGTGTATCGCACGAAACTAGTGATATTCTAACAATATATCAAGATAGATGATTGATTGAATTCTGAAAACCATTCCACTTCACTCTCTTTTTTGTAATATTCTTTAAAGTAGGTAATGAACTCTCTATCAAACTATATGTTCGAAGCATTAAAGCAGCTTCAGCAAAAGAGCAGTTGTTATGATCAAAACAAGGGTGTGTCAGTTCAAATTTTAGAAAGAAAAAATAAAGGATCTATGCAATATAACCAAACAGCTTTTCTCTTTTAAGATTTATAACTTAATTTCAAATGGGTAATATGAACTTTTGTTGTGTCATAGAAAAAAAAAGTAAATACAAGTCAAGATTTTAATGCAATTCGAGCTGAAAATATTCCAATAAATTGCTTTTATTACCTTCCGAATTTTGCCATAAAACCAGTAATGAATGAGATAATGTTCAAACTTCTTATGTCGCTCCTCATCTAAATTACATTATTTAGCAGCTGAATTTGTACAGTTTTAAAATTGCATTTTTGTAAATGTTGCATAAATAATAATGTTTGATGATATTCCTGATGTATATAAAAACGTTAAATAATTCCAAATGTTGGAGATTTAGGGTTAAAAAAAATATTTCTTTTATTCAAGAAAACTTATGAATTCGAGCAGGTATAAATTTATGAAATACCATCTTTCAAGATAAGTGTTTATATGATATATCTAAGCATGTTATATGTTTGAAAAATTCAGATATCTTCAACATAACACATTCATATGGGGAAAACTATTAGACTACATTAAGGTTACTTGAGTAACATTTGTAACAGCGGGAAATAGGTTGTAGTAATTAATATTTGAGCATAGCTTTTACAGCAACCAAATACTTTATGCTATATAAATATTTGAAGTAAAATATTAGTACAGAATAAAATATAATATAAATTTATACATCCACTGATGCTTGCAATCGATTCTCCGTTAAAACTCTCATTTAATTCCGGTCTCTAATCTAAAATACAATATTATGGTACTGGTTTAGACTTATTAGACTTAAATACCACGTATGAAAGAATTTACGATTTTTTTATTATTAAAGACTTTAAAGAATTTTTTAAGAAGAAGAATTAAAGAATTTTTTTCATAATTTTTTTTTTAAATCCAAGAATGCATCTAGCTTTATCATAGAAAACTGCAGATGAAGTTTAAAGAAATGTTCAACATTGATGTAATTATAATTAAATTAAAAGCATACAAAGTTAAGTATAGTCAAAATTTTCATCGTGAATTTAACAGTATCAACAATATATGAAAGAAATGTTTGATGAAGCCATGATTAGATTTGGATTTCGTCTAAAAATGCATTCATGATAAAATATTAAAAATGTATGTTGAAAGTGTGAAGAAAGCATTAAAAGAATACTGTTTTTTGTTAAAGTAAATATTTTGTATTTTATGTTTTGCCAATCTGGAAATATTTTTATATTAAAATGAATTCTTTTAATCAAATGTTAGATAAAGCTATTCCGAATTTCATTAAGATAACTTTGAACATTTTAATATGTTAGTAAAAAAAAGTTAATACATGTTGAAATTTCTGCAAATGGTATGCCCCGAGCAAATTCAGTGTTTATTAGTAAAGATAGCAGTAGTACAGCACACTCCTCCATCCAAATGTGTACGTTTCTATTTTTTGTTCTAGATTAGTTGCCTAAGAATCCATTATACTAACATTTAACTCTCGATTAGGAACATGATATCTGCTAGACGGTTAGCGATGGACTTTTGGTCCCTATTAATATATTATTAGCTCAATTGAATGGATTTACGCTGTATCTTCCTGTTTCATGACCTTCAATACACCAGCAAAATTTCAATCGGTATCAGCAGATGGTTTTTAAAATAATTCAGTTATTTTTTAAGCTACATTTCTAAGAATTCACTGCTTGTTAATGTCCCAATAATAAACAAGGCTTAGCAGATAGCGCTAAAACTTCAGCCTAGAAATATTTAATTTACTGATCCTATTATGTAGCAGTGCACCAGACATTTTTAAATGAATCAGAAATTGACTTTAAAGATTAGGATAGTTGTACAGAACATTTTTCAATGAAAGTTCGCATTCACCTGATTCTGATATGTATATTCACTCAAAATTAATTTTTCTAGTGATAATATATTCGGAAAAATTTATAAAATATATTAATATATATATAGTCTATATTAAGAGAAGTATAGACATAGTTTATAGGTAGATTTTTATACTAGTTCTTAATCTTTAAATTTAAAATGCCCTAGAAAACTGTGCAACGAAAGTCACACAATCCAATAAAAAAAAGGGTCAATTTTACCCAGAATCATTTTTTTTAAAATTTTCGTATAATTATTTAATTTTACATTATATAATTTTCTATATACCTTTATATACAGGAAAAAATGAATATGATTTGAAAATGAAAATGTTTTCTGAAGAATATTATATTATATATATATATATATATACATGTGTGTGTAGATATATATATATATATAAAGAAAAAATCTATAAAATATATGGCAAATTTTCATTTTAATACATTCATTAGAAAAATTTTACTTTAAATTAATTGTGGTCTCCTAAACCGCACCTCCCCAGTTAAAGGTTAATAAATATTCAAGGTGCATTTTTCTTCTAGTTATAAAATACACATTATTTAGGTATTTATTGCTCCTATAAATACAATATTTGAAATTGGCTTGTAATGTGTAGTTAACGCAATAGTATTGCTTATTCAAAATGGAAATTTCCGCAGTCTTGTTCAAAATGGTTAAATGCAGCTACAATAGTTAATATATGCAACTTCGAAATTCCTTGAAGTTAAGATAATGGACTGCTTTCTTTAGAAAAATTCGCAAAAATATTTTTAGTAATTGATGTTGATGAGTTAAGCAGACAAAAAATAGCATCTGCATGTGATGAGAAGTAGAAAGCACGATGCCTATTAGGATAAATTTAATAATCATTGCTTTATTACATTAGATATAATTAAGTAAATATTGAATTTGCATTTCTTCTGGTTAATTTTATATTAGTATGATCATCAATCATTGTTTGTTAATGCACTGTTAGGTACATAGTGTATCAAAGAGATTTTTATAAAGTTAACCTTCTTACACTATTAATATTGCTAATTATTATACATAAAATAAACCTAATTAATCTTCCTTACTAATTATTGTTGAGAGAGCTTCATATTTTTGAAATAAAAATTATAAACACGCTTTTATTAATGTATTAAAAAATAAAAAAAAGTCTTTTGATTAAAAACATAGTTGCTAAATAAAACTCGTAAAACATGAAATACTTATAAAAATGTCTAAAGCAAATTAGAATTTAAATCATATTTTTAATCAATTTAAAAAGTTGTTTAGGTAGCTTCTTTCATTTCATATTTAATGTATTTTCTTTAATTTTCGTTTTATGCATTTCGTACTTTCATTACTTTATTCCCACATCTGCATTTGGAATAAAATTTCCTGCTTTAAACACAATAATAAAATTATACTTCAAAAACTTTTTTTTCAATTGTTTATCAATATTGTCACGATCTTGAAATAAATTTTTAAATGACTAACTCCAATTTAAAAGATAGGCTCTGATTAGATGTCAGACTCTTCTTTTATCAACCCAGAACTCATTGTTTTTAAACAGATTGAATGGTTGTTCATTCTTCTACCAACCCAGAATTCCTTCACGTTTTTAAACCGGTTGGATTATTAATGATACTTCTGTTAACATAGAATTTCTTCATGATTTTAAACTGATTAGACGGTCGATCATTCTTTTGTCAACCCAGAACTCCTTAATATTTTAAAACCGATTGGATGGTTAAACATTCTTCTGTCAACCCACAATTCTTTAATGTTTTTAAACCATTTGGATGGTTGATGATTCTTTCGTCAGCAAATAATTACTTTACATTTCAAAACTGATTGGATGATTGATCCATCATCCTATAACAATTCTCAATAACCCTAAAAATTCATATTTAAATTAGGCTCAGGAAAATATATTCCATTGTAGACTTAAAAGCATTTTTTAAAAGATCATCACGAGATACCGCTTGTTTAGATTAAAATTTAATTCGAATTAATTAACTGAGGATGAAGGTTTAAAAATATATTTCCAAAACAATCTATGATATCTATTTGGAAGCTTTAATACATTGATAGGAAAAAACAATTACAAAATTAATTCTACAAATGTTTACGTTTTGGAAAAGTATGCTAAGCAAAATTGTAATAATTCACGATTATTTTTAATATAAAATAATGTTTCCTTCGTTTGTTTTACATTATTTTGTTTATAATCCAAGCGATATTTAATTTTCTTTGATAAAATAAGAATGAAAAAGCAAATGAAAATGGACTAGAACTTATCTATAGACATTTTAATCAAAATGAGTTTTCTCGGGTACGTTGCTTTCTTTTAAGAATTTTTCAAAAGTTTCAAACTAAATATTTCTTATTTATTTAACAAAATGTATACAGAAATGGCTAAATGAAAAATTTATATCCTCCCTTTAGAAATAAATTCTGATTTATTAAGAGAAAAGGCATAATTTCTTGAGAGTTAAAATAAAATTGTTTCAATAAGATTGAATTAGAGTAAATAATATTTCATTCCTTTTATGCCCGCAAATAAGCTATGTAAATAAGTTTCAAATATAAACAAAAATCATCTATCATAAAGTGAATATTGAAATGAATTCCATATTAAATTTTATTTAAGTGCATACAAAAGACATTTTTTTATTAATTTCAGTTCCCTTATAAATTTATTTTAAAATTTCAATATCTTATGGTATATGCAATAATCTTAAATGAAATTTTTGTTCGTTGGTAAATATTACTTGGAAAAATTAATATTAATTTGAAATCAAAAAGACAAAATTTTAGTGAAATTAAATATAAAAAGTTTGATGAATTTTCTTAGAAAAATTTGGACAAAGATTTCGTAGCATTTAAGAATTTGCTAACTGAATATCGTCTAGATATTCTTTGAGCTACAACCAGCACTCACATTGAAATCGGTTGACGTAAGCGATTTTATTAAAAATTTTATAAAGGTTTTTACTATATATAGGAACAAGTATATATCAGATTATAATGGAGTTTTTCATTAAAAATTTTTAATTAGACAAATACTTCTTGGCCTTGTTGTATATTTCTTATAAAGGGTGTTCCTTAATTCGGACAGGATTTGACTTTGCCACCATCCATGCAGTAAAGTGTTGGAATGCTATTAAAAAACCATTTGATTGCGGATGGTTTAGGTTTAATAGAAACGAAGAATTACACAATGATACAGCGTGTTTTCATTGTTGAACAATGTTTCAATAATAATAATATGCCTGTCGGGTTCGAAAATTTGAGAATTGGCCTCGTAGATCGTGTGGTAGAACACCAATGGATTTCTTTTTATAAGGTTGTTTAAGCCAAAGGTTTATGGCCACATGTATGCGTGCATTGAAAGGGTAAATTCAATGTTGCATCAATGAAATTCGACCACAATAATGCAAATTGGTCATGGAAAATTTCCGACAAAAGACTCCATATGTGCCAGCTAAGCCGTTTGAAGTATTATTCCACACAAAACCCATATCCTTTATACTTTAGACTTCCATAAACATATGACAATTTAAAGTAAAAACTATGTTTTTTCTTTAATGCAAAGTTGTTCTATTTTATAAATCTTCATTTTTATTATCCCTAAACTATCAGCTGTCAAATGATCTTTTTAAATTAGGTCTGCCACCATTTTATTGCATGAATGATTTCAAATTCAAATCTTACATTAGTTTTGAAACCCTATTTATTCATATATATCTTTTCTTCTGGCGTTAATTTATACATAGAATAAAACTATATCATTTGAATCCGTCATTCCTGGACATTGTGTATCTACTGCTAAAAACATTTCCCATTTAAGAACATTTATATTCATAATAAGTCCCCATTACCCCAAAACCAAATAAAACCTAAAAGATTTTATAATTTTATTTAAAATCAATCGACCATTTTTTGGGCACCTTTTCAATCTTGAATGATATCAAATATCATGAACATAAAGTATACTTTTTCATTATAATGAATATATATACTCAGTCATGCCTTTCCAAAAAAATCCTGTTGATCAAAATGATTTTTTCACCCGTCTTTTTCAGGGTTCAGTTCATAATGAGATTTTGATAGAAAATCAATAATCGCGACAAAGCAGAAAAACTCAGTGACATAGGACACATACACATCGCTTTTGTTTTTTCTTTCCTATCATTAATTTCATACGGTCGATATCTGCAATAATAAGAGTGACCAATATTTCAGGAAAATTCTGAAATATAAGAGAAATAGGGACATTGGAAGCTTTATCTAGATTTATATGTGGAAATTTTAAAAATATGTATTTTAAAACAAAATAATTTTAAGAATTCAAAATTCTTAAAAATTATTGTATGTGGTAAAAATTTTATTTATAAATAAGCATATAAATAACATTTAAAAATTTAGGTACATATAGCATATTTCATGTAAATTTACTCATAACTGTATTATTTCAAGTAATAAGAAATTTGGGGAAAATACATTTTATTTGTAAATTGATTGCTATGGGTCAGAAAAATATACTAAAAGCAAGAATACGACTGAAATATTTTTAAAAATACTTTTTCCTATATTCATAATCAATACAGTTTTTTTAGAATTGTCATGCTTATGCATTTAATTCTAACTGAATTATTTTATCGCATTTTGTTTATATCTTCATTCTTTCATGTATTAAATAAGATTCTCAAAAATTAGTTTATGAAAATTGATTTCCAAATTTGAGAAGGTGATAAAAAGTATAAACATAAAATTTTACTTATATAGTTATACAGTTTTTTTGTTCGTATTTTGTTGTATATTTATTATCATGACTTAAAAATTTGTAATTTTTTATGCATTTTTACTATAAGAATTAGTATAGGTTTTAGCCTGTGAGTTAATTTTTTTAAATATCAAAGTTAATTTCTTTAATTTTTTTACGTTTCTAAAGGGGGTTAAATTACAAAATAAAAATTAAATTTTAAAAAGGCTGATTGTGAGATGCATATTTATTTTTATTAGTAATAATTTTTGAAATATAAATTGCTTCCAATAATTAAAAAACATTTGGAATGAAACATTTTACAAAAGTGTAAAAATTTAACAGTTTTCAGATTTTATAAAAATTTTAAATAATAATGTTGGAAAATTGATTTTTCTTAAAAATCAATATATATATAAGAGATACGGATAAATTAAGAGACAGTATTTATGAAAAAAAGTTAAATTACAATTTCTAAAAATTGTTTTTTTAAAACATGGTTCCATGTAGTCATAACTTCAGAACTAAAAATAATGAAGAATGTTCGGAGTGCTTCTATTTATAAACACAGTTGCACATTCCACTGAAATAACAGGCCACCTCAAGATACCGACATGAATAACACATTGAACAAAATGATATTAAGCTTCTCAAACAGTAATTATCTATCAAAATTCAAAGTTTAAAAATATTTCGTTGATGAATCCATTAAGACCAACATCACATAAATATTTAATTAAAAATGTATTGTCACAGTTTGGCTTAAACATGGCTCTTGCGCCAATGAATAAACAAACAATTAAAACCTCTAATAGCCCTTAATCCCTGAGAATTAACTGGTTGCCAAATATGGCCAGTTTATAAATAATCTAAAAAGGAAGCAAATATATAAGCATAAAAAACTCTACCGTAAATTTATTAAAGGTATCTAAAAATAAGTGCAAGATTTGAGTTTGCCGTCGTTCATGTAATAAAAGTTCTGGCAACTCTATTAAAAAAAGATTTCGCTGCTGATAAATTAGGGTTGGTAAAAATAGAACCTTACAGAATAGAACAATGTGTTAGCGGAAGATTTGAATTAAAAGTTTTCATTTCTTTGAATTGTTATATTTTCATTGAATCATAATATACACAGCAAAGATATGTATGGAATAACACATAGGCAAATAATCTCTATGACTTTGCTGGCACATACACACTCTTTTGTCAAAATTTTCTGTAACCATTTTGCATAAAAGTGGCACTGAATTCACTCCTTCAATGCACACCTGCTTGTAATCTTGTTGGCATAGATCTTTGACTTCAAATAACCCCATAAATAGAAATCCGATGGTATTACATCACATGATCTAGGGGGCCAATTCTGAAATTTTCGAACTATAGCCAGGAGACTTTCATTATTTTTAAAATTGTTCAACAATGAAAACACTTTCTTTCCTTTAACGCTCCATTTTAGTAACTCTAAGGAAGCAGCTGTCAAATGGTTTTTGAAATAGAACTGCCAACATTTTATTGCTCAAATGGTAGCAAATTCAAATCTTGTATTAATTTTGGGATGCTATTTTGTTTTAATTTATATTGGTCTTACCTTTCCATGAAGAATCTTATGTATAATTACGCATATTTAAAAAAAAATAATGTCCTTTCTATCAAGCTTACACTCACATTATAAGACACCCATTATTGATTTAACCTTCATTTTGAAATGCAGGAAATCAAAGTATGACTCTATTCTTGAATAAACCATACTCTCAATTCATAACTTTCAAGACACTCTACTCTTGGCGATTATTGATGAAAAGCAAAAGAAAAGGTTTAAGAATTTTTCGTAGCCTGAGAATGTGGAATTCTTATGTTTTTACTGTTTGTTTTTCCGGTCTGTATTTCCCGAGTTTATAGCCGACTCGAGTTGTAAGAGTACATAATATTTTGAAGTCAAAGACGTAAAAGATGTTCTGTTTCTTGACCTGGCTCTTTCAAAACTGTAGAATTGCTAGTGTATAAATTTGATGGAATATTATTGAAGAATTGTTGCAAAATGGAGTTTGTTGAAGAATTTGCTTTCTCCAAAGGAAGACGATGTCATTTTCTTTTATGACATTTTTTTATGGCTCACCAAATGTGTGTAAAGTAGCTTGATTTTATAGGGTAATTTTAGTTGAGTGAAATGCTGAATTTCCTACTTTTGAAGTTTTCCAAAAAAGCATTTATTATTCACATCGCTGAAGATGGAAAAAGTTCGATGAATAGTACGAAACATGCTTTTGCAAAGTCAACTAGAATTGTATCAGAAATCTTAGGTCATCTAATAACGAAATTAAAAGTGAAGTATATTTTATTTGAAAGGATATTTTAAATCGTTCTCAACGATGGAAAGTTATATTCATTGTCAGCAAAAGCTTCTCAACTTTTTACACGAATTTTCCATTTGATGTTACGCGCTCATTACATGTATTAGCAGAGTTTTGACTAATTAAAAATTATGATTATTATATTTGAAAAATTTTGCTGTCTAGTTGGGAAAAAAATTTGTAAAATGCATAAATGAAATGAAATTAAAAATATTTGAACTACAATATATATAAATAATTGATGTTAAAATATTAAAAATTATATAATTGAATACTTATTAATAAGATATTATTTCGGTTTTTAAAAATAATAATTTTTAAATATTAACTATAATAATTTATTATAATAATTAAAATTTATTAAAATAATTTAACATAATAGAAATAATTTCAAAAAGTTTAATATTTTAGTTATTTTTACTTATCATATATGTAAAATAAGTAAAAGTAAGAAAAAATAACTGAAATATTCAAATTTTTAAAATTATTTCTTCTAGGTTAAATTGTTCTAGTAAATTATTACAATTAATATTAAAAAATTATTGTATTATATATTAATAAACGTAGAATAAAGATAATGTAGATATTCATTTGGCAAAATTATGAAGTCAACTGAAAATTATGCGTATCAAATTTCTATTTATTAGCAAAAGTATTAATTATACATAGATAGTGCAATATTTTTTGCATTTAAGTTTCGAAATACAGATATTAATGACAATAATAAAGAAGGACAGATATAAATGTTCCTTCTACGTAGAAATCAAACATTAAGTTTCCATATTACCCATTTAACTATCAACGATGAATATTCCGTTATAACCTTTTAACTACATGAAAAATTAATCATCTGGACAGACAAACTAATGACGAGGATGGCTATTTGTTTTTAAGCACTCTATGTTTGTTTTATTTTGATCGTTAGAAACAACATGCAAAAAAACTGCAAAATAAATCAAAATCCTATAAGAAAGCAAAGTCGGAAACGCCATCCAATGAGGCAGGTAGTTATTCGCCATCACTAAAATTATTATTTGTAGACACCACTATATACGGAGTACATTTAGTATGTAAGAATTCCGAGCAGCGTACATATACAAGGCATTTCTGAAAAGATCCGTGAATGCATGCGTCGTAACTTTGACATAATTGAGAATAATTGAATTGGTAATTGGAATAATTATGAATGGTTAGAATCATAATATAAAAATGTTATGAAATCGCAAGTTCGTATATAAAACGATCAAATTAAATACAAAACGTCTCAATTAAAGATTGGCAATAATTATTATCGGTACTTTTCCTTTACACCGGCGCAAATCTCGCCAAGCAGACTTTTTGGAGACAGCCTACAGTTGGCATTTTGGTGCAGGTGACAAAATGACCGCGACTTTCTTTAAAAATCTATCGGCAAAAGGTTACCTCCGAAAGGAGATATTCTGTTTGGCATTGGTTGCATCATTATAGGCGATTTTTCGCCTGCGCCGGTATAATGGAAAAGTACCTTATTATTTTCTCATTTCTATATTTTTCGCATTCCTAAACATCTTAGTGATGCGTACTCTCTCACTGCTAACACGACCCAAACCGTAGTAAGTACCTAAGTACATTGAATAGTAATGGGCCGTTTTCGGATTGATTTTTCAAACGATGAATTCTGGATGCAAAATTAAGTCATCCATATCTATAATTTGCTTAATATATTGTGTCCCTCGATCAATTGAGAAGCAAAACGACTCATTAGCATGAAATATTCACAGATTAATTGTAATTGAAAAAGTTAAGTTATGCCTATTATACTTTGGCTTATGTTTATTTTGTACAATGTTTCGGGGATCGTGTAAAACAATCTCTTCAAAATCACAAGACGTTTATTTGCTGAAATCTCTAGAAGATGCAGGAAGTACAGCAGTTACACGAGTCACAATTACGCAGTTCCAATTTAACAGGAAACGGCTTCCAAACACAGAGGTCTGTAATACCGCAGACGGATAGCAGCTTCTTTGCACTAGATTAATACTCAAGTTCTTCAATACTCTCTAGACATCATGATCAATGGGAAGATGTTATTTATACCAGACTTTTTAAGAAAAGCTATGGCTTTCGCTAACTTTCTGGAAGGTTCTAGGCTATTTCGTCTTAGAGCTCTCAGCCGATGAAATTTTCCAGAACTACATTTGTTTTGCCAAATTTCGCTAAGATGTCACCAAGAATCTTCTTAAAAGGTCGCCAAACCACCGGAAATGCAGTTTTTAAGCAAAATTTGCCTTAAGTGCCAGATTTTCGTCTCAGAATCTGAGTATTTCAGATTTGTCTGAGATATTTCAAGACGGTTACAAATATTTACAAAGTTTGTAACTACATTTTTTTTTCCTTCACCAAAATTCTTTGCAATGAATTGTGATTAACTCAGTGCTAATAAATAAAGATTTTAACAATCATTCAAATAAAAAAAAACAAGTAAATTAGTGATAGAATAAATATTTCCATTGTTCCCACATTTTTCGAATTTTATTGGCTCTACTGTCCGAAGCTCTAAACCATTGCTCAAAATAAATAAATAAATAAAAGAATGACTAAAGAATTCCATTTTTTAGATTATGCTAAATCATGTTTTACTCGTCGAACAAAAAATAATCCAGGTTCCACAAATATATAAATCAAAATAATGCTCCGCTCTGTAAACTGGGAGGTGAATAGAAAACGCAAGGTCGGATTACAGAAGAATTACTCTGTCACTGCTGTATTTTCTCACAAAATGTATACTCAAGATTTAAGAAGTGTTTTTAGTTATAAGTGTATATAATATTTTAAAATACAGGACATAAAAATATGCCAGGTTTCCTTTTTGTAAATTCGGTTCCATATCGGGAAATCAGAGAAATCCTGTTACGGAATGGTAGATGTAAATTGGAATTTTCAGAAAAAATATTACTTTTTCTGAAAAATGTTATTACTTTTTTACGACATTTTGTAACGCACCAAAATACGTCATGCAATTCAGTTTTATAGGTCATTTTTGTGAAATAAATCACCAAGCTTACTACTTCTTAACAGCTACTATAAATATCACTTGGCAGATATTTAAATCACTTATTTCCAAAATTAAAGAATTAAATCTTCAGGAAAGATTTTTCAAAACTTTTACGCTGCAATGAGGATCAATCTATAGCAGTTTTGCGTTTTCAAAAAACAATAATCAAATGTAAAATTACATTACTGGAAGCTATCAACAGACAGATAGATCTTTATTTTTCTCAAAAAAAAAAAATTAAAACAGATGATGCCAACTAGGCCACTAAAATTGTAGATCTAGTCTCGCTCCCACCATCTCCATACATCGGTCATCTTTGGGAGAACATGTGCCGTGTCAGAGATCTTGAAACTGCGCGATATGTCCAACTCGGTCGTTAATGGGATTGTTCCGGGTTTTAATAACAAATGTTAATTCGTATGTTTTACATTAGACCGAAAGGTATCAAAGAACAGCTCTTTATTTTTCTACAGAGATTAATTTTTTAATAGCTGCTTATCAACTGACCAACTAAATATTAGATGTAGTCTCATTCGCTACATAACTAACAATGAAACATGCGGTATTTTAAAAATAAGTGATTGAACTTTTCCTAATTAGTATCGAAAAACATGGTGCCAACTAGGTAAATGGATATTTCTTTTTAAATTCCAAAAATCCTATTCATTAAAATAACCAATACAAGCAATTAAATAAATTATAAAGCGAAATATTGTATTTTTGAAAGTCTTCAATGCATATTTTTAATTTAAAAATTTATATATTTTTAATTAGAATATTTACGTCAAAAACATATTAATTTATTCTATGTTTTGCTATATTTCAAATCAATTTATCTATCAATCAATAAAATAATTCTTGAAATAAAAATTAATCAATAGCAAATCAATATCTATGTAATAGCTTATCCCTTAAATACGACCCCCGGGGGCGCATCTCAAAATGAGGATGAGATGCTTCGGAATGGTTGTTGGATTTGGGAAAATTGTGCTCATAGTTCCCGCCAGTATTGCTGTAATGGCGATCCGGTCATTCACTCTTGCGTGGTGTAACTGTTGTCCTTCGTGGTGGGTTGGAAGTTAAATAGATGACTAACCTTTAAATACATATTGTTGCCAACTCTCTGCATCCAATTTTACTTAATTTTATTCAAAAACACATTTCCAAAAGCACATTGATAACCTTGGACAATAAATCTCAAGTTAAAGAAAAAAGTTAACATTACTTTTGGCGGCTAAGTTATATCTTTATTGTTATTATTATTTGCGTTTGAATGTGGTTGTGATGAAATTCAGTGTGCCTCTTGAAGAGATAATTTCTACTGCCGAGTTTCTTATAAATGAGTGATTTATCTAATTGTTAAAAAAATATTTCTCACGTATTTTCAAATAAGCTATAATTTTCGGATGTTTTATTTGAAAATTATATGAGATATAAGCTAGATGTTTGGGAAATACTGCATGTCTACATAATTTGTTTTTCGAAATAAATATACCGTATCATTACTGTCCACATACTGAGACAACCACTTTTTCGGCATTAAGGAAAGAGTCACGGAAGAATGAGTTTATTCCGGAATTCTACGTCATTCTTTGGCCTTGATTTTCTCCCAATAAGATACACATGAGAGAAAATTTGGACAAATATGTATGCGAATATCATGAAATTTCCAACCGTATTATTTTAATTCAGTCTGCGGGTAGTTCGAGTTTATTTTATTGTTAAATATAAACTTTTCATCCTTACATATTTCTTCTCACCCCTATTTTAATAAGTTAAACTCATCCAAACGCATGCGCAAACGCGCAGAGGATTTTAAAAGGCGTTGTCAAACAATACCTGGATTTTTTATTTGCTTTTTAGGTAACCTATAACTTTTTTACTATAATACACTTTTTTTAGGTTTCAAAACAAATAATCATGCATTTAAAGTTAAAAAGAGAATCCCTCTGCAGCAAATTACACAATACTTATATCAAATGTATTTGTCCCACTTTTCCTTGAAACCTCCTGCATTCGAGCACCTCTATTTGAGACACAAATTTCCTGTTCTGCGAGCCGGAAATCACCTTCGGGTCACACAAAGATTGACTGAGCCCTCACCTCGGAACACACTGAATCAGTGCTTCGTTCTCTCCGGATCAAATCTTGCATCCATAAATTTCAAGAATCGTTTTACCGAGCGTTCCTCTACTGCAAGATAGAAAAGTTGAAGGCCTCGGTCGAATTTCAGAAAAGAGAGCTATAGTGCCTTTGTTTTTCATTTAAATTTTAACCACTTGCCTGATTATCCCTAGTTATCTCGGGTTCTTATATAGCGCGGATAATTATTATCCCGAGAAAACCTGAGCGAAGCAGTATTTGTCAGTATAATTTTTTATCACGGTTTTAAGCGACCTGGAGGAAATGAAAGAAAAATATTCAGCTTTAATTGACATTTTGGAAAGTTTTGTTGGCTTCACGTTTCTTTTGGCAGGACTGGTGACTTGTTTTCCCTATGATATAGTATACGACTGCTGGTAGATTAGTAATGTATAAAGAAGGATAGTTGCGTTGAAAAAAGTAAAATTATAGCAATGATGCAAGATATAGTAAGTTATGATTTTTCAGATTCCTGCTACTGACTGAAAAAACCCCATATCCAACGAGACAATGTACTCTCTACACCCGTAAAAGGAGAGGTAAATCAGTAAGAAACGTGACCAGATACCAGTGTACAGAATATCAAATATTATTTTGTGTTATTTCTTGTTTCAAAAACTATCTTTCTTCTTTCAAAACTAATATTTAATTTTGTTTCATTCGCCCAATATAACTCGGGATAGTAAAATAATATTAAAACTAAATGCTTTAACACCCAGAAAAAATTGACAAACCAACTTAAAACCTACATTTTTTTTATTTTGTATCGTTTCCTCGTGCTTAATAATAAAATAAAAAATGTGTTACTTTTTTGCAATTTTTTTCAAAACAGTGTGCAAGGGAAGCGATTAAATTTACTGTAAAGTTATATTGAATAAGTTTTTTTTTCGGAATAATATTTGTAAATTCAAGTGCATAAAGCGATATTCTACAAGAACAATAGTTGACTCGACACTGCCGAGTATGACATTTAATTATTCAGCTATAAATGCTTATTAAGAAAGATGCTTTTAAATTTTAATTCGTTTATTTAATAATTAAAAACTAAACGAAATTTTAAAGATTATCCGGAATAATAACCTTGAACAAATATTTTTATGCAGTCTTAAAATTCACAAAACCAAATTATCGTGGATATCAGTTTTATTTCTGTTTCAATTTCTATGAGATAAAATTTTTAAAATTCATCTTATTTACAATTTGAATATTATTGAGGCAGTAAAAACATAATACAGCTAGACTTCATTGTTCTATCTATTAACTCGCAAGCCTGGCTTTTCGAAATTCGGTGAAATTATAATTATAAAATTTTTTATCTTTGGATATTAACACCAAAACAAAACTTTGATCTTTTCTTGTCTTGAAATGGTAATGCTTTTAGGCTGAGGTTTCTTTTGTGATATTAATAGTTCGCACAGAAAACAGCGGCTACTTGCAAGTTGATGGCATTGAAATCAAGACTAAAATATAAGAGTTCTTCAACATTTTAGACTAGAAATAAAATTTCCTTTTTCCTTCCATACTTTGAATTTTGCATGATGCTAAATATTTGTAATAATCGCTTACAGATTAATTCAGTTAACGCTGTATAAGCCGTTTTCAATATGGATTGGTATGTACATTGAAATTGTATAAAAGTTGCTTACATTTTAACCGCTTACCTGATTATCCCGATTTATCTCTAGTTCGTATATATTACAGTTGATTGCTATCCCGAAAGAACCCGGGAAAACTAGGAAAACAGAATTTGTCAGAACGATTCAGAGATTAATTTTTCTCTTTCATTCATCCGAGATAACACGGGATAGTAAATTAATGTTAAAATTTAATGATTTTGAACCCAATCAAAAAATTAAAAATTCAACTTAAAACCTACATATTTTGTTTTGGTTCGTTTTCCTGTGTTTAATAATAAAACTTTTAAAAATGCGATGATTTGTTGCAATTTCTTTCCAAAAATGTGTAAGGAAAGCGGTCAAGAAGTGTATTCGATATTATTAGAACTCCTATCTAATATTTATTAAGTTTTTATAAAGTCAAATATTTTAACTGCTCTCTCTGATTTATTTTGTCGTTAAATGACATTTCATGTTTTAATTTCCCTATTAATAATTATTATATTTCAATGTTTCTACCCTCCCGTTTAAACTTCCCTCATAATAATATCGCCAAATCTGCAATTACAAATTGCTCCGTGATTACACTCCTGATTCTCTAACTAACATGCGTACTGACTTGCAGTAAGAAAAATTTATTAATACCAAATTCCTATTTTATTATTCGCAAAATATCTTATTAGATTTAGAAATATCATTGCTTGATTTGATTTGCAATTTTACTATTTGATGGCTACGAGCATAAAGATATTGCGTTTCTCATTTAAATGGTAGCTTTGAAACATTTTTCATAATGCGAGAAATTAAATTATAATATTTTATGTCCAATATATTTTTCCATATTCTTTGTAAAACTGTTGATAATTTAAAACTGCTATTTTTTTTATCGTTCTTTATCTTTTATCTTTTTTCTTCTAAAATAATTTTTTTGATCATTGTTCCTTTACTGTATTTATTTTTTTTATTTGGAATAGTAAGGAAAAGTTGCCTTTTGGTGTAGAAAAAATAAATTATAAATAAGAGAGATATTAGAGTACGTCTTCAGGTGCCGCAAGAGAGTTAAAGTTTCATCAAATTGAAATTTTGCTACACTTTAATTTTACTTATGAAATAAAGAATTGATTTTTAATTCGTAATAGCGTGTAATAGCTTTTGGTATAAATAAGATAAACAAAAAATTATAAAAGATATTAGAGTACATCTTGTGATGCCACAAGGTCGTTAAATTTTCATAAAACACACTTTCTGCAACTTTTTAAAGATTTTTACGAGCTTTGATTAGGAAATAAATTTTAAGAGGCTTTATAATATTAATAGTATCACATATCTATTCATATTATAAAACCTATCAAAAGCGTTATTTGTACTCTAATATTTTTTATAATTTTTGTCTTATCTATACCAAAAGGCATTTTTTCTACGTTATTACAAATTAAAAAATCAAAAGAGTATTATTTCTTAAAAAACTTTCAAATGTTTCAAAAATTTCAATTAACGAATTTTAAGAATTTCAATTTTATCGCTTTTGCGGCACCTCAAAACGTATTAACATTGCTCCTATTTATAATTTATTTTATCTACACCGAAAGGCAACTTGTCTGCACTATTCCAAAATTCGCTTTTTTTTTTATTTCACTCTACTGTATAATTACAAACTCAGATGTACCATAAAAATAATAGAAAACCTAATAGATTTATTACTAAATATTATAAGAAATCATATTTACTTTTCGTCATAATAAGCATGGAGATTCCAAGATTGAACACACGCATATAGCTGAGTTTTTCTTTTTCAAAATTTTGGTCACTACTTATGGAGAAATTGGCTTTTCGTCTCTGAAACTACGATTGAAAAAAATGTATAACTCACCAGTTATTTTTTACATATTTCTCATTGCAATCTGTATTACTTTCTTCATTTTAATTTGTTAAATATTATTTTGAATCATCCCATATATTATTAAAAACAGAAAGTAATCAAAATATAGGGTTTTTATTACATTTTAAAAAATTTAATATTATAACATTTAAAACTTTAAAGATCTTTGGTAATTAAGTAATTTCTAGAATACATTTCGTTACCAAAATAAATTCCAATACCGTTTATAAAAGCTTAAAAAAATATATATAGTCATTTTCACTATGTCTCCGACATCGTTAGGAAATTCATGTATCCAGTTAGGGGTTAATCAATGCACCTAATCTTTTTACTATATCTCGTAATTTCCAACCATTCCACATTTCAATGAATCGATATTCTGACACTCCTGTAATATATTCATAGTCATGAATATTTATAAAAGCTCTTTGATCAGTTTAGTTATTCAAATTATAAAATAACTATCAGTTAAAGACGTTTATTCGCGACTCATTAAAGAATCTTCATTCGTAGAACCTGCATATTTAATTGTGCTATCCGTCTTTAGATAGACTGCACTTGACGTTTCAGAAATGATCTTAACTGCTGTAAGGGAACAACGAAGTCAGCGCAGTTAACTAATGAGTATTTCTGAAGTTTCTGCGCGTGTACGCGAATCAAAGTTCGCGTTGAGAGAGAGAGGCATTAATTTCGAAACAATTCACGAGTGCCTGAGACTGGTAGTTCAGTTTATTCACAATTAAGGAGTAAGTAGTTCTCACTCCAAGCACCATTTGAATAAATGTGTTTGAAGCAGCTAGGCCTAGCAGAGTGATTTCGCTTTGTATTAGAGGGTAATATGTTAAATTAATAGACCGAGTGGAAATGAGTTTTTAAAAAGCAGTTGTAGTAGACTCCCTAACATTTTCTCTCATGGTTTCTAATAATCTCAGAGAAGGTCGTATAATAGTTAAGAAATATGGCACTTTTTCGTTTTACGGGAGCAATGAAAATGTCGCCAAATAATAATTAATAGGGAAAAGTTGAATATCGCCAAATAAATGCAACAATACATCAAATTTCACGTTTAAGCAAGTCTTCACAGCGATTCTGTTCAAGTTTTATTTACATTGGCGACTTTTGTCATTTGTTTCGTTTGTCGACTTGACTCTCGTTTGGCTCAAACTTGCTACATATTGCGCCCATATAACGAAAAAGTACCAGAGTTATTAGCCATTAACGTAAATTTAACATTTTTACTGAACCTATCGTGTTATTTACGGAGTGTTTTTTTTTTTTGGAAATTACTCAATTGGATGTGGTTAATAACAACCGAAAATGAAATTTGCATTTTAAACTCTTTTTTCCCCACATGATTATAGGAAAAATTTCACCCAACTTCTACTTGTAGAAATAAAATCCAACACCAAATTAAATATATTTAAGTGATCACGTTTTCTAATTATCTCGTTTATAAGTTTCTGAAAGTACAGACCAAATAATGCTGGATTTCATTTAAAATTTGATTGATGGCTATTGTTAAAGTATCAAATCAGTCTCTGACAAACTTAATTTTCTGATAAACTAATTGTGGAATCCTGTAAATAATTCATCGAACTTCATATACCAATAAAGCAGTTTTAATCAAAGGTCCTTCAGAATTTAAATATATACATAAAAGTTTTGCTTAGGCAAGGATTATTTACAAATAATTACAGGGTTAAATGCATAAAAATCAACATTCACAGGAAAAAGTATTCTGAAAGAGCTTACAACGAACAACTCCATTTCACACCAAAATTACATCTGAATGTAAACAATAATGACGTCACAAGCATAATGACGTCAGAAGAGAAATAACGTTGCCAAGAAAGGAATTTATAAAGATTGATTATTTTTTAAAAAACAATAATAACTTAGAGAAATAACTTCAAATTATGTAAACGAAAGGCAGCTTTAGAAATGTATACTCTACTTATGTATGTAATGTGTGTCTACTTATGTATGTATGTAAGTGTACACTTAATAGCTACAATATAGATATTAAATCTATATATCGAATTTCATCCACCTAGTTCATTTCTCTTGTGTTAATTTTGACTCGAGCATCCAGACAGATAGACTTCATCTGAATGCAGTTTTTAAAAAATTCGATAGAGGTATGCAAATTTAGTATTAAGTCATACACCAAACTGAATTGTCATATACAGATGGACAAAGGGACATTTTCCAAAAAGGTGTTTCAAAGCTTAAGGGGGAGACTAAAATGGGGAGATTCGTCAAAATCACGAGTTCGAATGTATTGACGAATACAATAATTTCTACATTTACGAGAATGTACTACATTTCGATGTAGTGCATTCAATGTACTACATTTACGAGAAAATAACAAACGGAAATGAGAAATAATCATGATAGCATCATGTAAAGTTTTTATTATCTCCTCGTATACGAAAATATATTTAAAAAATTCTATAATCATCAAAGAATTGAAATTCGAGATTCACATTAAAATTCAGCATTTCAGAACCCGTGAATCTGAGAAATCCATTTTTGGTGTTTTGTCTAATTGTGAATATGATTACTCAAAACTACTTTTTGTCAGATGGATGGAATTCGTATTTGGTCTTTAGCTTGAACTTGTTGATTTTTATCAATTTTGAATGAAATCCATTAAAAGAATTTTTTCGTTTGTCTGTCTATCCATTGTAAATCAGTGACTACAAAACGCATGAATAAAAAATTTACAATACAGTTTGCGTATCAGAATTGTAGAGCATGTTTGATAATCAGCCCGATTTATTTTCAGGCTCACCTTCTATCGGTCTTTTCTGTTTATACGTACACATGTAAACACGATAAAACACAATAATTTCGATAATTTTGTCTAAACTAAGTAGTTATGCGCCATACTTTCAAAAAATTCTAATTCATCAATCGATCGCAAAAAAACGTATTCAAAACGCATATTTACTTTTCCTCCCTATACTATAGAAACAAACCGCTTTTTGCAGAACTTTGAAAATAAAAAAAGATACTTGTAACTCTCAGAAACTTGCTCAAATTTCAAAATGTTTATGAGATAGTATGACACTTTTATAAAAATTCAAGTGAAGAATAAATAAATTGTGAGGTAATTCATCTCTGAAATGAGAAAAAATTGATCGCTTACTTTTGCACGATTAATATTTCTGGATCGAATCTCCTAACCTTGAAAAAGGCAATTTAAATTATGAAGAAGACAGATAAGACAATGCCCGCTTTTCGAATACACATGACATATACATTTCACTGAGATCACAGAATAAGTTGACAACAGGTTCATCTATACTGTGGAGTTTCGGTGGCTTAAGGTTTCAAAATGAGTAAATATCGAATGCGGATTTGTGTGTATCTACCAATTTACTACCTAAAATTCTGCAAACAATGAACGGAAAGATAAATAAAGCAAAATGTGGTAAAATAGGTAAGTATATTGCAAAGAAATTTTTAATTAAAAATTGATTTAGAAGTAAAATCAGAAATAAAGATAATCGATTGATTAATGAGCTGATTTAAATAATTGATTGATTAACTGAAAATTTCAATAAGTTGAAATAAGAGAAAGAATAGAAGAATTGAAACGAAGGGCACAATCATTGTTCTTACACAGCAAATGTGAATCGAAAGGCCAGAAAAAGCTACAGAATCTGTTTTCAAAAGTAGAAAAATAACAAAAGTACTCACGAAATATAAAAACTACAAGAAAATTCAGGAAATTAAAGAAATATAAACTTTTTATGTAAATAAATTTCACTTAATGTTCCAAAAAATTATCATCCCACAAAGAGCTCTAATATTACATAACGAAATGTTCAACATGAATAATAATAAAGAAATATAATTTTTATATAAAATAAGAGCCGTAAAAAATCTGTAAAAATAGCTAATTTGCGAGAATTCTTTTCATCTAGTAAACTTTTACAAGAACGGAAATTTATATTATTACATATTTAACTAATTCTCGATATATATCTAAAATCCCATGGCATTTTTACGTATTTCATATTGCATAATTTATGAAAAAACGTCCTACTTCATTTCAGTAACGAGACGTTGTATCTGCATTTCTAGCAAATAAAAAGAAAAAAGTCTGAATATTGAATATATCTTTCAAATTGTAAAAACTTTAATTCGATATTCTCAAAATTGACCGTGTAAGTAAATCCATTAGAGTATAAACTGGATTGGATTTATAATTTATAATACGCACGCAGATTAATTTTAAATTCCTCAGATTCTTCCATTTTTTTAAAGATTGAAACTTTCTTGATTATTGGGAAAAAATGTTCCAAATGTAGGTTTAAAATCCCTGCGTCTTTTCCTTATCAGCATTTATTTCCTATTAAAATTAGATTTCATTTTTTAGCTTTAGCTATCATAAGGATTTCTTTCTTTGATCTTAGCTATTATAGACAGAATATAACCACTCTAATGAGGCAGACATGGACGGAGTAGTACAAGTAAAATAATAATAAAAACATAGGTGAAATATTTCCTTCTATACTGCTATTAAAAATGGTTAATTGTTTCAATGTTTTTAACTTAATTATTTGTTTTTTGAAACTTTTTTTGGGTGGTGGGGGTAGTTTAGTTATATTAATGTCCCCTTTCTAAAGCAACATTAATGCTATTTTGAGATGTACAACACTAGATCTAATTTTAAAAAACACTAGTCTATTTTTGAACTTTTGTCAGATGACGAGAACGACGCTTGAGTTGCCCCCCTCCCTCTTATTCTCCAAGTTTCCACACTAGCGGCAGGAAGTTTGGCCCAGACGGATTTAACGTGCATAAGATCCTCTTACATATCGTTTATTCGATGGAATCAAGTCTTGAACCTGAAAACCAACAATTTCAAAGCGAGGATCATACCACCAGGCCACCTCGGTTTTGTATGTGTTAGGTGGGAAGAGAGAGCGAGATTTTTTCTCCGCCAAACTTTATTTCGTATCTTGTATTATACATCCTGATTGAAGTCAGAAATGCCAATTACTTTGTATTTATTTATTATTATTATTATTATTATATCATTGGAATTGTGAGGGCTTTTTTCCCTTGAATGTCACAAATTAAATTTATATAAATATATATTATTTTCATATTTTAATATAAGTTTAGATTCTCAAAACCTTTTCCATATTTCCTTGATGAATTTAATTTCTCCATTCCTTTCAAAAATTTTCACCATTCTTTTTTTTGTTTGTTTGTTTCTTTTCTTACAATAAAAAACATTTGTTTGTTATATATACCTTTTCTTAAATGGAAAACACTGCATATTCAAATCAGCTGTTTGTAGGTAGATAGCAAATGTGATTATTTATAAACATCAAATATAGAGGAAAAAAGCTTTCGTAATAGAATTCTTGATGAAATAGATTTTTTGATTCATGACTTTCGTCTGAAAGATTACCGAAACTAATTAAGGAACCGTAGGGAATAATTAAGTTATTTACTTGCAACATGTGAGCTCTATCTTCAGTCTATATTAGGATTACAAAGCTTTTACCTTGTTCTTTGAGTTTTCGATTTCTTAAAGAAATGCGCAAGCATCTACCAGGATTTAGAGTCATTAACAGTAAACAGATTTATTAACAACATTAATAGTTTGTTTTGTCCAGATGTGAATTTGTAATATACACATGGTGATCAAGAAATAACAAATGTTCGGAGCCCTGTAGCGAGTTATTTACTGGAGGAAATATTACAAAATATGGCTACCGTACACATTATAGGTACGGTTATGATTTGTCAAAAAAAAAGTACCAAAAAATGCCAAAAGGGGGAATTCTAGTCCTGAAAGTGCATAATGTAATAACTGCCAGTGGAAACAATAAATAGCAACACAAATACGCATGAAAAATGTTTATTATAGTGATTTACAAATTTGACTGGCCTGATGTTCCAATAATTAATTGCATGCAATACACAGGATTTTTGACGGTGGCTCGCAGCATATCGACATTTATTCGTCTGATATGTATTATTATTTGTCTTTTAAAAGGAAGAGTGTCAGGAACATGTCCTTTATACACAATGCCTTTCAAGTAGCCCCAGAACCAGAATTTGTCTTGGCCTGGTTGTAAACCAAGAATTCCTGTTTCAAATATTTCAACCATTTCTTCATAGGTTAATTATGGTCCTCGGTCCTTTACATAACTATTCTGACCACCTGTATTCGCGAAGGGCAGCATTGACCTCTCTATCGCGCGGAAAAAACATATTGACCAATAAGGTACGTTCACGTCGTGACCACGGCATCTACAGGCAAATGTTTGCATAGTGACTTCAAATTCCAGCAAACTTTCCTTTCACCTCATATATCTTGTCACAAAGTATCCTGCACATGCAAATTATATAATGAAGTTTAAGATCGCAGCGAGAGAATTCTCTCTATCGGCGTTTTTGATACTAATTTTTTTTTCTTGACATACCGAAACCGTATACTTTAATATGTATAATGGCCAAATTTTGTTATAATTCGTCGAATATATTGCACTCTATAGGGCTCCGAACACCTCCTGCTATGTCTTGATTGTTCTGTAGAAATAAGAAAATGTCTGTAATAACGCTTACAAGGTCAGCTGAAGCTTTTGAAAATATCACAACTGCAGATGCATGGCTTAAGTTGATAAATACCACTAATCTTATTTCGTCTGGTAAAAATAACAGCCTTTCAAAAGAAATTAGTTGGAAATTAAAAATATTTGAGGATTTATTAAAGGAACAATGCGAATTGATCCTTATGATTCTAAAAATAATATTTTTAACAAAATAATTATGTTTTTAATCTTTACAAATATAATGATTTATCATTGACAAAAGTTCTCAAAATGTTTTAAAATCAACTAGCATCATGTGAATATTTTAAAATTATTCTCGTAAAAAATTGCCACACTCATTTTAAATGTGGTGCATAAACTAAAGTTCATGCAGTCGAACTTATCTAACATTTCTTATGATTTTTGAACGTTGATGTTAAATTATATTAACCAATATTCTCTTAATACTTTCTCATTGTCTTTACAGAAAAATAATAATACAAACATACAGTAAAAGAAAGTTAAAAGTAAAATTTGAAAAAATTGCTCCACATTTCCACCAAATATAGTATATAAAAAAATTTGATAGCTTCAGGCCAAAGGATCTAAGTTACAAAGTATCCACACAAACGCGCATATTAATATAGATATGCATATTTGTATGGATTATTTAATTATTAATATAGATATATTTGATTATAAATGTCTATACCAGTGTTCTTAAAAAGTCCTAACACAGACATCACACAATATCGTTCCGTAAACATTCAAAATATTTCTTATTTACATTTATTTCTTTTAACAACTTAGGAAATAAGGAGAAATGATAGATATCTTAAATAACAACAGATTTTCCTTTTTGCACTATAAAAACCAAATAAAAAAAATATAGCACACATTTCAAACCACAAAAAATGCCTTAAAATGTAAGCACTTTCTAAAAAATTAGTTGTAATTTATTTAATTCCTAAAATGTTACATGAATCGACTTCCTCCTGAATGTATAACCTTTGTATGAATATTTTAAATAAAAAGAGGCTGAAACAACAACCTCCCCTCTTCCAAAAAATCGGAAAAAGACATACATAAATACGGTCCTATAAGACATCAAATATATACGAACAAATTTTAAACATTCCGTGTCTCAAATTACTCGTAACGACAACAAACATCTTTGGAGAGTCTACATTTCTGAGAACAATTAAAACAAGAAGAAATGCCAAAAAGAAAAACAGAATCCCTTTTATCCATCAAAAAGTACTTAGAACGAAAAGATGGTTTTAAAACTTCATAAATAAAGAGTAGGAAATGTAAATGGCACCCAGAGGACTCGAAGGAGAAAATCTGCTCCTCCAAGTCCTGGAGGGAAAAAGAGCATTTACTTTCCTCATCAAGTGTTCCGCGTTTAGGATTTTTGGGAAAAATAAACATGTGTTTTGTTTGCACACAAGGAAATGATTAAAGTAGAAAATACTTTTTTTTTCGTGTGTTATTTGAAAAGATATAAAATTGAGAATAAAAATCTTTTTCAACAAATCGCCGTTTAAATAAATCGACTGCAATGTATGGGAGAATTAATTTAGATTTTCTGTGTGTTATTAAAAGCTCTTACGAATAAATTTTATTTAAATATTAATTAAAATACATTTAAAAAAAGATTCTAATTCAACAGTGAATCTGTGAATTTTTCTCAACACATTTTTTTATGCGGCTATTTATTTCTTAAATAAAGCCCAATTTGATATGAGATTTCTTTATTTCTGATTTATTTCAATTATATTTGACAGCTTACGAGGCGCGTTTCACAAATTTGTTGATCCAACAGGTTAGAAAGACTTAATATTAAATTCCATTTGAGTTTCTTTCAGTTTCACCCATTTCTTCCTACTTTTATGTAGCTGACCTCTAGTCTTTAGATCAAGGTGATTAATTTTAATTCTCCTTCACAATGGACATGTAAGGATTTTAGCATATATATATAATATTTATTTTCT
Organism: Argiope trifasciata; assembly: GCA_026543055.1. Lineage (NCBI taxonomy): Eukaryota > Metazoa > Arthropoda > Arachnida > Araneae > Araneidae > Argiope > Argiope trifasciata. Next base: position 343,809 of record JAPMOQ010029911.1, read on the forward strand.
TGCATGCGAAGTATGGAGAAAGTATAATGACAGTCAAAAAAATCATACAGATTTTAACGAACCTCCACATTTTAGAACTCCCTGAGTTCTAGAAACATATTTTTGGAAAATATCTGTCTATGACAAAAATAACTCAAAAACGGTTTGAATTAGTTGGTTGAAATTCGTTATTTGGTCTTTATATTAAATTGGCAGATTTCGATAAAAATTTAATTTTCTCGGAGAAGTCCGTTTATTCTTTAGTTCGAATATATGTTATCGCGATAACTACAAAACGAAAAGAGTTAGATAAGATTCAACGCACAGATTTAACATTTATAGTGTAGACATCTGTCAAGGTTGAAGCCAAAATTTAGTAAAGGTTGATTGTTAGGCGGTCTGTACTTTCAGAAACATGTTAACGTAATAATTCAATATATCAAATTAGGGTGGGTTTTTTTTTTGCTTACAATTGTAGTTTTCTGGTAAATTATTTTAATGGATTGCGAAATAGGTATCGAAAGAACAAATTTGATTTTCGAATACTATTAACCGTATTCTGTGGACTAAAATCTCACCAAGGGTGACATAATAAATTCAGTAAAAATGTTAATCAGCACCAAAAAAGAAACTTTTATAACTATTGCACGACATTTTTATGTGAAGCTTTCTTTGACACTGAAAAGTTTATTTAAGAGGACACGAGAAAGTTTTGGAGAGACCACTCTCGCTGGTTAATTTATATGCAGTGGCTCAAAAAATTGAGAATATACTTTACTTTTACTTCATAAATTCGACTTTCATTATAAATAATACATTAACGAGAAGTGCAAACCTGTTTTTTTTTTACATATAACAACTGGTTTAATTTAGAATAAAAATAATGAAAAATGAACAAAAAATTTCTAAATTGAAAAGTTTTAGATTCATTTTAAATAAACACACGCAGAAGTTTGCCTCAAAAAGTTGAGAGTACTCTAACAAAATTTTTATTATATCTTGTATAGTAGAAACGAAGTGTCACTGTTAAGTTGCATGTCTTTTGGCTCATAATCGTTTCTAAAATGTCATGATTGATCTCTAATGTCTACCGATTCCACCGATTTTGGGGGGCTCTGAAGATATTTTACTCCATTCTTCTTGGTTGATTTTGTCTCTTATTTTGTGTTTTTGAATCAATCACTTTTTCGATGTAGCCCACGAATATTCAACGCTATTGATGTAGGGGTATTGTGGTAGTGTGTGTAACTGCTGTTTGTAATGAAAAAGACAACATTTTGATGTTACGTACATTCTGTTTAGGGTCGTTATCCTATTGGGAAAAGAAATTTTCATCTAAATTCAAATTTTTAGCCCTTTCCTTTAGATTGCTGCGAAGTACGTCCATGTCAACCGTATGGTTTATAATGCCATCGATAAGAATTCAATTTCCTACCTCGGAGGAAGCCATGCAACCTTAAATCATGACGAAGTTATCACTATGTTTAAATGTAGGACATAAATTGCTTGGATACAAAGAAATTAGGCTTTTTCCAAACAGTACGATTGGCTGTCACTGCCAAAAATATTGTTTTCTTTCATCACTAAATATAAATTTCTTCTAACAATTATTGGTTTTCAATTGATGAGTTTTTGCAAAGTTCAAATTCTTTTTTTGGAATTTGCAAGCTGGTGAACAGTTTCTCTTTGACAAATCTACTTTTACATCCTGCTTGTTTGATAGCATTTCACACAGTTTAAATGCTTACACTTTGCCTATGACTTGAAGAATTTCCGAAGCAAGTTGGATGAACTAAATGATCACAGCAATTTCAAGGAATGTACTAAAATTTTGGGTTTAGATGGAAATTTATCTTTCCAACAGGATAACTACCCCAAACAGAATGCACGTAACGTCAAAATATGTTATCTTTTTCATTGCAAACATCAGTTACATACACACCACAGCACCCCTACATCAATGCCGTTGAATATTCGTGGCCCACACTTTAAGAAGTGGTTCAAAACACAAAATAAGAAACATACCGCATATAAAACAAGTCTTGAGGGACAAATGGGGTAAAATATCTTCAAGACAACCAAAAATCGGTAGAATCGGTACCACATTTAGAGGCCATTATAAGAGCCAAAAGTCATGCAACTTAATAGCGGCACTTTGTTTCTAAGCCAGATATTGCCAAATCTTATTTGGTGTACTCTCAAGACAAAAATCTGAGTAGGTTTCTTTAAAATGTTTTTGAAACTTTTTAATTTAGAAGTTTCTTGTTGATTCTTTTTTTTTTTCATTTTTATTATAAATTAAACTATGTGTTATGTGTAAACATAAAACTATGTTTGCACTTCTCGGTAATGTGTTATTTATATTGAAAGTCAAATTTTTGAAGTAAGAGTAAGGTGTACTCTCTATTTTCTCAGCTACTGTATTTGAAAGAAAGAAGATTTCCCAGTTAAATAACTGGATAAATGGGAATAAAAATATCACAATTTTAAATTTTAAACGGTTGAAGTTTAAATATCATAGTTAGGTCATTGCGTTTTGATATTTTTGTTTACATGCTTATGAAAGTACAGACCGACAGATAGTCAACGGTCAGTCACAGACTGATTTGTTTCAAAATTTCATATAGATCGAACCTTCAAATAATATATCTTTTAAGAGGTAGATCTCCAGTTTGCTCTTTTCTTTTCTGTAGTAATGTTAATTTGCATTTGTGCTGACTGACCTTTTCAGAATGAATTTCATTCATTGAAGACTACAAATTTGGTTTAAATTTAGGCATTAAATTTCATTCACCTATTCTGAAAACAAAAAGAAAACAGTAACTACAAACAGTAGAAAATACAAGCAACTAGAATCTTAAATATTATGCATATATTGTTAACTTGTTCACATAACTTTTGATCTGATAGCAATATAAACTGACGTTTGTATTGCAATGTTTGAATAAATTTGCAGGTGAAAAAAAAATTACAAAGAACTGCTACGACACCTTATAGAAAGTCCGTATATTAGTGATATACTAATGGTTCTTTCTTACATAACCATCTATTGTCAACGATAAATATTCGGTAAATATCAGCTAGAAGGCAATTTATCTTCCTCAGTTGCTCGAATATGACATCCAATGCTGTCTTGAGACAGACAAAGCTCGACATCTTTCATAATACATGATAACAAACAGAGCTTTCTTGATGTAATATAATTATAAGCGTGATGCGATATGCGACGTTTGAAAACGACAAGTGTTCCTCCAAACTTATTTGGAGTTCCGACTTTTAAACTTTTTGAACAAGTTGTCGATAAGCAGAATGATACACGAATCCATTTTCTTGAAGGCACCATAATTGAGAAGTTATTGGTGTCACGACATGTAAGGATACATCATAGAAAGGTTTCTTCATCGTAGAAGATATAAGACAAGATATAAAAATCACGAAACAGAAATAGGATCCGAAATAAAAGAATATTACATGTAAAAAATAGCACCGGAATTGTTTAACAGGCTTGTTTAAATAAATATTAAACCTTTAAATAAATAATTTTCAAAAAATTTGATATTAATTGTATATATATTTGAAAACTAAGGAAAAGTCATTTAACTTTAAAATCTGATGTAAAACTTAATTAGGTTCCTAATTTTATCTTAATTTAGCCCTATTAACTTCAATCTAAAATGGTCTTTTATTTTTCTATCCATTTCCACTTTTTATCTTAAACTTTTAACACGTGCTCAATAAAACGGCTTCAGCAGCGTCTTATGCTCTGAGCGAAGTAATAAAAATCCTTTAATATTTATAACATTCTATTAATGATATCTAAATTTTCCTTTCCTAAGATTACACATGTCAACAAAATCCCTATCAAACTTTCTAGTAAAAGAACAGAAGGGGAAAATTTCGGTCCCTTTGCGGCTTTTCTGTTTGTGTTGTGCTATGTAGATTGACATATATTTGTACGCAAATTATATTTTCCGAGATGGAACAAATAGAAATTTTAAAATTTTAAGGGTTTCTTCTATTTGACTTCCATATTATATTATATATATATATATATATATATAATGTTGTTACAAGTTAATGTATATAAATTGTTACAAGTTTTGAGTCAGAGATTTCAATAGATTTCTACATTATACACCTTCCCGAGTCGGAAAATCGTCATTTTGAAATTGCCTGTTTGATATCGTATGAGTATAACTAGGAAATGAAAAATTTCATACCTTACGAGTATAACTAGGAAATGAAAAATTTCATACCTT
>JAPMOQ010029911.1:358598-376521 GCA_026543055.1 Argiope trifasciata
CATATTTAAAAATGAATGACACGCAATATGCTCGTAAAAATTATTCAGTTTTAATAATCATTCAGGTCATATTTACATTATTCTGATTTTATGTACAGAATATCAAATATTATCCAAGAAATTAAATATGTTTCAAGTTTATTAGCTCTAAGTCCAATGGAAAACCTTATTATACATATTAAAAACAGCATTTAATATACAAACTATCTTCTTGCATTATGTCTGTACAAATCTTGCATCATGCAATTTATAATTTTTTTTTCAGCCTAAAAACATTGTGTACGTAAGATAAAGAATTTAACAATAAAGTAAATGAAACCAGTTAGCTTAAATTGAATAATAATTGAAGGTGAATTGATAGTCAGAATCGACTTCATCAGATTCGTGTTTAAGTGAGTTACATCATGATTCAGAGTTCGCACTTCGATTATTACACGAGTGACTGAATCTCTTTGAAGATCAGCTGTGCCAATAGGATGTACAGAGCAGTGATTGTGCAGTCATACCTGAAATCAGCTAAATACTGATCATCACAGAGTGTGTGTGTGTTAAATTTATCTCCTTATACTTTTTCAATAATATGAAATTTGATATCATTTTGTTCATTTTTTATCTACAGTTAAATCTAAAAGTTTATCTCCATTTTATCAGTACAACGTATCAAATTTACTCTATTTGCCTCCTACCGGCGTCCTGACAAAGGTGTATGTAACACGTCTTCTCCGAGATATAGGCGTCCCGGGTTCGAAAACCGATTCGGGTATGGTTATTCTGAATCTGTTCCATCTGTGAGATGTATGAATGTGCTCCCCCCTGCAGAAAATGGTTTTGAAAGCGAATGTGATGCACTTATCTTACTCTTGGCCCTAGATGGCGCTACTGAGAAACAAGAGACTTAAGGACTTCGGCTTAAATTAGCTAACTGAGTCAAGCGGGCTATGATAAGTGCTACGAGAAACAACAAATTTACTATATTCAGGATTGATTAAAACCACAAAATTCTTATTCATATACAGATAAAGGAATAAGTAGCCTACAGGATTAAAGAATTCGTAATCTTGTTTGATTTAATCCGAAATAAGATACACGTCAACGATTTAATTGCATAGAACATGCACTAAAATGCATCCCTTTAAAATGACACGGTTTGGGGGTTAGTTTAGTTTAGTTATATTAACGTCCCGTTTAAAGCAACACGAGAGCTATTTTGGGACGGACCTCGTAATTTTGAACCACAGTCAGATGACGAGGACGACACCTGAAGGGGCACCCTCTCTCCACACCACACCATGCCACACCAGCGGGAGGACGTTTGGCCGGACAGATTTAACGTGCAAGAGACCCCCCCCTCACACGACGGATCTTCCGTGGAATCGAGTCTCAAACCTGAAACCCTCCGATTCCGAAGCCCAGAGTTTACCACCAGGTCACCTCGGCCCTACGGTTTGGGGGGTAAATTTCAAGAAAAGATGAATTTCGGATTTATACTGGAGTTGTCATTAAATTGATCAGATAGATAACCAAGCCACCCTCCCGAGATAAAACCAAGAATCTTCAAATAAATCAGAGAGCACCTATCATGGCCATTTGTCAAAGAAATTTCTTGTAATAATAATGCTGGCATTTATGAATGGATTTTATGGAACTTAATATTACTCATACTGTCACGTAGATAAAGATCATGAAAAGACACAGGAAGTAGAGTTAAACCAGTTTATTGACTGAACTCTGAACTGTGAACGCTGTGATTGAGAAATGTTCGGCACTTACATCAGCTGGGAATGTTCCAGAATACTTTTCTGGAGACAGAACAAAAAAGAATAGAGCATTTATCTGGTAAACCAAAGAAAGGTCCAGAATCATCTGGAACACGAAAGAAAGGAGAAACAAATCAAGGAAATATGTGTACACACATTGTGAATCTACCAGGATTCGAAGTCACGATATCTTGTTTAAGAGATCAGAGTTATAACCATTCAGCTATGGAGACTCGATAGTTTGATTTCAATGTTTCAATATGCTTAATTTGAAACCGTTGTCACTATCTATTATACTTCATTTCTTAGATATCATAAAATTAACTGCAATGTCAAAAATTATGCTCTAATATATGATGCCTCTATTCCCTGCTATAGCTGAAATACATATTTTTACAGAAATGAGATACTTCTAATGAATATATAACTTTCTTTAAGTAGTGTAATATTCCATCATTTCCATTAAAAAATACTACAAGTCATATTTTGAATTACTTTAATTTCGAAAAGAAATGAAAACTCAATAAGCTAGACAAAACTACCGTTAAAACTGGGAATTAAATGTTTATATAGCCGGCGTCCAGAGATAGAGGTAACGCATCTTCCCCGTAATATTGGCTTCCCGGGGTAGAATCCAGGTTTGGGAATAATTTTTCTTTATTATGTGTTTTATCAGAGAGATGTGTGAAAATCCAATTGTAATTGGTGGTCTGGTGGTAAGGTCGCGGCTTCGGAATCGGAGGGTTTCAGGTTCGAGACTCGATTCCACCGAATATCCGTCGTGTGAGGGGGTCTCTTGCACGTTAAATCTGTCAGGCAAAACGTCCTCCCGCTGGTGTGGTGTGGAGAAGGGGGTGCCACTTTAGGTGTCGTCCTCGTCATCTGACCGTGGTTCAAAATTACGAGGTCCGTCCCAAAATAGCCCTCGTGTTGCTTTAAACGGGACGTTAATATAACTAAACTAAACCAATTTTAAAAGAGAGTTGAGCAAGAGAGTGTGTGAGTGCCATCTTTATATGATAGAAAGTCAAACTTCCGCCCTCAGATGCTCAGTGGTCTTTACTATCAGAAACTACTTTATCCCTCTTCATTCGACCTCTTGCCTGGGTTTGAATTGGGTTCAATCTAAAGGAGTTAAGCAACAACAACAAATTTATTTATACCTTCAAATTTCTTTTAACAAACATAGATTTGTAGATTTCGTGGAAAAAAATCTGCTTTCAAAGTCTCTTTCTTTTGCCCTATAAAATGACACTTAATTTAAATCCTCAACTGACTTCTAAATCTTCATGGTAAAACGACATTCTCTTTAATGGGACAAAATTACCATTTTCAACGACGTACTCTTCTGAGAAATTTTATTTCTTAAAAACAATTCTTTTCTTCTTGGTCTTAAATACATGTAACTACTGAAGAACCAACCCGAGGAAGCCTACAAACTTAATGCGACTGTAAATTTCTTCACCCGATTGAAATAAAAAAAATATTCAGTTTTTCAAAGCAAAACAAATGCTTTCGAAAAGTCTGCATTTAACCCCTTAAATTGAGCAATTAAAGACGAAAAAAGAAGCTCAACTTTTCTTCTAGAATGAACAAACTGACAAAAGGATACAAAACCATTGCTCGATGAAAAAAGAATGGTAGAATGGCTATTATGAGCTTTTCTAAGAGATTCGAAGGAAAGAGGGGAAAAATAGAATTGAAGAAAGTGACAATAACTAAATATTCCCACAGAAAAATAATTATTCAACTGATTGTATTCCAATTCTAATTCTTTTTAATTACTACGTGAAACATATGCAGATACCATTTGTTTCATTTTATTTGTATTTCTCTCTTTTTTCTCCCCCGAGTCAGATTCTTTTCAATTTTCTTCTAATTTCTTTCGGAAAGTAAAAGCTACCACAGAATTTTTGTTAACTTCTAGATCATTGGTTGCATTAATTGCAATGAAGCAAATTTTCTTTGCATTCTTTCTATTTCTAGTTGAATAGAAGAGGTATTATTTATTTGCGATAAAGAGATAACGAAACTCTCATAAAAAGAAACGTTCCAAATGTAATTACTTTTATTTAATCATTTTTTTCCGCTTCAGGAAATTAAATAAAGGATAAAAAGGTAGATAATTTGAATTTTTAAAATTATTTTTTTTATAAATAATAGAAATGAAAGCAATAAATTAAAAGTTAAGGGAGTGAAAACTATGAAATTCTCATAAAAAGAAACATTTTACAAGTAATCAATTTTATTTAATCATTTTCTTTTCTTATCAGCAGGTTAAATAAAGAATGATGAATGCATCAGATTACTCCACATAAAAAAGTAGAAAATTTGAATTTTTTAAATTATTTATTTACAAATAATAGAAAAGATAACCTTAAATCAATAATTAAGTAGTTAAAAATAATTTGAAAATGGAATTATAAATATTAAAATACAAAAATGAGTTGAAAATCTATGAAACAACAGATTTCAGATTATTCGTGCAAGAAACTTTTATTATTGGTTCCACAGAAAACCTGTGTCTGAAAAATATTTCTAAACAATATACATCTATTTTATCTAACAATAAACTTTAAAGATTATTTATTTGAAATTTCTTAACTCATATGCTTATGAAAGTCAATTTTTATGCAATGTGTTGTTGTTTTCAATGGCACTTGTAATTGACAAGCTCGCTGATAGCTGTTAGCGATTTTAAGCCTAAATTAGGGCCCCTTGTTTTTCAGTAGCGCCAACTAGGGCCAAGAGTACGACTTAGCTACTTCATACTTCACATTCTCTTGCACAACCCCTTTTTACGGGGGGGGACATTCATACTACTCGCAGATCGAACACAGAATAGTAACCATGCCCGAACTAGGACTCGAAGCCGGGGTGTCCAGAATATTAGGAAGACTTGCTACCCCTAAGCGAGGACGCTGGCTTATGCAATGTACTAGAGATGATCAAAAAAACTTTACAAAGCAAAGGAAAAATGCTTTATTAGCAATAGACAAGACAATTAGCAAAGACAAGGCAGTCGCTTCTCTGCATAATCCCCAAACATGCTGAAGCATTTATCAGAATGCTGAACCAATTTAATCCGTCTTAGTAATAATCAGGTCCCAGGCTATTGAGTCAGTTCTCAGCCCCTTCTTGAACACCACTGTCTAATTCGAACCTTGTTTTGGATAAGTGTTTCTTCAATACCAATAAAAGGAAATAGTCACTGGGAGCCAAATAGGGACTTTATGGGGGTTGGCTTCAAACCTCCACCTAAACGTTTCCTACTGCTATTTTTCACCTGTTCTCCTTCCGGTTAAAAAAACGACAAAAACAACACCATTTCGCCACTTGTCTACTTATCGTTTCGACTCCATGCACTTCCACGATTTATCTGTGAATGTCCGATGGGGAGACATTATTGGCCAACAGAAATCATATCATGACTCGTACTTTTGTGCGAGATCACTTTTCTATAAGTCTTGTCATTATTATCGTCGTTTCAGGTCTCGGTACCAAACTATCTGCGCGAACCACAGATAGAAGACCACTAGAACATGTACATATCTCCACACTATGTAATCATATTCCCATCCACTATTTCTATTTTCCAAATGCTGCAACTTGTAAACTTTGTTTGGATCACCACTCTCATTCATTAACTTAATTGTTCAACTTATATAAGTGTCTAATATTTATTCTCTAACTTGAAAATAAGTAAGATTGACCAGTATTAATCATCAAACATTAAATATTTATAAAAATGATTGCAAATATTGCCGCATAAATAAGAGAATGAATAGCAATTGAATCGGCAGAGCATCTCATTTCTGATTTGTCAGGTCCTGGTTCGAATTTTAGTCACTGTGTTTCATTCAAAGACTGGAGTTACTTAATTTAAGATGTTATATATTATTCATTTAAGATCTGGAAATTTCTAAAACTTTCTTAAATATTCAGTTCGGATTGTTCTCGAACACTATATAAATGTGTAAATGAGCTCTTAAATATTCAGTGATATGTTCTCATTATCAAGTGTAACTGCGTAATTCTTTATATCTTCGTGATAATACTTAATATTTAAATGATGTTCAACTTCTAATGAAACATCGTCAATATACTGTTGAAATGGTTTGTCATGTTTTCTTAAAGAATGTGATGTATATGCTAAAATCTTCCCTTCAGAGGATGCAATAAAAAAAAAGAAATTGGACAGATCAAAAGATCACAAAAGGAAGTAATAACAAATAATATCTTGACGCAATAAATTTATCTTTAAACAAAAAGTCTATTTACAACCGAGAGACAGTTCTGCAATACAATCTTAAAAATGACAAATCCATACTACTATTTAATCTTAATTGGATTTAGTTTATATTAACGTCCCATTTTAAACGGCTGTGCATGGCTGTCTTCAACTTATATTGTCGGCCTTTCATAGTTCCCGGAACCTGGCAGAGGAGGCTCTAGGACAATTAGGATATATCAGTTTCTATTGGTTGTATCGTCAAAATTCTTGAAGATTCTAATAATATCTATTTTGTTACAAAACTTACCAAATTCGTCAATAAGAAGCTAATCTCTAGTAACACTGTGTCGGCATCCGATCACCGTTCAACAGAGCTTACAGTAAAATGGTCAATGATTGAACTAACCATGTTGGGAAGCAACATTATAGATTTGTAACAAAATATTATTTCGGAATATAGTATTACACTCAAATTATTTTTAACCTTTAACGAATGATCTGTGAGATCTCTAGGGATGGGCTTTCGCTCACTCCTATTCTATTTTTAGCTCAATTGAATGGATTGATCCTATAGCTTCTTGTTTTGTGATTTTCAATACACATACACTTTTTAAACCGTTTCAGTGGAGGCTTCTTAAAATAATTCAGTTATTTCTTAAAGCATGGTTCCAAAGGTCGCACTCCCTGTTAGTGTTTCTATGAGAAGGCAGGCTTATCAGATGGCTTTAAAACTTACACTTCGACATATCATCCAATTTACTGATCCTATTATGAAGCAGTCCTCCAGACACTTTTAAATGAAGCAGAAAGGGATTTTAGTCTAGGGATAATTCTGCAGATCAGTTTTTCGATGAAAATTCGTATTCAACTGGTTCCTATATGTATGTTCATACATAATTAATTTTTCTAGTGATAATGTAATTTGAAAAAAATTATAAAATAGCTGAATATACCAAGAGAAGTATATAGATTGATTTTTATTCTAGTTCTTAACCTGTGGGTTTAAAATGTCCTAGAACACCGTGCTATGGAAATTATACAAGCCGATTAAAAAAAGGCCAGTTTTACTCGTTGTAACTTTTTTCTATTTTTCATATAATTGCTGAATTTTAAATTATACAAAGTAATATGTTTTTTCAAGAGTATCATTTATTGTAACATGTAATTTGAGAAAAAAATATATATTCCAAAGCTTTTACTTTTTTCAATGATAATATATTTTTAAAAATTTCTAAAACATATTTATCAAGAAAAATATCTACAAAATATATTGGCAGTTTTTATAGTAATACTTTCATTAGAAAATTTTATTTGAGTGTAAATGAAATGCGCCTCGTTGACCGCACTTCCCCATATAAGGGTTAAGAAAGATTTACAACTTAACTATGGATGGGTTTCAAACATTAAAAACAAATTTAAGACCAAACATGTATTTCTTTTATTATAGAAAAACATCAATCATCCTTTCCAAGAAAGATTTAAGAGTACTAATTTTTCAGCTACAAAAATCTTTTTATGGCTTTTGTATATTGTATATATTATATATTCTATAACTTTCTTTAGTTAATAACCATCAAACCCATATAAATTATAGAGATTACCATATATGGTTAGAAAACAACAGCTAATTAATTGAAAATTTTAAAAAGAAATATCACAAATATTTATGAGAGGTAATCTACGTGTCATTTTTCACATTTATTTTTTATAATTCTATATCAAACGAAAAAGATACAAATTTTCAAATTATAACTCAAGAAGACTTCTCAAATTTATTATTATCTTGTGACTACTAAATTGCAGCAATTATCAGAAAAATGCTTCGGTAAATTTTTTGCGGACGCCATCGCTCCAAAATCTACTTTTCCCATAATCATACATAATCACAGATGGAAAAAAAAGCAATCACTTTGTACTGACAAGTACTGACATGGTCAACTTTTTCTATAGATAATCTATATGTTCCCCTTTAGTTAATCTATATATCTATATGTAATCTATATGTTCCTCTATGTCATTTTTCACGTTTCTTTCTTAGAATTTTACATCAACCGAAAAAGAACACAAATTTCAAAACTACGACTCTATACTTCTCAAATTTATTATTATCTTGTGACTACTAAATTGCAGCAGTTACCAGAAGAAGGCTAAGGTAATTTTTGTACGGACGTCGTCTCTCCGAAATCTACTTTTCCCATAATCATACATGAAAAAAAAAAAATAATAATAATCACTTTGAAACGACAAGTACCGACACGGGCAAGTTCCAAAAAATATCTAAAAAGAAGCTCTTCGATCAATAGAGACGAGGCCTGTCTCGCCACCCTACCTTTTGGAAAGAGTCCAGATTTTGGAGAAAGTTCATCCAAAATGGAAATTTCAGTCACCTCCGTGAATAAGTACTTGAAAATGTTTCAAAATGAGTTCCTTGCTATCGATCCAAGGCAAACAGACCTTCGCTTCGGTAAACATGGAACTGATAGAGTTTATTTCATAAAGTTCTTTGCTTTTTATTAAATGCAACAGGCTGAAAGAGAGACGATGACTTACTCACTTGATCAAGATGCGTCCCACTCAATAGAGTAGCATTATTTTTATTAATAACGTCGTTATTTTATGGATAAGGCTAGCTCTATGGGCATCGTTTCAAGTTTTACGAAAGTCTCAATAGACTTCAAAGATTAGTTTGCATTGGTTGAGTAATTTATAGGATAGAATTTCTCATTGAATATATATTCACGGATGATGATTATTAAATTTCTAAAAAATACCAACTAGATGAAGCAAAGAATTAATATGAATCAATAATCTCATATACTCTCTAATAAATGCACTTAATATATTATTAATCACCACATGGTATCAGCAAATAATGGCTACAAAATGGGCTATTAGAGTGTAATCTTTGAAGAATTTTCGACAATTAATCGCTAGGATACAAAGCATCTAATGTGTATTTTAGGCTTCTTTATACCACCCTATTGATAAAGTTTCACACAAAACAATATAAGTTACAATATATCACATAGAAAATGACATATATTTAAGTCAATACATTTTTGTATTACCAGATTAGGTCCTTGAGAAAGTTTGGACAAATACCCCTCCCTTTGATAGATTTGATTTCAAATTTGGTAGGTACCAACACGGTGGATTATAATTTGTGTATCAAATTCTATTGGTCCAGCTCTCTTCCTTTCAGTTATTATGTTTAACCCTTTGCACTGCCAGCCTCCAAACTTAGAGGCAATGCGTCTTCCCCGTGATCTGGGCATCTCTGGTTCGAGTCTTGGTTCGGGAATGGTTTTCCTTCCCTTCTGTTCTATATGTGAGATGTGTGAATGCCTCTACAACTGTAAAAAAGGATTGTGCAAGCGTATGTATGTGTGTCCTTTTCTTTTGAGTCAGATTTCTGCCTTCGTGTGCTCAGGGGTCTTTGCCCTCAAAAACCATGCATGCCCTTTCCTTGTTAGCACGGACACATCATCATCACCCACAGCAAATCTTTGTGCTCGAAGGTGACTTTCATTCACCATTCAAGATGTTTCATCGTTATGACGGTTTATTTATTTAATCTTGATTAATAAAATGCCTGAAGAGTAGTAAGAAATCAACTAATCCAACTGAAGAAATCAACTTAAAACAATTACATATATTAATTTTTTCGGAGCAATAAACAAGTCTGTATTAGATGGGTAAATATGCATCGAATTACCTTTCTAAGTGTAAGGGGATCAATAATTAAAGAATAGCTGAGCAGTTAAACTTCCATTGAAAAATTTCATTTGAAATTCATAAGAAATTTACAAATGTAGTACAAATACCACGCATCGAATTTTATCTGAGTAGCAGTTTGTATAGTTATATAAAGCGGTTTTCAGCTATCGTGCTCAGAGACTGAATGACAATTTCTGAAATGTATTTTTCTGAGATCGGGCAGGTTTGAAACTAGGAAATTCGCCAAACTCTTGAGTTCAAGTTTTTTGATGATTACAATATTTTCTTTTGCTGTATTTCGTATATGAGGAGATAGTAAAAAAGTTATATTTTGAAATACATTCCAGATATATTATTTATAAACTTAAAGTTAAAAAAATCTAAATACAAAACATAACTAATCCACTTGTATTCAATACGAAGATTCAGGATCTCTGGATGTGTCATTAATGGTGGTGATCTCCCCGATTACCCCCATTTTTAGGACATATTTATTTACTTCATTGTTAATTTGCTAAGATAAAAGTCTTAGACAAAATCGTTAGACCAATTTCATCAATTGTGAGTAAGTATATCAATAAAAGTCAATTGCTCCAGTCCAACCGAATTTAGAGAGAAAATCTCGAAAACACTATTTCACATTATTTTCCCTATTGAGAAAAAAATGCATCTGAGATTCCCCAATCCTGTATCGATTTTACCATTTTCTTTATTTCATTTGAAAGCTCTTAGTATTTAAAAGGGCCGAGGTAGCCTGGTGGTAAGGTCTCGGCACCAGAACTGGGTTCGAGACTGGATTCCACCGAAGAACCGTCGTGTGAGGGGGTCTCTTGCACGTTAAATCTGTCAGGCCAAATGTCCTCCCGCTGGTGTGGTGTGGAGAGGGGGGTGCCAGTTCAGGTGTCATCCTCGTCATCTGATCTTGGTTCAAAATTACGAGGTCCGTCCCAAAATAGCCCTCGTGTTGCTTTGAACGGGACGTTAATATAACTAAACTAAACTTAACATTTAAAAATGTGATCAACAGTTGCCTCGTTTCTCCAAATCGTCCCTTCAAAATCTAGATATAAATCACGATACAACTTCTAGCCTCATTTTTTCATATATAAAATTGCTTTTCGTTCATCATTGATAGATAAAACTTGATAATACTCTCAGCTTCATTTTATCATACATAAAATTTCTTTTTTGTTCATCATTTTTAGGGAGCGTTCTTTAAACGGAACTGAAAAAAAAATATTTCACCTTCAGAGTATTTTAAAGCATTAACTTATTCTTTAATTCTGTGGATTTTGTAACATTTAATTACATATTATGTATCGCTTATTTTTATCTGCGATATCTTAAAGGTTTTTTCTATACTGTGACAAATATTTATCTACGAGGGTGTCAAATATAAATCTATGAGGTTTTTTTTATGCTTCTTTTTTTAATGGAAGGATCCTCAGATTCAAATTGTTGCTTTTGGTGTTTTTAGAGCGTTTCACGTTTTCGCATTAACTCTGCTGTCTTTTTGAGAATACTGTTGACACATCATGACTGGTATTAGAATATTTCATCTAAATTAAATCCTTAAACGATGAAACATTTTATTCTGAATACTATAGTTTTCACAAACTCTTTCACATTGTAAATTGCGTTGACACATTTCATTTGCAATATTATTCCTCTAGATTTGTACTAATTTAGACACTTTTCGAGTAAAGCGTTTAATATTTCATGCTCACTGTTTTATCTTTCCCTAAATTCGATTCACTCAATTGTTGCGCCATGATTTTTGTTGGAATATTCCATTTAAGTTTTAATCTATCTTTCTGCTGTTCTGAAGAAAGTGTTTCATTTTCTAATTTTCACCTAAGGTTTGCTCATATAAGTTGTATCTTTATATCCCTTGTGGAAAAAAATGCTCATATATACCTTGAAAATGAAGATGTAAAGGGGTAGACCAATCGATTAAATCGAATTTTAAAAAAAATTGATTAACGCATTAAAAATGCTTACTTTAAAAAAATGTTAATTATAAATCAAAATCGATTTTTTTCTCTAATTGCATTTCCTCAATATATTAGTTCAGTGACGGAATATTAATAAAACCGGTTTTTGCTTCAGAACAAAGTTTCGTTTCGTTTATTTCTGTGTTTGATAGCCCAATCCTATCTTTTAAAGTTATTTTATCTCTTTTTCTAACATACAGAAAAATAATGGTCTGTTAAATATATTATCCTATATAATGGAAGAGGTACTTCCACTACTATTAATGGCAAAGGGAGGAATTATCCCCCTCTCAGGAGTAATATCACTGAATTTTATTACTTATATTTTATTTATTTGAAGGACATTAAAAATATGACTTTTTTAGTATTTTTATGTAACGTCACTCGTTTTATGAATTTGAAATGGATTTTTCACTCATTTTCTGACGTATTGAAGGTCTTAAACTTGTTTGCTTACAATTATAATGCAACTTTTAATATTTGTAGCACCGTTTGATTTTTAATTTTCAATGTCTTCAGTACTAATAAAAATGCTGAACTTTGATTTTATATAATTAATATCTAGTTGCGAATTTGGAAAAGGAGTTCATAAACTATGCCTTTTTATTTATCGTAGAGAATTCTAAATCACATTAAAGATTAAAAATAGAAAGCCATAAAAATTAAATGTTTTTTGAAAACACATTTTTATTAGCTCGCAGTAAACTGTAGAATTATTATTTTATCACACAAATGAAGGTCGGAATCAAGTATAAAAGAATGAAACTTGTAGAAATTATCTCAATAAAGTAAAATTATATCTATAATTTTTTGTGAAATCTAAAAAAAAAAGTCTTCTTTACTCTCAGTATCCTCAAAGTATTGTTTTCATTGAAATAAGCTTTTGCAATTGAGCTATTAAGTTGATTTTTAGGAAAAATATTATTTTGTACATAATAAATACTTATTTTAATTATTTACCGAGAGGAAAGAACGAGAAAGTCTGAGAAATTCGGAATTCTGCTAACATGATTTTAGAAACGAGTAAAGACCAGTCACCAATAATTTTTTAAACAATTTTTCATTCTATAACAATAACATTGTCCCAGTTTACTGAAATATTGTCTGCGCTTTCTTGGGAATAATTAACTGACTTTAATGCAATGATTCATATTTGGATAATTATCTTATATTTTTCTGATTTGTCAAATATCCAGTTATTGATTATAGCAGAATAATTACATAATGAACTATTCAGCTATTAATAAGTTATTATAATTTATTTAACTGAATTACAGATTATTAAACTATTTACTGCCTTTTTAACTGTAAGATAGAAAATTCTAGTAAAGTAATCTAAAATTTTAGTTGGGCAAAATGTTTTAGAAATAAACTATATGGAAAATTAGCGAATTGAATGTACTTTTCATACGATTTCTGTTAGCGTGTGTAATAATCTGACAACATAAGATCGGATAGATGCATCCATGAAAGTCAGAATTAATTGAATATGTTTAAAAAGTTTTTTAATCGCTAAATTCATATTTTATATGCTTTGTATATGGATATTTTCTGAAAGCAAAATTATATATCATGTGTTATAAGATCTGATCAGCAATTTTTTTACACCAAATTCATTGACATCGACCTGTGTTGTAGCATTTTTTCCTACTTTCCTCCAATGTCTCTTCTTAAATAATATATATATATATATTGAAAAATTAGTAAAATTTCGAAGTAATGAATGATAGCTAAGCTTTTTTATACAAATTTATACCACTTTAATTGAAAATAAAATTGTAAACTACAGCGTAAAGAATAATCAGAATTTTCTTTATTTGCATGCACTTTGCTATTGAAAAATCAACTAGATTTTTTAATCACGCATACAGATTTGTTTTACTGTGCAAAATGAATATTTTGATATTAAATACTTACTGTGGAACAAATAGTTGCTATATTTATTTGGAAATAGCATTTTTTCTGAAGCTCTTATAATCAAACTTTGGATTAACGCGTCTCAAACGTTCATACACTTCTATGGCATATAACATGTTTGTAATTGCAGTCCTTGCCGTATTAAACTCAATTATAACAACTCCACAAATTTTAGTTACAAGATGACTATTATAGAACGAATCTCATGAATTTGAACTCCAAACTGATAAGAAAGAAGATAGCTGAACTTTTACCGTCTTTCACCAAACCTCCTGAACAGAGATACAGCCATGATGTCAGATTTAATACGCACAAGTTTAATTTAGTTATATTAACGCCCCATTTTAAAGCAACACTAGAGCTATTAGGGGACAGACATATTAAATTTGAACCGAGGTCAGATAACGAGGACGACACCAGAGCTGGTACCCTATCTCCATTCCACACCTCACCGTGGGAGGTCGTTTTGCCAGATGTATTTAACAGATGTATGCAACAGACCCCCTTGCAAGACCTTTCTTCGGTGTAATCGAGTCTCAAACCCTACGTCTCACGAGCTGAGATCTTACCACTTGGCCCCCGCGGCCCTTTAATATGCACGAATTTTACACATGGGGCACTTATGGCACTCGTAGAAATTCGCCAACGAAGTCAGTGTTTCAAGCCAAGTTTGTGCTTTATCTTCTGAGGGTAAAGCACCCTAAGGCAAAAGTCTGATTTCTAGCTCAAATAAAGACAATATACACACATTAGCTTTACAACCTGCTTTTTGCAAGAGGGCTTTATCACACACCTTACAGATAGAACATAGAGTAAAGATCAATCATGCCCAAACCAGGACTCGAACTCCGGACACTCAGATCATGGTGAAGACACACTACTCCTAAGCCAGTATGCCAGCCTACACATAATAGATTTATAGTAGAATTGAGTTTTGAACCTAGAGTCGTCTGACCCTGTAAGAGTTTAATCACGTTGCCTTGGCACTTACAAGCCTTTCGAAGTATTATTATCGGTAAACATAGATATTATGCTATTTTTAAATCAAGGATAGTCGTTGGTCAAGGAGATTTTTCCTCAATAACACGGTCACAAGGGTTCTAAAGGGATGGTTGCATTCCTCTGTTGTTGTTGGAAATAGCAACTGTAATGCTATCTCAATCAATGAAAATCGTTGGACATTAAAATATAACCTCAAAATATGCAACCACATCAATAAATTGGTTCATAAATGATTAAGACAAAGAGCTATCTGATCCACAGCATTCAAATCGAATTTCGTGGTAATTTTTGAGGGAGAGAGAGCTTCGTTTGTAAAAAGAGGAAACTCAGACAAGAATAGAAATGAAGCAAATCATTATTAAAACAATAATAATGAACGTTACCACGATTCAGTATATTTGCCTTAAAAACAACCGGTTCAAGAAGAAGTGATGGCTTTTTTTGTAATTGGCACTTCAAAAATACCCAACTTACATTTGACTGCAATCTAATCATTCAGAAACATTGCATAGCTTAGATTAAGTTAGAGTGATGGTTAACTTCTTTGACCATCTTTAATCAACAGAATATTTTAGTTCCGTTAACCAAAAGAATGTATTTTATCTTCCACTGAAGCTCTAAATTACTCACATTTGAGAATTTTTGTTTGATTCTCTAATATGAGTAAATTTTAAATAAAATATCCTAAATGCAAAGAATTAAAATGTCGTTATTTCCATTATTTTTACTAATTCTTTCTTTTAGATATACATATGAAGTCATTTTTACCCTGAAAACAAATTTCCTGAATGTATCAAAATGACAAACGTCGTCTAAAATTACAACTTCCTTCAGAACTGAGAGAAAATGGCTGTGGGATTAACGCATCGCATGTCAATAATCGAAATTCTGTTATCGTGCCGCAGAGCTCCCCGTGGTAATTTTATCTTTTCCACTAAGTTAGAACTCACTTTCGAGATCCGGTTACCTTTTATTGCATTAAAAATCATATTGGCTGAAATCATTTCAAATAAGCCTGAAGGCTATTAGCAGATTGGGACTAATTATTTGAGTTACCGAGACAGAGAATTACAAATTTTGAAATCCCAAAAATCGCAATAAATGTGGCTGACAAAATTATGAAGGAATTTATAAGATAATGTTTTTGCTGTTATTTCGTCATTGTTTAGCCTAGAGCTATCTTTTGGCTTAAAAGCGAGAGAATTTATTTATAATATACGAGCCTAATTCAGTGAAAATGAAGAAAAGTTGAAATTTGTTTCATGTATTTTCTAAATTTTGGAATATAGCATGATTTTTTTCGTTAAATATAAAGGTTACTAAATATTTAAATAACATACATACGCTCAACAATTTTGACCTTTGAAATATAAATTCTGATTCAAACTATATTTTTCAATAGTATCAAATTAGAGGTTAAAATTAGAGGTACTGTTTTAAAAATTTGAAATTTTAAAAAATTCTTATAGAAAATATATCAATATTCTTGTAATTCGTGTCATGCAAATAGAATTTCGTATCAATTTTCATGAATAAAATAGAAAATTCAATTCGGAAGTATATATATATCTATATAGGTTGCACCAGAGAAACATACTTATTTTAAAGTTTGGTGTGGCGTGGTGTGGAGAGGGGCGTGCCAGTTCAGGAGTCGTCCTCGACATCTGACCGTAGTTCAAAATTATGAGGTCTGTCCCAAAATAGCCCTCGTGTTGCTTTAAAACGGGTCGTTAATATAACTAAACTAAACTAAAAACTATTTGAAAGGTCAATAAAAACAAAAGTACTTCAGTTACTGTTTTAATTTATTTTTTTTTGAGAATACAGTATCACAATTTTTTTTCATACAGTTTTGAAAATGACATCGGTTAAATGGTGACCCCCATTGCGCATACACTGATTAAATCGAATTTTGAAGTTCCTGTCCAGTCTTGGCAGCATATCAATCGGTATGTGGTCAATGGCGTCACGAATGTTGTTCTTGAGGTGAGTTAATGACCGTGGTTGATCGACATAAACCAGGAATTTAAAAGTGAGCCTCATCACTGAAAAAAGCAACCGCGTCTTCAGGCAGGTTATCAAGCAGCATTTCAGATGCATTTTGACGGGCAATAAAATCGTGTTCAGTTAACTCTTGCACAACAGCCAGTTTATAGGGATGAAATTGAAGGTTTTGATGGAGAATTCGTCAAAGAGTGGTGTCAGAAATTCCCATAGAAGCTGAGTGTTTGCGAGCCAAACTCCACGGAGAACGGAGAACTAACTGCCTCACTGTTTCGACATTTTCCGGAGTTCTGGTGGTCCGTTGATGTCCATTTTTATGTATTGCGACACTTCCGAAATGAGTTAACCACAACAGAATCGAATTACTGCCAGGAACGAGTCTGTGAGGAGGAAATTCAAAATGAACGCGGAAGGCACGTTACATAGCAGCAATTGAGTGACCGTTAGAAAAGAAGCTCTTGACGGCGAAGGCCCGCTGTTCTTTAGATCAGAGCATGATGGCAACTGACTAGAGCGAGAAACACACATGGGGACTTTTTCCTCTAGAAGCAGCACCTATCAATCCTCTACCAAGAAAACTCACCGCTCAGCAGTTTTTTCAAATAAGTAAGTTTATCTGGTGTACCCTGTATATAAATAGTGAAAACGTTTTTAAAAATGTAAGTCTTCTATTCAATTTTTTTTTCATCCTTGGAAGTCAAGTTCTAATTAAATCAAAAAAATATTTTAAACCTTATATTTCTTAAAATGGGTATAACCTTAGGATGATACCGAAATAAACAAAGTAATGATAAAATTATAAAGAAAATAAAATAAATCAAATAAAGAAAATAGGTAATTTAAATAGATGCATGCAATACTTTTATTTTTCATTTATAACCTTGTCTACAAGTAAAGGCGAAAAAGATTTTAAAATTATAAATAAAATTAATCAAATTGATTCACTTAATATGATGATTTTCCAAAAGGTCTCAGACTCCCAAAATGCATGTTTTTTCTTATTAACTTTAATTAGGAAACAGAAGGCGTTCCGTATTTTATGAGAAAGGAAAAAACACTGCTGTTGATTTAAATTTGATTGTCTTATTTTGTAACAATAGACGTATAACTACAAATTTTATTACATTTTATAGTGTAAAAACAGTTTCTTTACCATTGAGTATAGTAAAAATTTACTTGAAATAACCTTTAAACCATTTATTTCAAATGCAGTTAAACCATTGCCCATAATCAAACTTTTTCTCAAATACCATTTAAACCATTGCCTATAATCAAACCTTTTCATAAATACCATTTAA
>JAPMOQ010029911.1:376531-386694 GCA_026543055.1 Argiope trifasciata
CCTTTTTATAAATACTATTTAAACCATTGCCTATAATCAAACCTTTTTATAAATACTATTTAAACCATTGTCTATAATCAAACCTTTTCTAAAATACCATTTAAGCCATTGCCTATAATCAAAATTTACCTGAAATACTATTTAAAGTGAAAATCTGCATTTTCTTTTAATGCTTTATATCATGTTTCTTTGGGATATAAGTAATATGACAATATATTGCATATAATGTGTATATAATTTACATCAACATCTTGGGCATTCACAGTTATATTACTTTCATCTTTTTTTATTTGTTTACCAAAAAAACTGAAAAATGAGAATAGCCTATTTTTTAAATAAAATATTTTTGCTAAGCAACAAATCGTTAAAAATATCAAAATGAATAAAAAAAGTTGAGATGTTTAGATGAATAGCACTTCTGAAGTTCTTGTGGCAGGAGTCCAGTTTCAACTCAAATGATAACTGTCAACTATGTACGAAAAGATATCAGTTTTTATTTGCTGAACGTTTTATGCAACAAATATTTGCTTTGGGTTTTATTTATTGACACTTCATATATTTCATCTGAGAATTTCTTGGAACTAAGTAATAAAATGGAAGATGTTGGAAAAAAGATTGTTGACGGAAAAATGTTTAAGATCTCCTGAATTAGGAATTCAGCTTTCATTTTATAAATAAGGAAATTCATATATTTTTCTATTTTCTTTTCTTAAAAGGGTATCTACAAAATAAATATTACATTTAAAATTTTAACTAAACAATTGTATTAACATCTGTCAGTTTATCTTTCTCAAAGGAAAAAGAATCGAGTTATTCCTTTGATCAAAGTTTTGTCATTTCATTTTAAATAAAAGAGAAATATGATTCATTTACCTGCTATTTTTTCCGAAACTATCGATTTCGTCTGAACAATTTAATGCTGTTATGAAGCAAAAAATAAGTTTTAAAGTAGGTATTTTAGAACGTAACTATTTAATTCGAACAATATTGAGAAAATTCACATAATATACTTTTCCAAATAAATTGACATACATGGGATGTTCAAATGAAAAGGAACGAGACGAGACTGTGTGTATAAATGAAGACTTTATTTAGTAAACATCATAGGCCTGAAAGCAACAATGCTATTGATTAACAAGCCGAAGGATGCCTTGTTCCCAGAAATTCTGTGACCGTGACGTTACCCAGTCCTTCATAATATGCTTAAGTCTGCAGTCCAAGTTGAAACGCTTTTCTTTCAGATATTTTTTCAGAACCATTAACTCCGATGTGTAATGCGAGACACTTGAAAGATTACGCATGTACACCAAGAACAAAATACCGGGGTTACTCACGATGTATGTGGTTCCAATTCATCAAAAGCTCGTCCACAAGTCTCGTGTCACACAAGCGGAACTGGCCAAACTCAAGTGTTAGCACCCTTCCTGGACCTTCCACCCTAGAGTCCGGATACGTCACCCAATGATTTTCATGTGTTTTTCACCTGAAAAAACTTCTGAAAGGAAAACGCGTACTCTCAGACAGTGAACTCAAGGACAACTGAAGGAGTGAATTTCGTTATGGCCACAGAAATTGTGAAAACAAGTAATCCTATGGCTCATTAATCTATGGGATCATTATGCGCTGACCTAAGGCGTATACTTTAAATAAATTATTTTACGCCCACAGAGTCATTTTGTACCTTTTTTATTTAAGCGTCCTTTGTGTTTAATCCTTTTTACGAGATATTTTCGAAAGATAAAGCAGAAGAAAATAAGAATTTGCTCAATTTTAAATTAGTTTTTGGATTTAAATTGCTGAGAAGGTTAATTACGGATTTGAATTGTTTTAGAAGTTGACAATAATATTTCACTTGCTTAAATAAGTGTGTGCTAGGTTTCATTAAGATTGACAAAGATAATATAAGCAAACAAAAACATTTATCATTATGTATCTAAATTTAAGTTCAGAAATAAAAATTTTATATAGGGATGTTAATAATGAGGGAAAGTGACTGACAATAAGTAATTTTCAGTAAAATCCATATCCATTAAGGATTTTTTTCTGTATTGTGTCAATTATAGCTGGATATTTTTAGGTATATTTTATTCTTTAGAATTATCAGGTATTGTCAGATTTTAAAAGGAGAAGAAAAACTAGTCTGCAAATGACAGTCTATCAATAAACTACTTCTTGGTATGAAGCCAAATAACTCTATTAAGAGGATTATTTTGGAGTATTAAATACATTTTCCCTAAAATAGATTTTCTAAAAATATTGCTATAAACGACGATAAAGGAAGAATTAGGATTAGAGTGATAAAAGCAAGGACCGAAAATAATGTGCTAAGCTAAGTTTCAGAATATTCTATAAAAGGAAATGACTTTATTCTATTCTATTTCAGTGTTTAGCATATTCCCTTGTGATATCAACAATAAAAGATGGTTATGGGAACTCTGAAATAAAATTCAGAATTAATTAGTCTTTAACTTTTGATATAGATTTAGAATACTTATCTTCAGTAACTATTTATAAATCCAAGTAATGATCTTACAACTTTAAATGAGCAATTCTTGTGTTATATATATATATATATATATATATATATATCGTGTTCTCGAAAAAGGATCTCTGACTATTTGGATTAAATTTCATGAATAGATAAGGTTTGCCCTTTATCTGTATAGGTCTCTTTCTTGAAAAAACGCAATTTCACGCAAAACTATTTCTTATAACTATTAAAGCATTTTTCTGTCTGCTCTTATGCTGACAAGCCATATAACGCCATTTCGTAAATTTTTGTGGTACCTGTACTGTTGCCATAAAATGATAACCCACTGACACCTCATCATTTTCTGAGGCAAGATTGCAAAGTATTTATATGTAATCAGTATGTGATTCGTATCTAAATATTTTCTCCACAAAAACCCGATGTTACAAAAAATTGCCTGAGCGAAGCTCGGTCTCACACATATTAATATGTTATTGAACAGTTTGTATGTTTATTTCAACTTTATATAATTCCACCCCTCTAAAGAGATTCGAATCCAATTTAGTCAACATATTTTATAGTATTGATAAGAATCAGCGACTTATTAAAATCCCTAAAGGGGAGATGGGTTTTAGAATTTTTTTTATTCTTTTCAACTATAATATCGAAACAAAACATTATTTCAAAAATATTTTTATGCATCTCAAAATTTAAAACATTCTTTCCAGTGATAATAAAATTGTTTAGTTAATTTTAACTCTTTTGTGAAAACTATTATAGGAGCTATATATAGAACAAACTTTTGAGTGGTGAAGGATGTCTGTCTAATCGTTTGAAAGCAGCGTTCTTGTTATGAAATGCAGGTTCGAAAGTTTATCAAAATCAAACAAAATGTGCGATTCGTACAAAGGATATACGAACAATCATTCAGATATGCTGGATAGTTGAATAAGTTCTCGTTGTTTTCCAACGGATGGTATTACCAGAATTGATTTCGTTAGTTTATGATAGTGACGTACCTATTTACAAGTACTATAAACAAGCTTGAAAGTTAAGTTTGCTTACAGTGTTTATCCAAGCTTCATCAAGCTTGTAAATTAAACAAGTTTGAAAAATATTTCGCCGAAGTTCAATCTACATTATTTTTCATCGCGTTAAATATGTTAAATTTCGAGGAATTTTATTACACTATCTTATTCAAAAAACGGACAATGCTCAATGTACCATACTTTCAGTAACAAGTTTTTAAAGATTTTTTTTTACTAAAGCATTGATTTTCACACAAAAAAAGCAGCGAGAACTAATACAACAATCCAATATGATCAATCAAAACTTAGTACTTTCATTTATTAATCCTCTCAATTAATCATAGTATCAAAAGGGTTTTTATACAATCAGTTCTGAATAATTTTTATGATTAGTTTTCTAACAATATTTTTGAAACCTATATATTACAGGATTCAAATGATAATTTCTTATGCTCAGTTTTACAGGTAAATCAATCTTGCCTATGAAAATATTGTACATTATTTTGTCCTCAAAATTATAAAAGAAATATAAATATTTTTTCATATTTTTTAAGCATCAAAATTAAATATCAGAATAAAAATTAGTTGTATTTTATGAAAAACTCCAACGAGTTTCATATTCATGATTTTAACTTTTACGATTAAATTTGAATAACGCTGTAAGTGATTAATAAATCGGGGAATAAAACTTTTAAAAAGGACATACTTTTACGAATAAATTTTCGTTAAAGAATTTATATTTGAAAATTATTTAGTGAAGCATGAAACTAATTATATTGGTATCTTTTATACTCCTAAATTAACAAAACAGATTGGAAAATAAGACATAATACTGCATTGCTGTTATAAAATGATTATCATTTTTTATTTCATAACAAGAAAAGTAATTCTGAAAATATAGAAATATTCATCAAAGTTAAAAACTTAATTTCTGTTTCATTTAGGTTAAAAATTTTACTTGGAATAAAATTGTGCATAAATTTGAAACAATCAAGAATACAAATAAAATATTTATAATAAAATCTTTAAACATTTCCAAATATTTGATACACTTTAGTTTAATTACTCAATAGAAAATAAAAAACAATAAAGGGTCTTTAATTTATAATTTAACCACAATTTATCTTCACCTAAATATCAATGAACACTCACATTTTAAATAATTATGCCTTGTATAAAAACATTTTATGTTCAAAAGTAAATGCTTAGAAGGAATTGATATTGATGTTTTAATGCAAAGAATGTTTTCAAGTTTTAATTTTTTTTAATGGATTGTGAAGAACTCTTACTTCTACTTAACTTTACTTTTACCGTAAATATTTATTTAGGCTTTAAATTATTGGTTGGTGCTATAAAGTTTATTTTAGTTACCAAATGACGTTGTAGAGAATGTGTTTCGATTCTATCCATAAAAAATATTCCAATTACGTTTCAAAAGCTGAAAAACCGTAATATCCAAAGATATGATAAATGCGATTAAGAAAAATAAAAGAATTTACGTATTTTTTTTATTTATAGGAAAAAATATTTCTGATGGTATAAAACTTAATTGAATTGTCTTTTATATATTATTCATGTTCTTAAACTTTTTCTGAATCACAATTTTTCAAAAGAGACGACTTAACTTCAAAATCTAATATTATAAATTACTCTGAATTTACCTTGCTCAAAAGTTTCCAGTTACTATTTGGCAACAAGCCAACACACTATTTATTAATCGTCATACATGACCAAAACGAAGTTCTTTAATAAATGGCAATAGCAAGCATTTTCTTCAAGGCTCATTTCAACAGCATAAATCTCCAATCCACCGTCTCCTTACAAAGCTGATGATGTTCCATTCGAATTTATCGTTGTTATATGCCTGAACATCTTGCATCTTCTTGTAATTCGATTTTTTTTCCTTCTTTTTGGCGTCTGTCTTTCGTTCATTGAAAGATGTAGTACATCTATCAGTAAAGTGTAGCCAATTTCCAGATATTATATGTTTTTTGCAATAGAATATAATTTTGAGCTCAGCAAAGGTGGATATCTTGCCAAAATTTTATACAGCTAATTTCGAAATACGATTGCTAGAATTGATACTAGGCTTTTGTTGAATTATAACAATTGCCCAAACTTATATGCAAAAATCGATTGCTACTTGATTTCTTTTACTGTTTATAGTTTCATATTCTAAATATGACTTTTTTATAATCAATATTTTGTCCAATTATTGAAATTGATAACAATACACAGCTATGTGTATCGAAAGCAGAGTAATAATTTAAAATTCCCTGTAAAAAGGGGTTCTGTAACCAAATGTAACGCATGAAGTAGCTCAGTCATACTTTTGGGCCTTAGTTAGCGCTATTGAAAAAACAAGAGACTCTCACTCGGCTTAAATAGCTGGCAGATCTTTCAGTGGACTTGCATAGTGCCATAAAAAACAACGTGATAAAAGTTAAAGGGGAAAATGTGGAAATTAGAAAATTATTTAAAAACAATCTTTTATTAATGTATTAAAAAGCAGAAAATGATTTTCTTGTAATAAGAATCAGAATTCTCTTATAAAATGATAATTATTTAATGCCCGAAGCGATGCTTTAAGAGTAAATTGAAATTTTAATTTTATATTTAATATAGTTTTAATTTTTAATAAAAATTTATATATCTTCCAAATTATAGTAGAATTCAATCATTAAACGCCACTAAAATGTAATATTATTAACTACAACCTGGTAATTCATTTTCTCACTTTTATTCTTTAAGCCTTTAAGGAAACATCCTTTGTTTTTTAAATAATTTTTTCTTTTTTAAAATTATTTTTAAAAAAAACAGAAAAATATCTATATCCGATGGCAAACTTCAAAAACTTTCTAAAAATTTTCAACGCTATAATTTTTATACATCTTATCTTTATTTGGCCAAAAGTACCTTTGCCTTCATCGATAATAATTAAATTGCCATTTATTAACTTCATTAGTATGTTAATAAATGATATATTAAATTATTTCAACTTAAATATTTTTAATAAATTAAATATATTACCTTTTGTGGAAATTTATTTTAAGCATTCAAGATGAAGTTAAATTTAGCTGTTCGACATTTCGAAACATTATTTAATCAAAGTTTTTTTAAATTCTGACTGAAATGATGATTCTTTCTCTTAAAACAAAAATCGTCATTTCTTATTTTCTTTTATTAGCAAGTCACTAAACGTCAAGTTAAAGTAAATAGAAGTGAAGAGATAAAAAAAAACTATGGAATTTGAAAAAGACCTATTTCATCTTGAGAGATAGATAATTTCTAAACCATCAAAAAAACGTAAATAGTTTCATCTTGATAAATAATAAAGTTACATATTTCATATTGTTTCAATATATGACATTATTGTTGAAAATTCCGAATACGAAATTTTATGCACTCATCTGATCCTATTAATCATACTTGGCAAACTTTTCTTCACTTGTTAACATTTTAAATAAAAGAAACTTTCAAATAACTGAAGACTAAAATTGACCGAGTTATGCAATTTCGAATATCATAGTTTTAGGACAATTAGTAGTACATACGGGAAATCTGATAAGTTCATTCACAGTTTCTGCCTAAGGCAATCTTAAAAATATAAAATAGTAATATTCAAAGCTTCTTAGCGCGATGGATATTAGTTGCAGAATAGGACAAATATTGATAAAATTGTTAGCGTGCCTAAAATGTCTTACAAAATACGATTAATGCAAGAAAAAGATGGTAAAAAAATTAGCTTTTGTAATTTTTAACAGAATATTGAATGAAGCAATACATATATATTGCAAAATTTAAAACTTTTTAATATTCGGAAATATATGCCTATTTTCTATGGTTTTGGCATTAGATATTGGATCACAATTGTAGCTGTCTCTTCAAATTATAATACTAAATATCAAAACTTGAGTTTCTAATTTATTTGTGAAATATCTACAAACTTGAAGAGAGACATGATACTGAATTCCATATACCAATAATAACAAAATATTCAGTTCGACTTTGTCAAAAACCATTATCAAATATTTCATAACTAAATTTCTCTTTCTATAATAATAACAATATCTAAACTATCTGAAGAAGGGCTTATTACTCTATTGTGCTGTCGTATAACATTGTAGATATTGTTATATATCCTAAAATTATACAACAAATTTGGATTTACTATAATTATAATGGCACAGAAAAAAAATTGAAAGCGTTTGCACCATAATTGAAAATTTTCTGTTATGGTGCAATTTTATTTCGATACAATTAATTTTTTTCTCAGAAAAAAAAGTATATCCAATGTCATTTAAGGACACAATGAACTCTATTAAACACTTCTGGAATTATTCAGTCAGGGTTAAGAGATTTTTTATGCATATGTAGTAAAATATAAGTACGCCTTTTTTAAAAAATATTTTAAAATAAAATATATTAAGAAATTTAAAGGATATAAAATTTAAAAAAATTTTAAATATTCCAAGTGACTTAACTTTGAATTTCGATTTTTTTCTTATTACACAATATAAATTTTTTGGAATAAAACTATGCATGATTTTGTAATTCCAAATAGAGGTTCTTTTTATCAAATACTTTTATGCACACTTACTGAATAGAAATGTTTATGCCTTTTAAAACTAAAATTAACATTTAACTGGCTAAAAAAATCTTGCAACACAATATACATAACCCATTACCTTTTAACATTTGAGCGAAATCTTTATTATCAATTTCATTTGATTTCTTCAAAAATTAGGACGTAATATTTCAAAGATATTTAAATCTAACTACAGTATCTTTTTGAGAAAAATCCTTAAGATGAACTTTTTTTCCTATAACCCTTCAAATATTTATTTTATCGAGCAATATATTTTATAACACTGTTTTAGTTTAACATAAATATATGTTTTGGTTTTATAAAACGATAAAAAATAATTAAAAACTAAATGGTTTTCTTCCATTTTTATTTATTAAAAAGTCCAGCGTCCCCTGAAATCTTTTTTTGTGCCAGTAATTTTTTCCCCTTTTCAGAAATTCATTAGTCAGTGAATCTTACTTCAGTAAAACATTCTAAAAGTGAATATATGCGAGTGTAAGAAATATGCAAGAATGCAAGGGAATGCGAAAAGTAATAATTTATCTAATGATTTTGTGTGTTGCTTCTTTTGTCATACTGGAAATAAAAGGAACATAATATAATTAGATTCATCTCCCTTTTTTTGAAATTAAGTAATCTGTTTACCGTTTCCTTTTTTCTCGTGTTTTCTCCAAATAGCGTCTATCATTTTTTTGTTCTTTTAAAGAAAAATACTGATCAATAAACAAAGGCTACATGGAGAGAACCAGAAGGAAACAAAAAACTGCTTATTTTATCAAAAAGAAAATGCAAAGGTGTTTTAGTTATTTGTTTAACGATATTTAGTTTTTCAGTTTGTAGAAGTAAGGAAGTGACCCTATTGTAATATTGGTTCCATGATGGGTTTTTTTTTATTATCTTTAGTGACATTTCAGAAAAGAAATTTATCATGATTAGCTTTGAAACACACTTTTATTAGAAAAAATTACATGCTTTTCTTTCTTTAATCATCTAACCAGTAATTTCATAAACCTTTTCAAGAGTTATGGGAAGATATTTCCCACCAAAGAAGCAAAAATGGAAGAAAACATGAAAATTTATTTTTATTGTTTCATCACCAAAATATATTTTATATACAACTAAAGCAGTGATATAAAAGGTTTTCTTCAATAAAATAAATATCTGAAGGGTTAAGAGAAAATAAAGTACATCTTATTGACTTTTCTCAAAATGACATTGTAATTAATTTTAAATATCTTTGAAATGTTCCAGGTGTCCTAATTTTTGAAATTGATAATAAAGATTTGGGTCAACAATTATAAAAAAATGGGATAAGCATTTTATGTTTTGAGTTTTTTTTAGCTAGTTAAAAGTCAATTTTAGTTCAGAAAAACAAAATTTTTATGAAAATTCAGTAAGTGTACATAAAAACATTTCTAAAAAATTAGCATTTTATTGGAATTTCAAAACCAAACTTTTGTTCCAAATAGATTTATACTTTGGGTAATAAATATAATAGAAAAAAATTAAAAATTTAACCACCTGGAGTATTTTTAAATTTTTAAAATTTATATATGCTTTAATTTTTTTTAAAAAAATAATATATATCGTTTTAAAATGTTAAGAAATTTTACTTCTAATATATATAAATAAAAATTTCATAACCCTGATTGAATCATTCTCAAAATTGTTCTAATAAAGTCCCTTAATTGTTTTCTACAGAAATTTGTCATTCAGCAGGCTTTACTACTTCTGTAAGCCAATTTTCCAATCCAAATTCTGTTAGCCAAGAGACTTACTGAGCAAGAAAGCAATATTATGAATTCTTAACAATAATATAGAATATCTTATCCTAATCAAAAAAGATTTTTGAAATCGAACTTCTTGCATGTAATGTTTACGATAGAATTTGAAAATAAATCCTATATATTCTATTTTTCTCTAAGCCTACTTTTCAACTCAAACTTTGAATAGTGGACAGATAGAAACATAGATGGACGTAAGAAAGGAGGTTGGTGGAGAAAACGCGAGAAACCAAAACGATGGAATAAATTGATTTTCGAAGAAGATATGAAAGGAGCTACTGGGAAAAAATACT
>JAPMOQ010029911.1:386704-397082 GCA_026543055.1 Argiope trifasciata
TTTCATTCATACTCAAATTAAATTTTCTAAGGAATGTATTAGTATGAAAATCTGGCAATGTATTCTGCAGATAGTTTTCTTAGTATAGAGATATATTTAAAAAATTTCTAAAACATTATCTATGAAAAAAGTGCATACGTTGAAACAAATTTTTTCTAATCGTATATATACAATAATATTCTTGAAAAAAACACCACTTTTTACATCATTTATTTTTCCAATATATAAAGGTATATATAAAATAATATAATGTAAAATTCAACAACCATATGAAATTTTTTTAAAAAAATTACCCTTTTTTATTGGTTTTGTGACTTTCGAAACATAGTTTTAAACATACAAGTTAAGAATTAGTATACAAATCAGCCTATAAATTCTCCATATGTTTCTCTTGTTATATTATATTTTTCAAAATACGTTATCACTAGGTTGGTTGGTTGGTTTTTATGGCGCAAGGACCAAATATGATCATACTGCGCCAAACATTTGTTAAACATGGCGTTCGTATTAAAAGTTTAAGGCATTTAAAGGGAAAAAAAATTAAATCTGATGTAAAATTTTAATATCTTTTAAAAAAGCAAAGATATTTGAATGAGGGTTATCTCCTAAAATGTCATTTAAGTTAAGAACAGTCGTTCCAAAATGAACTTGTCGTTGTATACTAAAATCACGGCATTCACACAGAATATGTCTGACTGTTAAAACAGAATTGCATTTATTACAAAGTGGTGCATGATCAGAGTGCAAAAGATGTTTTTGAGTCAAATAAGTGTGGCCTATTCGAAGTCTCGTAATAATAACATCTTTCTTTCTAGTCACAATTTTATTTTTGAAGCCTTTGACAGATGGCTGTATCTGAAACAGTTTATTCGTATACAGATTTTCCCATGTAGATTGCCAGAATTTATTTTGAATTATTTTTATTACTTGTAAGGCATCGGATAAGGGAACAAAATTTTCTTTTAGCAGAGTTGGGCTTTTTGCTGCCTTGTCAGCTTTTTCGTTTCCTAAGATTCCGACATGGCCAGGAATCCAACAGAACTTAATTGTAAAATTATTTTTTAGTGATCTATATATGTGAAAAATATTTTGTACTAAGGGATGGCTTTCCGATGACACATTTTTAAAAGCTGCAATACTACTTTTAGAGTCAGTATATACAATAAATTTAGAGGGGGTTAACGTTGCAATCTTTTGAAGGCTTAGATATATTGCATAAAGTTCGGGTGTGAAGACAGAACAGAAAGGATGAAGTCTTTCTGATATGATTACATTACGAAAAACTGCTGCTGAACCGACATGATTGCCATATCGTGAACCATCTGTATAAACAGCTTGAAAGGAATGATACTGTTGTCTGTGTTCATAAAAAAATTTCTGAAACATCACGTCTGATGTTGATGGTTTCAGAAAGTGTATAAAATCATCGACAAAATCAAAAGATAATTCCTGCCAGGGAGGTGGACCGTTAATATTTACAGCAACCGGGAAGTCTTCAATTTTGAATGATCTCAAAATCTCTCCAACACGGAATCCAAAAGTTGGATTTCCTAGAGAACAACGAGCCGTATATAGGATTGAGAACTCTGTTGCACAGTGGATGGTATTCAACACTTTTAATTTTATAAAAGTAGGATAAACAAAGTCGTTTCCGCCTAAGTTCCAAGGAGGGCTCACCACTTATAACTTGTAAACTCTGAATTGGTGATGTTCTAAAAGCTCCTGTAGCTATACGAAGTCCTTGATTATGCACTGCATCCAATGATTTCAAGGTAGATTTGGCAACTGAACCATAAATTGGTGCTCCATAATCAAGCTTCGAGCGTATCAGCGATCTGTAGATCTTAAGCAAAGAAGTTCTATCTGCTCCCCAAGAGGTATTTGATAGGACTTTTATAATATTTAGCTTTTGAAAGCATTTTCTTTTCAAATTTTGAATATGCGAACGAAATGTTAGTTTATTATCTAATATGACACCCAAAAACTTTTTCTCACTAACGGTGGGAATAACCGATCCATTAAGTCGAAGCTCTGGATCTGTATGAAGCCCACGTCGCTTGCAGAAGTGAACGCTAACTGTTTTCTGATGAGAAAAAACAAATCCATTTTTCGAAGCCCAGTGTGACATACTGTTTATGGAGGTTTGTAATTGTTTTTTAATGAAATCCAAACTTTCACTAGCACAATGTATTTGGATGTCATCGACATAAAGTGAAGTATGTACAAAAGGTGCTACATGCGAAACAATCCCATTTATTTTTATGATAAACAATAAGACACTTAGTACACTACCTTGAGGAACGCCTTCATGCTGAATGAAAGGATCTGATAAAACATCTCCAACACGAATTTGAAAAGTTCTTGTACTCAAAAAGTTTTGTACAAAAATTGGTAGATTCCCTCTTAAATTCATGTTAAATAAATCTTTCAAAATGCCATAACGCCAGGTTCGATCGTAAGCTTTATCCATATCAAAGAAAATGGATACAAGATGTTTTTTGCTTACAAAAGTCTCTCTGATAGCAGTCTCCAGTTTTAGTAAATTATCTAGTGTACTTCTCTTTTTGCGAAAGCCGCTTTGGAAAGGAGAAATCCAGTTTTTCTCTTCTAACACATACATCAATCTGTGGCTAACCATACGCTCCATTAGTTTACTGAGGCAACTGGTAAGAGCTATCGGTCTGTAGTTAGCGGGATCTTGCCGATCTTTCCCAGGTTTGAGAATAGGAATTATTATTGCTTTTTGCCAGCAGGTTGGAAAAAACCTTTCTATCCAAATTCTGTTAAATAAAGTTAAAATTATCCGCAATGACGAATCACTTAGATGTTTCAGCATATCATAATGTATTCTATCAGGTCCCGGTGATGTAGAGTGGGATTTTTTTAATGCATTTTCCAATTCATGAAATTTAAAAGTATTATTATATTTCTCTCCATCGGAAGATAAAAAATCCAATTTTTGCTTCTCTGCCTGTTTTTTAAAAGCAGTAAAATCTTCTGGATAAAATTCTTCACTCGATATGTTAAAAAGAGTCTGTCCAATTAGATTAGCAATTTCTTTTGCATTAGATATTACTCTTCCATTCAGTTTTAAAAAGGATATTTTATCTGAATTTGAGTAACAGCCAAAAATCTTTTTTATTTTACCCCACATGATTTTAGAAGGTATTTGTCCTTGAATGGAATTGACATACGAATGAAAGGATTGCTCCTGACTAATGCGTCGGATTCTACGAAATTCAGACTTTGCTTTTTTAAATTTAATGATATTTTGGGTGATAGGGTATCTCCTGAAGGTATTCCATGCTTTGTCTTGCGCTCTTTTACAGTTTGCACACTTGTCATTCCACCACGGTTTGCATAGCTTAGGTATTTTCCCCGATGTTTTTGGAATACTGAGATCTGCTGCTGCAATTATATGCTCGGTTACTTGTTTGACTGCCAAATCAATAGAAGCATCATTAATCATATCTGGTGTTAGTTGACATAGTGAGTTAAACAGTGGCCAGTTTGCTTTATTAATATTATATCTCACGGGTCTTTTCGGAAATAAAAAATCATTGTGAATGTACGTCAATACAATAGGGAAGTGATCGCTATTGTATAAGTTTGAATCAACGGAGAATTTCCAGTAAGGAGCAAGGGGAGGAGAACAAAGTGCAAGATCAATCGTGTGGAATGTTTTGCTAGCTTGGTGAAAATAAGTGGGAGCGTTGTCATTAAGTATACAGAGACAATGATCCTCAATCAATTTTTCTATTTGCCGTCCTCTAGTGTTAATATCAGCATTATTCCAAATAGGATTATGACCGTTAAAATCACCAAGGAGAAAAAAAGGTTCTGGCAACTGTTCTATTAATTGATCCAAATGTCGTTGTTCAATATGTTCATTTGGAGGCAAATATAAATAGCAAACTGCTGTTAATACTTTCAACTGAATTTTTACAGCAGTTGCCTGCAAATTTGAATTTAAAATAACTTCACTACTTGGCAAGTGACGTGTAGTTAAAGATGCAACTCCTCCAGATGCTCTAAAATTTTGTTCATTATCTTTTCTTTGAAGGACATAGTTTTTAACATTGGGAGATACACGTGGTGTCAAATATGTTTCCTGAATCCCCAAGCAAACTGGTTGATATTTGTTAATAATAGATTTGATATCTTCTTTATGAGCTTGAAAACCATGGCAATTCCAGGAAACTATATTAATATTTGTCATTTCGGTTTTCTAAAGAATTTAGATTTGAAAATTTGTGGCTTTCCTTTGCCTACTCTAGCTTCATCGCTCAGATCCATTTCGCTAAGAGATTCGTCAGATGGGTGTATTTCCAATTCAACATCTTTACTATTTAGGTTTTTCTTTTCTTTCAGTTCATTTTGGTTTTGAATGGGAAGACTCCTTTTTTTCTTTTTATTTTGTGGAACTGTTTTTAAAGATTTTTGGTTTTTTGTAATGTTTTTTTGTTTAGTTATAAAAGACTTGTTCAAATTCACTATTTCAAGCCAATCTTTCAGTTTGATGGTAATGTATTCCTCGTTTGATGTAGAAGGAAACTGTTTCGTGATTTTTTGTGATGGACTACTATTTTCTTGAATTTGTATGGGTTCAGTTTGCATGCTAGAACAAGTTGTTCTTTTTAATGCTGTACTGTATGGAAGATTTTCCTTTGGAGTTCGGTTTTCAACTATTTGCCTAGCTTCTGCAAATGAGATGTTTCTAGAAATTTTAATTGTCTGGATTTCTTTTTCGATCTTCCACTTGGGACATGATTTAGAATAAGCTGGATGACTACCGTTGCAATTAACACATTTTTCGGGTTTTTTGCAAGGAGTGTCATTATGGCCAATTTCAGAACATTGTGGACAGCGAGAGGAAGAAGCGCGGCAACTAGTTTTTGTATGTCCAAACTTCTGGCAGTTAAAACAACGCACCGGGTTGGGCACAAAAGGACGTACATCGCAACTTATAAATCCAGCTGTTATCTTTCTGGGAAGCACATGAGAGGCAAATGTTAAAATAACATGCTTGGTTGGAATTATATTACCATCTCTTTTCAATGTTATACGACGCGCATTTGTTACTCTAAATGACTGTAGTTCAGAAACAAATTCTTCATCACTCACCATAATAAGATCCATACTAGATATAACACCTCTGGTATAATTCAGACTTTTATGACTGGAGACTTCTATTGAGGCATCCCCGAAATTCTTGATCGCAAGTAGTTGCTCTGACTGTTTCGACGTCGCAGACTCTATTAATAAATCTCCGGATCGAAGTTTCTTTACGGATGTAACGTTCCCAGCAGTACTTTGAATATATTTTTGTATCAAAAAAGGAGACATCTTTTTAAGTTTATCGTCTTTACCGTGTATCACTAAAAATTTCGGAACAAATTTCGTAAGCTCAGTTTGTGCAATGTTAGTTGACTTATCGGAATCGGTTTGAGAAAAAAGACCCATGCAAAAAAGACAAAAATTCAGGCCCGACGGCACCACCCACCACGGAGCCCCACAAGGGATGGCAGCCACCGGCTCTGACTATCCTCAGCCTCGGCACTTGCCATAATGCTAGCCGGAACCTATACGCTGAGAGTTACCCCCGGGGACAGTGACCACCCTTAACGCCAAGCCCAAGGAGTAACCCCTTCGCTTGATCCCCTTCAGCAGCACAGTCAAATGTCTGGGATACCAGCCGATTGATACATCAGGGACCGAAATGTACCACCCGTCTGATGGGTCGCCACGCACGGCAAACACGTGGGGTTTTCGACTGTCCATGAGAAGCAAGAAGCAAACAGAGCGGCGATCGCTTCTCATGGAGAGCTCCCTCGCTTACCGTCGAGGGATGGAAAAAGGAAGAGAGAGAAAAGGGAGGAGAGAGTGGGGAGAGTAAGAAGAAAAAAAAATAGGGGGGAAGGGAAAAAAAGAATGAAAGAATGAAAGATCCCTGGGTACCTCGGGATTGGGACACCCGTACCCACCTAAAGGAGGTGGGCCCCTGAGGGAACGTTATCACTAGAAAAATTAATTATGTTTGAACATTCATATCTGAATCAATCGAAAACTAATTTTAATCGAAAAAAAAATCTTCTGTACAGTATCCTCATCGCTAAAAAACACTTTGTTTCATGTAGAAGTCTCTTGAGCTCTGCATCATTATAGAATCAGTAAATTGGATGATATTTCGAGGCTTTAGTTTTAGCGCCGCTTGCTATTTATCACAGGGACACTAAGAGAGTGGTGCGCTCGTACAGACGGCGCAAAAAGACATAAATGAAATATTTTTTAAAGTATCCGCTGAAACCGTTTGAAAAAGTGTATGTGTACTAAAGGTCACAAAAACAGGGAGCTTCAGGGTCAGTCCATTCAATTGAGCTAAAAGTAGAATAAGGTGACCGAATATCTATCCTTAAAGGTCTCACAGACCACACTCACCAGTTAACGGTTAAAAGAATATTGTTTAATGCTCAGTATTAAAAGAGTATCATTTGCTACTTAGTATCAAAAGAGTATTATTTAAGATTTAATATTAAAGGAATTCTTTAGTAGTTTAGTGTTGAAAAGTGTGAATGTAGATATGGAACTTAGTATCAATAAACTATATTCATTTTATGAAAATACTGAAAATACTCAAGTACAATGGGCATCATACAAAGACAGAATAAATTACAATAAAAATTGCAAAACAATTAAGCATATTCAGAAGATATGTGTTTAGTTTAAGTAAAGGAAACGACTGAGATACAATGATCGAAATTATTACAATTGCTAAGCACGGTGTTGCATTGTCTAGAGCAGTATTATAACGAATGTTCTATTTTATATTTGAGTTTATATTATTACAAATTTTATTAAGTAAATCATCTGAATTTAAGCTACTGACTCTACTGAAATTATGCATATGGTTTCATTACCAAACTTGTTAGTATGTATTAAATTTAGCCCAATTTTTATTAAATTAATACTGCCGAAGAGTTGAAAGTCTGCTGGAATTTTATATTTTTCCATAATAAACTCAGAAAAATCTAATATATTACGTACATGAAACGTAGTGTAGGATCTTGAAAATATTTTGCATTTAAATGAAATTTTTGACTCAATTAGCCAACGAAAAAACTGGTACAATGCAAACACGATCACTCTACTCTTGACTTAAAATACACCATACTAAGTAAATTATAAGAATGTCAAAGAATACAACCGCTGATTGACAAAAAAAAGGCTGATATTCAAAATTTTCAAGCCAGATAAATGAATAAAATTAAGTTATGTAAGTTATTTGAAAGCTAAGGTAGTGGTTTTAAAATAGATATGCAATATGCGCCTTAATTATGATCTTATTTGGAAAAAAATATAGTTTTTATAAAGGATATTACTAAGATTCTTTTGAAAATTAAATTTTTTACTGTGAAATTTAAATTTCTGAAATATATTTTAAAAAGATCATAGTTTCCTTGAATATCTAAAGAAATAATTGTGAAAACATCACCACCACAGTGAACTTTCTCTCATTCATAAACTATGCACAGAATCTCGGAGATATAATTCAAACTGTCAAAAGTATCTATTATATTCACATAACTCAAATATGCAATATATTACCTAAATGAAATTTGCTGCATTGTCTTGTCATCAATAGTGTACGCTTTCATAAAATTTTGGGTGCAGTCGATAAAAAAAAGGGAAGATTTAAACACTATCAAGGTATAAGTGCTTATGCTCAATTCAAAACACATAACAAAAATAAATCCAACTTAAACGTGACAAATGTAAATAGCAAAAAAGTAAACTTGATCAAACACTAATACCAGAAGGTTCCGTGTTAAAATCACGTCCAGGTCACCAATGTTGTGATTGGCGATAGCGAGGATCGAACTCGCAATCTGAGGATTCGTACCCAAATAACAGGACCACAAGACTAAAAGTGATCGCTCGGTCTTGGGTTTATTATCTGGCTTATAAAGCTTCCTCTAAATACTACTTTTGGTTACCAAAAAAGTTGATAGTTAAAATTCTTCATTCAAGATGTAACTTAATTTCATTAACTTATTTATATTTATGCCTTTAAAGTAGAATAAAATATTTGGCTTAGTTATAAACTTATTTTAAAGAAACTATTAATTATAATAAGAATATTACTAAGAGACTATGAAAATTAACCCTACATACCTATGTTGTAGGAATTTAAGTTTCAGAAACAATTTATTTTAATCAAAAATCTATAGAAACTGAGAAAATATCACCTCTCCATTGAAGTCTGATTTATTTATAAATTATGCATAATATATCTAAACTTTAACTAAAAAAAAAGTATATTTTTTTATACTTTATCTTCACATAAAGCCCACAATATCGGTATTTCTTCTTCCAATTTGGCTATTACCATATGTTAAAAACCAATTAACTGAATTAACTATCACTTTTTAAGACAATAAATTACACTATATTTCATAAATGAAGATACCATTAGAAGCATTCTGTCTTCCTGAATCAACCTTGAAATGGATTCACGCGCATACATTACAGATTTCAGACCCCAGAGCGCCCAAATGACTGCTGCTGTTGAACACTGGACCAGCAGGATATTTTTTCACCACAAAGCTTCCCCAAGTTTATGAATAGGCAAGGATGGGTGTTGTCATGGCAACCTTATCGGGGAGGGTTTGAAAACTGAAAGAACTTAAGGGAATGGAAGAGGTCACATTTTTATACGCTCGGGTTATCAGCCCAAGTTAAAAGCTCTCGAAAAGAACCCTCTGTTATGCAGGAGCTACTAGCGTGCCCCGAGCATCTGATGATGAAGTAGATGCTTTTATTGGTTGACATGGGTGTTGTAGGATGTTTAGGGTGACCTTTTTTCTGTTATGGTTTGGATGAATTATTCAGCGAAAAGTATAGTTGATGCTTTTTTTTTTAAACAAGTAGGTTAATAAAATGCTGTGCTTCTGATTTCAGATCATCAGGTGAAATTCGGAAAGACATTTTATAATTAACATAATACTAGTGCAGTAGTTTAGCGGTATTTTTGTTGAAATAATTAAATAAGGTATAGTATTAAGAAACAAATAATAATGAAGTTCATAACTTAATTTTATTCCTATCGTTAGTAATAAAAAATAATTCTTCAAAATATGGTGATCAAAAGAAAATAAAACCTCACGGGCTCATAATAGAGATAATTTATAAAAATGTTGGATTTTTTATTATATTATTGTGTCCCATAAGTTTTTTTTTTATATTTCTAATATGAAATGAGCACACAATTTATTATCAACTTTTTTTTATTACCTTCTCCCATTTCTGAGGAAGCCCCAATATGACTTCTTTCCAAAATTATTGTGTTTTGAACAAGAAATATAGAAGTTCATAACTTAATTTACATACGCTTTTATTTCGCAATGGATTTAAATTGCTTACCGCTTAAAAAATTTTTAAGGACAGAAAGAAGTAATAATTAGATTGAAAGAGATCTAGAGATTATGAAGGATACAGTAAAGTATCCCAATTAAAATGTAAGAGCTTCTCTCTAATGACTAATGTGGTCTTGCGTTGTCACGATAAAAAAGAAACGCCTCGTCAGTACAATTATTCTGATCGTTTTTTTTAATATGGCGGCTTTCATTTAATCCAGTTGATGATAGTATTTCGTTGTTTCACCTTGAGAAAGGAGCTTGTAGAAAACTGCACCTTTCCAATCCCACCAAATGCAAAAAAGAACTTTTGGGGGTGTATATCAGGTTTTGCGACAATTGTAGCCCTAATGTCCTTACAACAAGTGTCAATAAGACATATATGGTTAACAGATAAGCCTATTTGCTTGCAAAAGCAGAGCAAGATACGGTCATTCATAACGCAATAAGTCTAAAAATCTGACTGATGAAAAGACAAAATGGGCTCAGTGCATAAAATAACGTTACTTAATTCAACATGAAAACTCATTAGTACAACGTAGCCGATAGTACAGAAAAATAATACTTGCAATTCATAACAAGCAGAAAACGTTATTAAACAATCAAACCAGCACATCACTCAGAGTTTTCGCTGGGAATCAACCCTACAGATAGACTTCACTCAATAACTCATTTGAACTCTTCACTGAACCACTATTGACTCAACGTTGTCTGTACAAATCTGCTTTTTAAATCTCGTAGGACGACATCGAATGTTCTAGAACAAACCTCAAACTCTAGTTACTGGTAAAAATGTCGCCGAAATTCGGGTTGTATCAAGAAGATTTTCATTTTTGTCATCAAAACTGCCGTACGTGTAAATTTTTCGTCATCATTGAATTATTATAACATTTGCTAAATGGATGCTATCTGTAAACTCTCTTTTCTTATGAAACTAACTATGCAGAAATGCAATAATACAGATT
>JAPMOQ010029911.1:397482-418562 GCA_026543055.1 Argiope trifasciata
TTCATAATTTTTGGGTGAATTTCTAATAAAAATTTCTATTAAATATTTATGATCATTATTCTAAACAGGACTTATTAAAGGTAAATTAATCATGAAATATGGCATTCTGTATCTATGAATATATGCATAATTTTGCCTTTAAATATTTTTTATATCACTCAATATTTCAATCAATTTTGCACCTTATTACTTCCTCGCGTACGAAATTAAACAATGTTCTATAAGCACAGAAAGTTCAAAATTTCAATAAATCTCCATATATACCTCTCACCTTTCGAAAACGACATTTTTCACACTATATTTGCACTTCCGTCTATTTGTGGTATAAGATACTTAAAAAGACTGCGATTGACTCTTAAAATTTATTATAGTACGGTCTTATTATTGTACAATTTTCGTAGATAAATTTGTTGATTTCCATCAAATTTTGAGCGAAATCTACTCAGAAAAATTCTGTCTGTCTAAATACAAGTTAAAGCATTCACATAACTACAAAAACACATAAAACAAAAAAAGGCTATGTAGATAGATTTTGGCTGACGTATTTAACATATAAGGTGTCCATAGCTATCAAATCTAGAAGCAACTCTTTGGGTTCGCACAAAATATTTAGGAAATTATTTGTGAACACGATAACCCCAAAACACTTTGGACTAGATAGATGAAATTCGATATGTGATCGCTATTTTAAATTTGCAAATTTCAATCAGATTTTGAATGAAATAATGTATCGGGAAGTATATATATCCGATTGTCCTTGTACAGGAGTCGGCAAAAAATTGAAACGGAAGAACCAAAACCAATAGTTTACAAAATTTTCCTGTTTTTAAAGAGCCACTAAAGTTTAGATTCAATATTATAGTATTTGATATATACTGATTTAATAACTATTGATTGTATTATATTGATTTAAAATAAGCAGCTTTAAATACAGAACAATCTTTATTCATATAAAAATACAAATATAGATAGTTAATCAATGAGGGCAAAGGCCTTTCATGCCTTTTGAAAGTTTGATTAAATCTGCCTTGTTTTATTTTCAAGCACGACTCTGGATTTTTAATTGTTAGAAATAACGAATTCGAAACATAAATTCGATTCTTTCTATTCTTTTGCTAAATTCTAATAGGCAATAATATCGGCAAGAATCACACAGCTTCTGTAAAAATGCTGAAGCCATGAGAAAAAAATCACCATTTAGTCACTATTGTTAGGCAATGCCTTACAAGTAATCGCAGCTTTATTCAAAGTGACGAATGAATTTTATATCAGGAGATCAGTGATAAGATAGTTAAAATATGCAAGAAAATTTTAGGGAGGCTACTTCTGCTGGTTCATTAAAGGATTACAGACTCAAAACACGATACCGGACTGAAAATTTCTTCACCATATAAGTGATATAGTGCAAATCAAAGCCTAACGAATATGCCCTATTATTGATTTTCAGTCGCGACCGAAGGCATTCGGAAATAAATACTGAATGACAAGACCACCGCGACAACATCACTGGCGGGAACTGTGTTTCAGTGCTAAGAGCTATCACCGGCCAAAGTACAACCCCCCCCCGCGACGTACGTTCCAAATACGTCCCCTCATCAATGAGAGGAGTCAGAACCCTCACCTTTTGTGTATCCACCGAGTTGGCGAGAGCCAACCATCATGTCAGAAGCATCTCATCCTCAGTTACAAAGTGCCCCCCCCCGCGGATGGGGTGAGACCTAACGAATAAGTCAAATGCTTTTTTTTCTGTTCCTTTTTTGCCTTCATAATAAGTGTTTAATCTTTTCATTATGCAATCTTTTTTCTCAAAACAAGATAAAAATATCAAACAC
The DNA here is from genome assembly GCA_026543055.1 of Argiope trifasciata. Lineage (NCBI taxonomy): Eukaryota > Metazoa > Arthropoda > Arachnida > Araneae > Araneidae > Argiope > Argiope trifasciata. Next base: position 399,315 of record JAPMOQ010029911.1, read on the forward strand.
ACTTTTTAGCTAATTTAGTTATTAATTGGAAACTAAAACAACTTTTTAGACTGGCTTAAGTCAATACATTTTCCACGAAAAATAGTAAAATATTAAACCATTTAACTAACAAGCGCCAACTTTAATCGATTATTTTAATTACACTTGTTTGAATAAAAAAAATTCAAATTCCTGAGAAAAAAAATAGACTCTTCAATAATTTAATTCATTAGCTCAAACTAGAACACCACTTATCTAAGACTCACAAAAAAGGACCTACTTTAATAGCATTTTATCGTATATAATTAACTAAGCAGCTTTCCACCAGAAAAAGTGCTTAGTAATCTGAAATTTGGAGAAACCTCACTTTGTTTACTATAACATTTTTGTTTTAGTTTACATGAAACAGGATTTATAACGATTGCTGAAAACGAAGGAAAAAATTTTAAAATTTGATTCATTAGCAGGGTGAGATCGTTTAGCGCTTTAAAGAGTTGAAAATCCCATTTGGATGTTTTTTAATTGTATTAATTGCAGAGAGATTTCGAGTTTTCGTCGCGAAACTGATCTTTTTTCAAGGCTCGTTGAATCCGATCTAAAGTTCCGTTATTTTTATTTTTAACGGAATTAAAGTTCATGTTATGATAATCGATTTAGTACAGAATTACAAGTTTTCGTTGAAAGGAAATTGGTGCAGTTTTCTGGTGAAATGGATGGCGAATTACATATATATATTAGAATTGTAGGCCCACATAAATTATTACGTTCATTTCCTGAGTTTTCAAATTCCTCATTTAAGCTTATTATTTTTTGGTGTAACATGTTATAAATTTACATAATTTACAGAGAATATCCCTGTATATAACAAAAGTTCTCAAACTATTCTCGTGAAACAATCTTCAGTTGATCTCTAAGATTTTAAATGTATCTGTATTGGCAAAAGCATGATTTTTCATTTGAAATCTTAATCTATATAACTGCAGTGCATCAAAAAAAGTGCAATAAGTAAAAAAGCAGCTCGTGTAGAATAGAAAGTAATGAAGAAACAAATCAAGTGCATTTGCAATTCAGTGTGCGGAATTAAGAAACAATTATTTATTGTTAAGACCCATTTTTTGAAATACGATACACATACTGTATCGCCTGTTGCTCCAATCCATTGCTTCTCTTACAATAACACAATCCCCCCCTCACTTAATCAGAAACTAAATTATCTTGTAATACTTCGATTCAGATCACTTCAGATTTTGTATGCGTAAACTTCGAAGCAGCTTCTTATAATACGAGTATTCAATTCATTATCATTTCTGAAGACATTTATTATTTTTAATGATAAATGTTAACTTAAGGTCATTTTAGAAATGAAAACTTTTCCAGAATGAGTGTGCGTTGTTTGTCTCTTAAATGATTACTTGTATGTCATGAGAGCAAAAAGGGTCACTATAGTTTCTGTTTCTACTAACTGGGTAGCAATGCTTAAAAGTTTAGCAATTTTGTGTTATTCATAAAAATGAAGAATAAAGAATTGTAGTGGAATGAGTTTCATTATAATCTCTGCAGTACAAGCAATAGAATAATTTTATTAGAGTAACATTTGCATAAAATTATTAAAGGGCAGATCAAAAATTTGATCATTTAATTTTTTTGTCTTTGAGGTATAAAAGAGTTGCATAAGCCCTCTACTAAGAAGTATCGATATTTTTCCATTATACGGGCGCAAGATGTTGCAAATGTGAGACAAACGGGAATCAAGTCGGTACACAAAAGGAATGACAAAAAAATGTCGCCAATGTGAACGGAACATGAAAAAAGTCGCCAAGAGAAGAAAGGTGCTTAAACCTTAATTTTGAAGTAATTTTGCATTTTTGAGGCTTCTCACTTTTTCCGACAAACGATTATTTGGCAACATTTTTGAGATTTTTTGGTTGCTCCCGTATAAGGGTAAAAAACCGAATTATCTTCACGAATAATAATAATATATATACAAAAAATGCATTAGACTAGTTTCAAAATAAATTCAAGAATTTGAAAAATAATTTTTAAGCAAATCCTAACAATCGATAAATTAAGTCACTAACAACTGAGGAATTGTTAAATGAATATCATAAAATTAAGATAGTTTTCATTCAAGAAAAATTTATTTCAAGAGTTTTACTTCCTCATCTGTGATTAATAACCAAAATTCAGATGCAACATTCTCTTTACTTCCTCGTTGACCTTTGTTCAGAATTCATTTAAAAGGGGGATAATATTAAAATTTACCTTTTTCGAAATATAATAAATAAAAATCAGATTTAAACAAGAAAAAATTTGATGCGACAAAATTGTATTGTCGAAATTATTTTTCGACTTTGAAATGCATGTGTACTGTGGCTATATTATCCAGCGTTTCATTTTCTTAACAATAAAATTAGCAAACGTTCCTTTGTTATTATGGTAATGGCCAAAACATTTTCTCGCTTATGAAGCAAAAAGGTTAACAGTGTTTAGATAGAAAAAAAATACCAAAATTGCTTTGTAAAATCACGAGTAATTTAAATTTTATGAAAAGATAAATATGAATTCCTCCAGTTCTGCATTATAATAATAAATTATTGCTGAGATTTTTATGTAGGACAATTTTTTCATTGTTTGTACATTCATACATAACAGTTTGATAATGCATATCTCATAATACTTTAGTGGAATGATGTCAGTTTTTCTAAAATTCATGATTCCTTGCAAAGGAAAATACAAATGACATTGCATCATACTTAAAAAACTTTCTTTATGAATAAATGTGTTTATGTTCAAAAGCCATTAATAGTCTGATATAAACCGTATCTGCCGGTCTGAATTAAATGACCGGTAGATGAAGTCAAAAAGCTGTTTGTGAAAATTCATGGAATAAATGTAAACTTACTCATTCTTACTGATTACGTAGTCCAACATCGATTTTCTTTCCTGTTAAAATACGTATGATAAAGCACGAATCTATTAAGCACTTTAAATAAATGTATTGTCGCTCTGTGTTTATTTCCACCGCTGTCCTCACTCATTCCCCCTTTATTGACTAGGATTCCTCATTTACTTTTCTCGTTGTCCTTGTCCTTCACTCCGCAGGGATCCTTCATAAGCGGAGGCCGTTGTCCTGGGCGACCGCTTCCTGCTTTCTTTACACAGAAGATGGACACTAATCGCCGTAATGCGTCATTTCGAAGGTACGATGACAAAGAATTTGGCTATTTTTCTTGGCGCTGTTACATGAGACGTGCGGCTTACTTATCCCATGCGGCAGAAACTTCCAGGCCAATTACTTATACCTGATACGACGAGTTTCTTTGATGGCTCTTATCGGAGTCCTGTCCGGTATTTTTTCCCTCATCTTTCTGGCATCCCTATCCTTTGGATGAAAAAATTGTTAAGTTGCTCAAATTATTTGCTTGAGCAAATATATAGCATGCCTGTCTAGTCTTAAAAAAGAGGACACTTTTATCCTTGATGCACTCCCTGAATACATTTGATTCTACAAAACGAATTAAGATTTCACAAAAAAGAACGTATAATGAGCATAGTAAATTTATTTAATGATATTTCTTAATGTATTTAAAATCTTAATTTCCCAGTTTTTAACCTTAAATTAACTCATGTTACTTCATTCAAAAATTCTTATATTGTCTGACCCAAATTAAACCTTTTTAAAAATTTAATTAGTTCTAACGACTACTCTAGAAAGCTGATGACTATTGCAATTCCTGTCACCCCAAGCGATGAGATAAAAATTCCCAGCATCTAGGCATTTCTTACAATAGACCCTTTCCCTAACTCTACATGTGTCAAAAAATCTCTATTGGAATATCTCATAGAGAAAAAATCTTTTGACAATTTGCTCTTGTGACGTGATATAAATAAATGTTTCTTTTTATCATCGATCTTCTTCCCTATGTACACATTTGCATACCGTTTTAATATAAATTGAATTTTATTTCAAAATTTGTCTTTTGATCAACTTCTGCATCTTGAACATTTATAGAATTTGTACTACATTATCTGATTAACTTTACCTCGTTATACTTCTATTTTCCACCTTTCAAATTTTCCTTGTTTACTCAGTTTTATTTTTCCCCTTCTGTTTCTTAGGTATATTGCTTAACTATTTTACGCTCACGTAATATTATTCGAATTTGTTATAACTCAACGGTCTTTGGTATTTTAACTATTGCTGAAACATAATTGAATCTAATTAACAGACGTCGATTCGTGGATACTATCTACCAATGACAAAAATTGTAATCTGATTCTGGGCATAAATTTATCATCTTTGTCTTTCTGTCAGCATGAAATTATTCTCTTCTAGAAATAAAGCATGTACATTTAACATTAGCATAACATGTATTACCGAGCCAGTCACAAATTAGTGTGTTGAATTCCTGGCACTGTAATTTAATCCGATTTTAGAAATTAGAGTTTTGAATAATATTGTGACGAATCTGTAATGTTGCTCCCCGTTCCAGTTAGTTCCATCATACAAAAGACATTTTTTACGATTAACTCTGTTAGATGGTGCCAGATGCCAGATCACTGGTCCTCGAGCTTGGCAATAAATTAGGCGACCTTTTTGTGACTTGGCGACAATATGGATAATAATAGAATCTTGAAGATTTTTGATGATGGAGCCAATAGAAGCTGTGATATGCTTGATGGTTCCAAAACTTTCTCTACCATATCTCTGGATCTACAAAAGTCCGATGATTCTTAGTACGCATTAAAAAAAAAAGATTTTAGTAAAGCAGAATGCTGTAATCCTCAGACAAGAGGCCATTTCATGATAAGACTCGCATCATTTCAACATTTGGAATATTGTCTTGGAGAAAATGTATATTTTGAATATTTTTTTGTGAAGAAAATATATATTTTGAATATTTCCTTTTGAATCTTTTCACTCTGTTACTAAAAGTTGTATTTAAATTATTCTAACGCGAACGTGAAGGTTCAAGTTTCTCTTGGAATTAGTTGTGTATAGTAACTCTTTCGGGCCGTTATCATGATGCAGAGTAAGCATCCAATTTTTGAAATTGGTAAGAAATCATATCCAATGGCGTATACATCATTGAATTAAGTGCAAAAAATTGATGATATGCAATTCGAAATATTTCTTTTGACACGTTAGGACATTTCAGTTTCACGAATGTTTATTAATGTATTGGATGAAACCTGTCATTAACATTAAATTTCTACTAAATAATCATTTTTCTAGAAAAATACCATGAAATTTATTTCAGAAATACGTCCATCCACTCACCAGTAAATGAATATTTAAACTATTTTATTGGTCAAAAAGTAACTTTCTTTATGATTTATTAGAATCGTTTAGTAATAACTTATTAACTTGCTAAGCCACCTTAATAAAATTTTACGCCCGACAAACACAACATAAACAAACCTTCCTTCATTGTGAAACCGTATTTCAGCAGCCTCTGGACTTAAAAGCTAATATCGCGTGAAAATAAATCTGAACTTTACGAGTCAGTTAGTGGCAACGAGTATGGTGGATTTACGGTTGTATTCTAACACTTGTCGTCAGACAGGATTTGTTTTACGAGCTAAGAGCTAATGGGATGCAGGGGAAAATAATTATTAATTTTGTTTTATGAGCAATATTGGAAAGTAAATCTTTTAGCTGTGGATTATAGTAGGCGTATACCAAGTGAAATAAAAAGTAGCAGAACGTGATATTTACTTTAATGGTAGCATCTGGAAAAAGATCTAAGACTGCACTCTGTGAAGTAAAAATATACTAAGAATGGCGCATTTAAAAATATTTTGCACACGAATTGGAAAATGCGTATTACAACTTTCAAAAACTTCTATCCATTTGATAAATCTGCATTTTAGACTAATGAAATCACTTTTCAAAACTTTTGCTCAATTTGCTTTGTGTTTATAAAAGGAATTTTGTAGCTGATATTTAAATCAATATTGATGCATAAGATTTGTGAAATTTTATACAACTATTAAGCCCAATTATACTACCATATTTTATATAAGTTTCAATCATTAATTATCAACTAATATTATAATTTAAGTAAACTTTGATTTGTTACAGGTTGTGCCATATGGTGTTCAATTTGAGAAGTAGAAAACTTTCAACTTCTATAATTTATAATTATGCATTATATTAAAGACTAAAAAGTGAAATTATATAATAAAAAAGTTAAACATCGTCTTGTTATATAATAAAAAGACAGAAATACTAAAGTTCTATTTATCAAAAATTAAATGATATTACTTGTGACATTATGACGCAAAGTTTACCATATTAGACATAGGATAAAATATTTTATAAAAGATAAAAAAAATTCTGTTAATTCGGAAAGGCAACTTTTGTAATTATTATATGATGAATGTAATTAAAGGCTAAAAGTAGAAGAATATATACGAAACTTTTAAAGAAAGAAACGCTTTTAGCTGCATATTGAAAAGGAAATCAATTTACTAAAGAATTGGTTACTCCGACCCACCCTAAGGCATATCAAAAGTTCGGAAGATTTGAATACGATGATAGCATAGGAACTATAATTGAATCCTAAGGGACATGGTATAAATCCTTGCGAATCACATGTTTCATCATCAGTGAGGGTTAGCTGAGCCTATACCATTTTTGTACCTACTAAAGTAATGAATATACCTAGAATTTTGTATCTACTAGAGCAACAAAAAAAAGAACTCATTATTTTATTTATCCATACGAGAAAGTTCAGAGACAACATACTAAATAAATATGCATGAGAGATTATAATTGCTGAAATACCGAAAAGTGATGACTCTTTCTGAAATTCTCCAATTATTAGAAAATGAATTTCATTTAAACCATTGAGTCAATCTTATTATTCAAGGTTATAAGAAAGGGAGTCTAAAAATTAATAACAATGAACAAAGTTTAAATTATTCATTTCTGTGGGATTTCCTTCTTTAGCTCTTGAATTTTTTTGTCAAACAGCAATTCAATGTACAATAATACAGTCATTGAAATCAGAATAGCCAATTTTCTAATCAAACTTCTTTTTTGATGATTTTTTTTTCTTGAAACTTTATACATTGAGATAAAAAAACATTTTACGAATCACATAAAAATTATGTTTTATTTTACAAATTATTATCAATTTAAAAAGGTGTTCATATTTTAAGAAATATATTGTGTTTGTATTAAATGAGTGTAATATAAAATCTGCGAACAAGAACGCTTCCAAAGTCGAAACAGATTTTTAGAATAATATGCCAAATATCGGTAAGAGCAATTTAATTTTTATGTATTGTTTTCTAAATTTTTCGAAACGAGCCTGTATTTAGGAGAAGAAATATAAAGTTTTATTAATTTTTAAATAGCATTTCCTGCACATTTTACATTTTTCTTGTTTTCCAACATGTTTGATGTGTTTTCTTTTCAAGTGTTTTAAAACTGAGAAAAAGAATTAAATTTTAAGTCGGTTTCTCCATTGAAATATTGTCATCGCTTCCTTTATCATTTGCTGGTATCATCGTACAAGTTCTTTGGTTGGTTTTAAGCCAGAAGATAAATGGCATAATTCCTCATAGTATACAAAAACATTTGTTGTATTCCAAAGGTGGATTTCGATAAAATGGAGTTTTTATTTTTTATTAGAAGGGTTATAAGAAGAGCTTAAGGAAGAAGTATTGGTAGTCTTTTATCGCATTCTACATTTTAAAGAATCCAGACAAGAAAGAATGAAAAAAAAAATGAATCATCAAGAATAATACTGATATCAGCCGTCGAGAATTTATCCTAGAAATATTACTCAGCAAAGATGTGGAAAATAAATAAAATAAGTATACACGGCATATTTTTTCATCATATTTGTTAACAACAAAGTGAAAAAATCGTTTGAAAAGTTTTACTAAAACGATAGATTAAAATCAATCGATTGCAATCTGAAAGTAAAATTAAAGTGGAAACAGTTACAAAAAGATTTACATCAGGTTTGATAAGAATCCAAAAAATTATGAGACGCATTCAGAAATGGAGTGATTAAAACAATTTATCTTATCGTTTTTACTTATGAAATTAAAATCTGTCTCTAGTTACATCAAAATTCAAAATAACAAGTTTCGGTCGTAATTGTTTCTCGATTAAATATGAAAATAAGCAGTATTTTTGTATCTTCTTAATTTTAAAAATTATAAAAACACATAATCTAGCGAATGAGAATTATTTTATAAAATATGTTAGAAATAATAACAGGGAAGAAAATAACATTTTAAATACTGTGGAATTAATAAAAGAACAAAACAAATCTGAGTTCTAAATTTATTTTCTAAATGTAACTTTAAAGCCTATATAAGGAAACACAGTACATTGCAACGGAAACTATCATTGTATCCATAAAATATTTCAAATAAATAAGAGAAGTTCACATTTTAAAAGATATATATTTAGTATATTATGTTTTCATTTTATATTACAAAGGGCATAAATTTGTACTAATAAAGTTGTGATTTTATATTGGAATTTAATTAATTAAAATTTTGATCAATAGTGATTTTTTGTCTATAGAATTTTTAGTGTTGTCCTTTAAATTTTATATAAATAATATTTACTCTTGAAACAGTTATAAAAGGTCATGAAATGTTTTATGAAGATTTCTAAGTAATTAAATATTTAATTTTTAATTAAAAATCTTATTGTGCATATTCAGTATTGCACAAGTAAAAAAAAAATTTTTTCCTAAGATTTGACTGAATCTAAATTTAAAGAAGGGAAAAAAGTAAAGGGTGATATTTTTTTAATAACATTTATCTTATTTTACTTTAATACAAAAGCATCTTTTCAACTTAGAAAACATTTTTAATACAGCTGTTTCTTACAAATTGTCAATCAAAATTGTAAGCGCATATCTAAGTTGCTATTTACAGTGTTTACCTGAATTTGTTTTTCTCCAAAAGTCATTAATAATTTGCTGACTTTAACTTTGCTAATTTTTACTTTAAGATTTTTTAAACCATTTTTCAAGAGTCTTAAGTCTTTCAGCAGATAGAATAAATTAAAATTCTATTATGAAATACATATTTTTTTCATTTTAATTCAAAATAAACTTTCAGATAAGAGGATTTAAAAAAATGTTTTTTACTGTATTTAATACAAACTTTCTATAAACCAGACTATGTTATAAACTTGCATCTGTCAACTATTAATTTGATACAGCTTGTTTTATTCGTTGTAAAAAATTTGATTTAAGTATTTCATATTTGAACCACATACGCTAAAGTATAAGAAAGTTTTTAGTAAAGATTATACGATAATTAATCAAAGAATTAAAAGCAATGCGAAATTTATTAGCTAGTAACGAAATAAATGCTGTAATTTTTCTATTTTATTTTCACCCAAAGAAGCCAGTAATGCGCCAGAAAAGAAACTAGATAAGATACACGATTTAGAGATTTGAATAGCTATACAAATTTCTTTTAGTGTGATTAAAATTATAAAAAAATATTTAATTTTTTTCTAATTTTTATTAACTGAATTAAAACGCATAATTTAAAAAGTTGACAGTATCTAATTTCCAAGCGCATGTCTCAAATTACACAATAATAAAATAAAAAAGATTCAGATTTGTATAAAGACTAAGCATGCATCCTTGTGTATATATATGTATAATTTCAAATGTTTCTATTGGATGCAACATAGGATTTTTATACGGGTTTCTGCTTATAGGCGTAAAAAAGGGGACAAAGAAAGTAATTAAAGTATGAATGAGGGAAAAATATTTATTTAGAAATGACATCGAATGTCGCAATTACCTGCTTATATCATAATTGCGTAATCATATTTGTATCTGTGGCACGGGGCATTTCATCAAGTTGATTATAAATTACACAAAAATATCTTTTGTAAAATAAGATCATTTTACTTATTCTCATTCAACTGGATAAAAGTATTTTGAATTTGTAGACAGAAAATTCTAAAGATAACAAGTCTTAAAATAAAATTTAATCTCTAGTTACGAAACTTGTTCTAACTTGACCCAGTCTGAATGACTCAGTTGTAGATTGCTGTGAGCTGAAAGGGACATTTTGCAAGTTTGTATCTGACTGCAAGCAAGTAGTCTAAAAATTATTTTCCGTTATTTCTCTTTTGTCCTAGAATGCTCTTATAAATCTGAAAAATTCGAATCAATTTTCCTTTTGGATAAAATCAAATGTAAGGTTTAGTTCCTTGAATAAAGTTTCGAATTGAAGTTAGCAAGTGCTATCTTTGACTTGAGTCAACACTCGGTTTAATTACGCTAACTTCATTTACGTGACAATATCGTAGAAATGAATATGTTACAGATATCTTAAATATATCTACATTAAAACCGTATGCTTTTCTTTTTTTGAGAATCAATCAAAACATTATAGAAATATGGAACATTAAAAGTCTACAGTTTGACAGCATTGAGAATAAATAGTACAAATTCGAATACTTCTATAAATTCGAATTTCTAAAACCTGTAATGAACCATATGTAACCCATTCATAATTTTAAATACAAAAAAGTATAAATAGAGAAAGCGATATTCTCTTATATTATAATAGCAAAGTATTTTCTCTAGTTATCTAGATTTGCGATTATTGTTTTGAACAAGAATATCCAACACGCATCGCTTTCAATTAAGGAAAAATCTAAATCGACTTTTTGACACACCAAAATCACAACAGATGCATCTGACAAATCTATATTTCTAGACATTAAGATTTTATTCTCCGTCTAAGACTTTTAAAAATTAAAATAGCTGCACTAACATTGAAGAATATCTAGAGCAGAAGGAATGGATTTTCAACAACAGGAAAACAAGACAAATTTTAGTAGACAAATAAAATGAGGAATTAAATCACGGGAACCCTATAAAAGTGACATGAAGGCATCTTTATTGCATTCCTTTTTAAATCTTTACTAGATTCCAAATTTAGGTCCTCTTCTTTTTTTTTTCTTATGTACTTAAGATCAACTCTTAGTCAGCAGGAAAGTACAGACTTTACTAAAGTGTGGACGGAGTAATAGTTTTTCTTTACAAACTGCAAAAGGCTAAGAAAGCTTTTATAGTTGTCCTCGAAAATAGAAATAGAATTATTTTGTATTGCATAGTGTGAATAGTATTTTATTGAAAGTACATATTTTGTGAGACAAGTGTAAACTCAATTTATGTTTTTTAAGAATATATCTTTTTCTATGTGAATATAAACTTTTAAATTGTGGATTCTACCAAATATTTTGTACGAACTAACTTTCCAAGGATAATTTTTATCAAAAAATCAAATTAATTTTTAACCTTCTTCTAATAAATATAATTTTAAATGAACTAATAAAATAAATAGTTTTAACCGATTTATGCCTAAAGTTAAAAAATTGGAATTTTTGCATGAAATTTCTTTATGTTAAGTTATTTTTATTATATTTTTTTTACTTATGTGAGGGGTTCTCCAAAAATTCAACAGTAGGCATAAATGGCTTAAATGCGTTTATATTGTATTACTTTAATTTAGTATAACTCCCTATCAATAAACTTCACAATTTTTGGAGTAACATTTTATTATCTTTTTTTGACTCTTAGATGAATATTAAATGAAAATATAGACCATCTTTGAGTGATCAGTATCTGCATATAGTTTGCAAGCAAGCAGTAGTTTCGTACAATTTGCAAGTAACTAGTATTTTTAAACATTTTCATACAAATGACCATGAGGTGGCTGACATAGAAAAGATAATACTTTTCCTCTTCATTCTATGACGTGTTTATATTTAATTCTTGATAATAAAGATATAATCCCTACTGTTAGGCTCACTGCTACAGAAAGTTCTGGAATTCTGTAATTTTTTTTTTTTGTCAATTATGAGTTCATTAAACTCTTTCTCTTAGAACAAATTAAGGATATCACGGAATAGATTGGCTAAAATAGTTTACATCCAGTTCAAGCATGCAGAAGGATTTCCCCCTAATTTGTAGAACTTACATTCCAAAATTTGTTGTAGAGAGGAAGACAAAATTGTGGATATCCTGTCATTTTCGCTTCTAAACATCGCATTTTGGTATTCCAACAACCAATATCTAACTCATACTATTTTGTCCTATAACAAAAAACAATTTGTTTGGCAAAGATTCTGAGACTCTGAAAAAAATTGCAAAGAACATATTCCAGGATTTGTCAAAATGGAACAATGTTATATCTAAGTGGTGACAAAAGCACATAAATATGCAGACCAAGAAGAAAACAGTTTGTAGCTGCGGGTAATAAATAATCTGCAGATAATATTTCAATTCATTCTACAGTTACCAAATAACATTTTCATGATTCTACTAGCTATTATTCGATTTTTGGGATTACGCTAAAGTACCGAGCTAAAAAGCTATCAAGATGATGATGTTCAAATATAATGATTAACTCCTCATAAAAACAACAATATAGTCTGATTAACTGTTCTGTAATTTTTCGAAAGTTAGAAATAAAAAACAAGAAACCGATATCCATATTAAATTAATAGAATGACACAATATGATTTTCCAACCTGAGTTTCATCAGCGAACGAGATTATATAGCAAAACAGGCTAATGTTTCCATGCATAAATCTTCCATATAGGTATTCAGAATGTAACCATTTAAATGAAATATGGTGCACATCAGCGTTAATATGATATTGAGAGTAGCTTTAAGGATTCATTGAGATGTCTTCATTACCACATAATTATCCCAAACATAGCAATATTTATGAAATTTGATTTTGCGATACCTAATTCTATTTTAAAAGAACACGAAAACAATTTTAGTCCAAACACGTAATTTTTCAACTGCAGTTATATGATGACTATAAGGACAGCTGAGATTACTACAGTAGAATCTGCAGAGTTCTATACCAAGCAAACTCAGCATAACCCTAACCAATTTAATTTTCATAGTCATTTAGAAAGCGCTCTTTATTATTTGTGCAATCGAATTTCAAATATAGTGCTCTTCTACCACAAAGAATAGGCCTTATAATATGACCACACCACATCCTAGATCTTCTTAAGAAAGAATTTCAAAATGTGTATTGCATCAGACCTTCAGCATAAAGAAATAATTTTATTAATACATAGCATCATATTCTTTTTGGCAATATACAGTCATTGTGAGCTAGTACTGAGAAACTCCACTTCAAAAATATCTGATAAATTTCCCCTTTGAGTTGCATTGTCTATTTTTTGCCATTCAAAATCATGTACGTTGCTTTGGTGGTCAATTATTTCTATTTAAAAATACCTCTTTGCAAATTAATGAAAAGTTATAATTTTGTAGAATATATCATTAAGGTATAAACGTTTTATAATAACAAATTCATTGAAATTCAATGACAGAAAGCCAGTTGAAAGTTCTCGAACTAGATGTTATAAATAAGATTATGGGAGAAAAAGCATTTTTTTTTAATTATAATTCAGCTTTAAATGAATTTTAATATATTTTGTCTTTTATCTCGTAATGATTTGAAAATTTCCTAAAACTGATTAATGAATTCCTTTTTAAATTTTTTTTATTTATCTTGACTTGCTAAACCTTGAGTTTTGAAATCGACTTTTAATCATTTTCTGGTATGATAAAATTTTAAAATTTAGCAAACCTATTTATTCTAAATAACACTATACTATTTTAATATTTTGAAAATTTAATTAGTAATTATTGGAACTTTGCACTGTAGCAGTTGCATAATTTTATCCTCTCCTTTGAATAATAGATGGCGATGCTTGATGAGGTACGCATCCCATATGGCATCGCGAGTACAATGAAAATGAGATGATATGCTGTTCTGTTAAGCTGCGCGCGTAATTGTCTTGTCTTTAAGTTTGTGTTTGCTCAGTGTGAAATGTGATTATTAAAGAAAACTTCCAGAAAACAAAAGTACTATTGCTTCCACTGCCCGGATCCTTATGATCTTCATTCCACCACAATATTTGAAGGAGATTTAGGAAAAGATTTTAAGATTAAGAAGCAAAAAAATAATAAAATATAACAATTTCTATTATTCATTACATAAATAGATTTGAATTTAAAATGTTTTTCTTGAAAATAAATTTTCATACTTAAACTTCCAACTATCGAAAAAGAAATATAATTTAAAATTATGAATTTTACAAGAATTAATTTGAAATGAACTTCAAAATTATGAATATATGTGAGGTGATATGGATCGGCAACAACCACTTCAACCATTTTAATAATCAGTATTTTTGCATCAAACTCTGTGAAACTAAACATGCTTATTGTTAATCTTAGATAAAATCGGGTTTCAAACCTGTAGTTCTTTAAACTTGAAGCCTGATTCCACTTCTAACTTTAGCCGCCCAGAAAAGTATTCTAAAAGTTCTAAATCATATCATATTCCGCAAGGGATTTGAAATTAACTTGCTTTTACAGAGAAATGATAGCTATGACTACCACTTCATGATAAATATATTATTTTAAAAGATGCTTGACCTTTAAAATTAAATATTCCTTTGTAAATATTTTCAAAAATATTACAATCCAATTCTATTGGATTTTTCTTTTAACTGGAGTAAGCTTTAATTATTCGCTTTAATTCTATTTCCCTTAGATGTATTTAAAATTCTGCTAAAGATTAGGAATTTTAATTAGCCTATGTTAACCTGAAATTCATTTCTTAATTAAAGCGCATATATTAATCTCCTGGATTTACTCAACTGTATTAATTTAATTTCAATTTGTTTGTCTTCCAAAATACGAAAATAGGTTGATTATCGTCGTACATTTTTAAATATAAATTTAGGACTTTAATCATAATTCTGGCTTCAATTCAGAATTTTTAATTTTCAGGAAAATAAGATTTTTATTTCTTCAAATATATTCTATGCAATTCCTGGAAACGCTAAATAAGTTCGAATTATAATCTATAAAAGAAGCAAAAAATTGAAAGCAGAAAATTAATTGCGTTCATATTTATTTATTAGAAGTCCAAAGAAATTAATTTTTCTATGCATATATTTATTAGTCGAAGCAAAATTTCACAAAATTAAAACTAAAAAAAAAATGCATGAAAAATTGAAAAGGCATGATTAATTTTCAGCTTTAAATAGAATTTATTAAGATGATGTTGACATTTTATTCAAAAATATTATCTTCATGTCTTTGTTTTTTGTCGTTTGGCGTTTTTGGTGAACAGCGAAAGTCTAAATTAAATGACTGGCTTTGTTTATTGCTTAGTTTTTCATTTCAAATAATTAATGGACGTCATAACGTTTACGGAATAAAATCGAACAATAAGGATCATGAATCATGTACAACAAGATAACCAATATATTTAGAGAGTTTTAATTAAATTTCACTTTGAAAGGTTGGCATTACTTTTTTTTTCTTCAATCCAACAGACGATTTGCTCCACTTCTAATACAACAGCTGCCGTTGAAAAATCGTTTTTGTTTTATTCACTTTTCCAAAATTTAAAAATGATTGTATAGAGTATAATGAATCTGTTAAGATTTTCAAAATTAAAACTAGTATTCTTTCTATAAAAGCAATTTTCACGATTAACATACAAAAATCTCATAACACTGTTTGTTTGTTGCTGTTGTTGTTGTTGTTTTTCAATTATACATTATGTACTTCAGTGTTCTTAAAATGATGTTATGACACTGCTTAGCAATGTGTCACAAAATTTCATTAGAATTTTTCATGGAACTCGTTTAGGGTAAATTTCCGGGGAGGGGGGGTTATTCTTTACAAACATTATTTCAAGATTTCTTTACTTTAAAAATAGTCTTCAAAATATCAATTGAATATTACTGCAAACAAATTGAAAAAATGCTTGCTTACCTGGTTTCATTTTTATTAGTTAAAACTAATAAATTTATTGAAGCTTTATTAAAAGGATTGATATAACTTGAGCGTAAAACTACCAAATAGTGTTTCATTTAAATTTTAAAGAAAAGATTCCAAAATTTACAAAATATATGCAATATATAGTATAAAAGTTTTAAAAATTCTTTAACCTAATATATAAGCCTCTTTTTATGCAAAAATTGCTTTTCTAATTTTTTCAGCAATATAAGAAAATATTTATATATTTTGATGTTAGTAATCTACTGCAGAACTGTGTGCAATTTTACTAAAAAAGCAGTAAGCACGTTCTTTATTCTTTATGGTTTATACATACAAAAATCAAATACCTAATATATCCCTTAATTTTTATACACATTCAGTAAATTAAACATTTTTTATATATTTCTTTTTTTAAACATTTTAATTTCGTGAACACTTCAAAAGATGGAATGAAACAATGGTCGTTTTCATCATTTATTTCATTTTTTATAATTTTTATTAAAGTAAAAAAATAAATATATATATTTTGCATGGCAATATAGCATTTTAAAATTTTCAGAAATTAAGGGGTTGAGTTAATTAAATTTTATTCCATTGTAAGTGCCAAATTTTTGGAAAAAAATTCCGAAAAGTTTTATATAGATACCATAATATTTATAATACATCATAAATATAAAAAAATTAAAAATTAAGATAAAAATAACATTTATTGTTTTAATATATAGATGTGTACTTTTAAAAACTATTTTCATTAAATTTGTTATATTATCCTCTTTCAAATCATTTCTATGATTGATTATATACGTATAACTTTTATTACTTTTTCCACTTTTCACAGCCTTCCAATTATCGAGAATTTTATTTAAATCATTATAAAAACATACCAATGAAACAGAATATATCGGAATATACAAAGCTAAATGTGCAGCTTAAAGAACAAAATTGATTATTATACGTAAGTCTAAACACGTTTGTAACGTATAAGATATTCTATGCAATTAACAAAGGAATAACGGAACACAAGTGATCATTATATTTCAAAATGTTATAAAATAACATTTTCCTGCAAAGGAATTTTTCTTTTACCGAATTCTTTTCAAAAATTAGCCTGAGTACAACTTCTATATTATATAGCATTAATTTAAATTACTAGAAGCTTGGAAACAATTTAACACTTTCAACGCTATTGACGATAAATCTCGTCTTTCAGATACTTCTAATTATAGGTTTCTGTGGGCTAAAATTTGTCTCTTATTCCTTTGCGCACGGTGGTTTCACAACGAAAACCACCATTTTCTAAAAATTATTTCTAAACGCGAGGTGGTTTCTGGTTGAGACCTAAAGCTCTAAAATAATGTTTTAACTTTAATGATTGCCTGTAGATGTCTGTTAACTAGTTAATATTTTTCTTACGTACAAAAATATGCGCCATTTTTTATACTTTTTCTCGGTACTTACAACTTTTTTTTTCCAGCCAGCAAAAAACAAATTCAAAAAACATTAATAAATTTGTTGTACGGAAACTATCTGCAAAATGCTTATTTTTTTCAAATCAAATCGTGAAAGATAACTTCTACATACTTGACCTCTTTCTAAGTAGTTTTGGCCAGATACCACCGCTCACCTAATGCATGAAATTCTCTACCACTTGAAACACGTTAACGCAACAGATCCGTTTACCTTCCCCTGACTCTCTTACTCATGTGACTGATAACTTCTTCATAATTTAAATACACCATTAATAATTTTTTTATAATTGTTTTTCATGTTATATGATTTTATGGGTAATTTTCATCGATAATATATGTTTTTGTATTTCTATAAATAAAAACTGAATAATTACGTTACAAAATGAATTTAAAAGTATTAATTATCCATACGAAGAATATGTAGTAGATGCGCAGTGGTACTCCAGTGTAACCCCCCTCCCCCAGCGTGATGCAGTCCACTATAAATTCTTAAAGGTAGTTTCTCTTACTTTTAGACCCTAAACATATCAATTAATTACATTTTTTTTAAAAATTAGAAAATTTATTTTTATGCACCTCAAAGTTTTATGAAATTTTGGAAAAGTAAACGTGTTCTTCAGATATATATTAGGAAGCTAAACTGGCATAAAAAACAAATTTTAGCCCATAGAAACTTATAATTTGAAGTATCTGAAAGACGAGATATCTCGTCGGTAGAGTTGAAAGTATTAAAGTTATTTCTTTATATTCTTTTATACAGTAATCTATATCTATACTTACAATCAAGCTCGATGTGTGTGTGTGTTGGCGCTCTACAGGCCAGACTGTTGGACCAACAGCTACCAAATTTGGTACATGTATACCTTGGAGGTCGGGAATGTGCACCACGGAGCTCATTTTTCGTATTTTTAATAAGAATTTGAATTAAAATTTAAGCGAAATTTCGACGTTTTTCCGCTATAACTTCCAAAAATATGATCCGACAAACATGATTTTAACATCAATTTAAAGATTTTAAAAAATTAGTTTTCTAATGGTATCAGTGTTTTAATGTATAACTCAAGCTTCTATTTTTAACGAATTTTTAAAGAAATATTTTAACCATGTTTTTTTAGCACGTGACTGGATAAAATAAAACAATGACGGAAGTTCAAATAAAAACACAAACTCTCATCGCAAATCAAATCTAAAGAAATGCAACTGCAAGCACGTGACCGGATAAAATAAAAATAAAAACATAAAATGTGATATTTTCTTAAAAAATAAATGCAAAGCAAAAGTTTCTATAATCGTTTGCAATATCTAAATCATTAATTCCATAAATTATCTTTATTTACAGTAAACCTGATTGAATTTAGACAGGATATGCATTGAAATCCCGACTTAATGGCATATTTCTATAATCGTTTGCAATATCTGTATCATTAATTCAATAATTTTTTTCCCTTTTTCACTTTCTCTAAAAAACATACTTTACATTTTGGCAATATCACCGAAAAAAACATGTTTAATATTTTGGAAGCATAATCGATAAATTATTAAAGCATTGAACTCAAAAAGTTTTTCCGAATAAAGTTACCGACTCTTTAACTACTAATAACTGACTCTTTTAACTTTAACTGTTTCTTAAATTTTGGCTAATGAATATATGATTTAATTGAAAATTTTAGAATGCATTACTCATGGAGAACCAGCTGGTCGCCAAAGGCGGCTAGTTTTAAATAAACTGTAATTTATTTAGCATTTCCAACATGTAATCCTCTTGCAAATATGAATTATTGAAGAATATAGATAATCAAGAAACTTATTTTGAACAAGATGTAATATTCATTTTTATTACTTTCAAGAGTAAATTACACTTTCTTTTACACATACTTAAAAAAATTAATGCGCCTACACTCTTGAAATTAAAGATATTTCATTTTTTCTCTTAAAAGTTAAGATAATATTGACTGTATCA
>JAPMOQ010029911.1:427276-437631 GCA_026543055.1 Argiope trifasciata
AAATTATAGGAATAAATAAATGAGAAGAAATAAATTATAGGAATAAACAAATGCGAAAAAACTTTTTCATGTAAATAATTTCTTCAGATATAATTTTTCATGTAAATAGTTTATTCATATTTATGTTTTCATATAACAAAAATTTGTAGGTACTTATTTATTTTAAAGTCCATATCATAATTCTACACTTTAAATTAAAATTATATTTATTCATATAATTAATTTTTTCATATATATATTTGTTCATATAATTAATTTCTTCATATTTATTCATATAATTAATTTCTTCCTATTTATTTATTAATATAATTAATTTCTTTATATTTTCATTATATAAAAGTAAATATTAAGAAATTAATAATATGAATAAGCTAATTACAAGAATTATAAATATAGTTTTAATCTGAAATATAGAAATATAGTATGGATTTTAAAATAAATTAAGCTACCAATCCGAAATTGCAATCTTTCCAATTTGGTACTGTATTCATTTAATTCATAAGTCCTCAGATAATGCCACAAATTAAAAGATAAACAACCAAATCAATTGTATTAAAACACAATTCATACGACGTTATCCTTCATACTTTATTCTTACCAATTTTCTAAACTCAAGAATTTATCGGCAGTCTAATGATATTTGCGTAAGGAGATAACAATTGCCGAATTGAAATTTCAATGGAACAACTCTTTCGCGTCTTGATGAATGGCATTAAGTTTCCCCATTCATATCAATAACAAACAGCTGCTGAATTCCCTAAAGCTCAAATCTTGATTCCTTTCATTTTAAAATGGGACAAATCCCAGATATAAGTTGAATTATTTTGCATGAAGCGATTTCAACCGGACAGTGTTATGGTAGGATATGTACCGAAACTCCAGGATTTAATGCCGACTTGAGCAGGATTAAATGCCTCGGTCGCCTGTTCTTGACAAGTAATTTAATGCGTTTCGTCTTTAACTGTTTAATGGGATCTTTTGAGAAAATACTATGGTTCTTCTCCGATTAATGGAGATACTTGGAAGTTATTTAGAGAGATAATTGAAGAACTTTACATAAGTAGTTTTGATCCCTTCTCACTAATTCAATTAATTTGTCATTGTATTGAAAATGAATGCAAACTCCTGTATGTTAGCTTTATATCTGCTTTCTTTTTCTAACAGCTTGAAAGCGATCAGTTGAAGTTCTATTTTTACTAATTCCGATTGTCAGCATAAATGGAAATTAATGTTAACTTAAATTAAAAATATGAACTTAAATCCTCTAATACGCGGATTCTTTGATCTTTTCTACTTTAGTGGTATCTTATTTGGAATATTATATGTTATATCCATCCATTATAAAAGACAAATAAAAGACACGTGAAATCATTAGTAATGTCTAAAAGTTTCTTTTTCACAGCTAACTGATACTTTGACGAATTTAATTGCACAAAACTAATTAGATGGGCGTATTAAACATTGTTTACTAAGGGGTTCATTAAAATTCATTTTAATTTTGGTATATTAACGTCTCATTTTAGAAGCAACAGGATTATTTTGAGATGAACCTCGTAATTTTGAACCTCTGTCAGATGACCAGGAAGATACATGACTTGGCAACCCACTTTCCACACCAGCGGAAGGACGTTTGGCCCTGACTGTTTTAACTTGCCCCAGACCCATTTAGATGACGGTTCTTCGGTGGAATTTTATCAGGAACCTGAAACCCTCGGGGTTCGAAGCCGAGACTTTAATACCAGGCTAACGCGGTCTTAACGCAATGGGAGTAAATTTCCTCCTTTAAATTTTCTTCTATGCTCTCTAATAAACATTTTATGCCATAGGATACCTTACATGACATTGGAATTCAATAGTAACGAAATATTTTTAGTGTGAATTTAGCATTTTTACTGCATCTATCGTACCATTCACAGCAAGTCATTTGTTAATTACTCCATGGCATGCATTAATAGTATCCGAAAATTGAATTTATATTTTAGGCAAGTTTTCTTCAACAGATGGGAGCAAAGATTTGACACAAAATTACATTTGTAGTCATAAAATCCCACACAAATTTGACATATTTAAGACGTTTCATTTTCGAACTATCGCGTTTATGTATTTCTGGAAGAACAGGTGACAGATAGTCAACCCGTGATTGGATCTGACATAAGATTTTATAGTTATCTGTATTATAGATGTCAAGTCTGCATACCGAATTTTATATATCTAGCTCTTTGCTTTGTAATTATCGTGTTAGCTTTTATTCGGACAGACGAACTTCCTCTCAAATTATATATTCAAAATTTAATAGAAGTCTGAAAATTTACTGTAAATACTGCGTACCAAATTCCAACCATCCAACTCAATGCGTTTTTCTGTTAACTTTCAAGTAGATGAACATTTTCCGAAAATCTGTTTTTCGAACTCAGGGCGGTATAAAAATCTCGAATTCAAATTGTTTGGTGATTACTAATATTTCTCTATACTGCGTACATAAAACAATACTTAATATTCATTCATAATCTTAAAATTTGATTTTATGTTAAAAGAATACTTTACCTTATAGCAATTACAATTTGTATGAGATTATATTAAATTTTGATTTAAAAAAATTAAGTTATAATTGCATTACGATAAAACATATAATACGAAATTGCATTTGAAATTTATATTACCAAAGTCCTTAAGGAACAAAATAGCGAGATATGCAATTATTTAAAGTATTATTAGATACATTGCTTCCTAAAAATTGGCATAGTGTAAATTTTACAAGCGACGGAATGTTGTAAATTATAATTGAAGAATATCCCATTTCCAAGTAATCTGGCAATTTCAAATCTAATGGCATGTTCCGTAGAACAAAAATAAATGGAAGCAATTTATTTCATTATAATTAGAAATTTTAATTCTGGTAAACTAATTTACTAAGTTACTTTCACCGACGATAGAATATTCCTACAATAAAGTTACAAAATAATAAGAAATTATTACAAAATAGTAAGAAATTTCCGCTTTTTAATCTATGGTTTGACAACCGAAGCTTTCATTTTTTTTAGAGAACTAATATATCAAATTATATATATATTAAATCAGCGAAGTTTCAAATTCATACTTTGACTAGGAATGATATGCTATTGTCAAAAGCTACTCCTTTAAAAGAAATTTTATAATTTAAAAATTATTATGTCACTAAAAATACTGCTACGCCTCCGAAGATTAACACTGGTGCAATAAATAAAGCATTAAACAATTAAAATATGAAGGATCAGTTTCTGAATGATTGCTTTTGAAGTATAATATTGAATTTTTTTAACATTTAAATTATGATTGTATTTTACTATGTGAGAATATGACCCTGTTTTTGTTAGGTATTGAATAATTGAAGATAACAAATAATTGAAGCTCGAAATGGCATAGGCAATAAATAAAGCATAAACGGCAAAATTCCTCCACGCCTTTTAATCGCATATATTTTTCTACCTGCTTGTACCAGTATTGTATTATTATTATATATATTACTTTGAAAGCAGAGGGATTTTAGAAAGGTTTACATCCTTTTACCAGTATTGCTTTATTATTACGTATGCTAATTTGACAGCCGATGCGTTTTTAAAAGTTTGAGAATCATAGCTATTTTCATGGAATATAATTTTTTTTTCGAAGGAAATTAAATGATTTCAATTTTATAATATGTTCCAAAAAACTACAAGAAATAAAAACAAATTATTTAAAGCATTGAATGTAATTCTATGTCAGAATTTTATTGATATTTATCGGAAACATGAATTCATTTCAATAAGTCCATTCGGTGAATAGGTTTGGAACCTTGGAATTATCACCAGTGGTTTAATAACAGTTTTGATAAAAAATATTTTCTATTTCCCTCAATGGGGAAATAGAAATCTCTTCATTCTTAAATAGGAAACATTGAAGAATTTAACTCCTTTTCAAAGGTTATTTCATTATAAAACTGCTTTATGATTCAGAAATTGAAAAATAGTCGTTTGTGTTTTAAAAAATACTGTTTTCATAAAAATTGTATGTAAATATGCATGTTTAAGGATTTTATTAGTAAATAGTTTATTATTTGAATATAATATTATATATATATACAGAGAGAGAGAAGGCTCGTGATTGTTTCGTACTGTTTAAACTGGGTAATAACTTAAATTAAGACAAATAATAACACAAAAATAATGTTTTCGCATATTTACTTGAAATTAGCGATCATAGATTTTATTTTTATGTTTATAATTAAATTATTTTTGTTGAGTGGAAATCAGGTTTCAAACCTGTATGTTTCCTTTTTCAAATAACTGGGAAAGGATTCCACCCAATTACCTGTTGTCTTTCCTTACTAATTTCCTTGATTAGTAATATCGATTTGAAACGATATCATTGTGAAATGATCGGTAGATTCCCTTTTGATCTAGTATATATGTGAAAAGGAAGATCTAGCCTTTTATATTAGTTTAAATGACCTCGTACGCACTACCAGAAATAGAAAACTGTTGTATATTTCAATATTTCGAGGTACGACGGCATTTTCAAAGGCATTAAATAGGATTTCACAACAGTATTTTACCTGAAGGAATGCGATCCACTAGTCCAATCGCACCACGAAGCCCTGTACTGACTAAATCGTTTTTGCTTTCTCGTGTACATATGTGGTAGTATCTTAATAAGTCAGTAACATCCACTGGACACCAGAAATCCCTTTTTTCCAATGGTTATGTTACACTGCTGCAATCCAATAGTTCCCAAGTTCTATTCCGACTCAATCTCCCTTATCACACACAGTATAGAGAAAGTGTAGTTAATCGTCGAAAAATTCGAAGTCGAGATTTTGGCGATCTGCTTGTTTCAGTCTTCATTCAGTTCAAATAACACAATTTCGGAAAATGTCCATCTGTTTGTCTGACTGTAACAAAGATAATTTTTGAAAAACCAACTTTAAATTAGATGGATAGAATTTCTTACACGGTTTTTAAATCAAATTTATAACTTTCTATCAAATTTTATACAAAATCCGTACAAAGTAAATCTATTTGTCCGACTGTTCGAATATAAGTTTAAACGATTGCTACAAAACGAAGAATGATAAAGTTTGGTTTATAGATTTAACATATGTAATGTAAATACCTATAGAAGTTCAAGAAATGGTTAACCATCTGCTGGTCTGTACTTTCAAAAACATATAAGGGCTATTTTACCCAAACGCAGTGACTTAAATATATGAGATTTAGCATGTAATTTTGCATCTGCAGGTGCCACTTTATGACAAATTTTTAGTTCGGTCTATTCGGAAAACTTGTCTAAATCACAAATTCAATATTTTGGACACTATTAACATCATGCAAAGAAGTAATCGCCAAAAAAAAAACACTCTCTAAGGTTGACAAGATAGCTTCATTCAAAATGTCAAATTCAAGTCACTATTTCTGAACTATTGTACGCCGATACCAAGAAAGGCTTTCTCTGGAATAACACATTTATAGGAGAATCTACGAGAAAGTGTTTGTGATACCACTTCCATCAGTTCCAATAATCTTTTCTAACAAAATAATCAATAACAATATTATCTTCACGATGCTTTCTGGTATTCGAAATATTGGACAACAAAGTGTAGGTATCGTCGTACAATATGGAAGGCATAATATAAATATAACAAGCTTTGCATAACCAACAAATT
Source organism: Argiope trifasciata (assembly GCA_026543055.1). Lineage (NCBI taxonomy): Eukaryota > Metazoa > Arthropoda > Arachnida > Araneae > Araneidae > Argiope > Argiope trifasciata. The sequence continues at coordinate 432,954 of JAPMOQ010029911.1, forward strand.
AAACTAACAAACTTTCTTCCCTTATTCTCTTTTCTGGGACAATGGTGGGTAGAGACACAGGTTATATACGAAAAGATATGACTATAGATAACTCAGTTCTTCAACAGAAATGATACTTTGATAATCCAACAGTTATGTACAAACTTAAAAGGAATTATTCTTCCAGTATAGCATATGTACTGTTCATAATGATAGGTTGAGTACATTACATAGATTAACTTCCTGGAACCATAAAAAATTGAGTCGGCTTCCTGGCCTAGAAATAACGCGTCTTCCCCATGTTCTTGGCATCCCAGCTTCAAGTCCTGGTTCGAGCATGGTTGTTCATCTTATGTTTTCTGTGAGGTGTGTTTAAGTGCCCCCCCCCCACGTAGGGAAAGGGTTGTGCAATCGAATGTGATGCATGAAGTAGTTAAATGACACCCTTGGACTGAATTGGTGCTGCTAAAATAACAAGAGACGCCCACACGGCTTAAATCACTGACAGTTCTGTCAGCGGGCTTTTAAAGTGTCCTTTGTAACAAAAAAATGGTTCTTATTCTGTCAGCAATTGGTACCAACAGGGAATAATTACTACAAGCATTAAAAAAAAATTTGAATACGTTAAACAAGAAATCGGACCATGATTTTTTTTTAATTTTAGTTTCAACAGAATAAAAATAATTTAAGAGTAAACAAGTTTTTAAACTATCCATAAATAATGGAAGTAACTATGAAACTGTCCAATTAAGAGACTTATGTTTGGCTTTATCCTCTAAATTGAGCAAATTACACATTATTACTGTACAATGGAGACAAACATTTAATCTTACTAGGAATTAAATTTATTTTTCAATTCGTCACTTTTTATAAACCGATTGCTACTCAATTTTCGAAATGAACTGAAAACTTAATCTTAGTTCTGAAGGGATTTTTGCAAGAAAGTAATGAATTTTCAAATCATTAGATACAAAAATAAAAATAAAAACCAAAGCGGAGAAAGTTTGGTTGTTGTTATCAATTTGCTTTCATCTAATAGCGTTATTTTAAAAGTAATCTCGAATTCTTTTATTTGAATAATTAATTAATGCAAATATTTCCAAAAGCAGCTCTTTCAATTAAATTCCGTTAGAAGCTTTATTATTAATACAATAGAAGTTTATTTTGACAAGAAATAAACAATTACATTTTTATTTCGATTGTAGAAAGGAATAAAAATGGTTGTCACAACTTTAAATATTGACGTTCGGTAATGCAAATTGGTTTCAAAAAGAACAGTTTTTTAAATTCGACAAGTAAAATATTTTCGAAGTAGTATATAAATTTTAGGCTCATAACTTTCATAATTTTGGCAGAATTTTTTTTTCTTTTTGTATGCGACATTTTTCAGTGCTATTATATTCAACAAATGCCTTCGCACCAATAAATATAAAGTTTTTTTTATATTCCTTAGCTGTTTCTGTTAACGGTTCCAAAAAAAAAAATCCATTATCTTCGTATTTCTTCTTATGTAATTTGTATGTAACATACCATTACTTCATGCATTAGAGTAAAAATACATCTAAAAAAATTGTTTCTATAAGAAGATTAGTTTTAATTTGTATCGACAAAATGTAAACTTTATTTCTTGTAGGAAACATTTTGTCATACACTAAGTTAAGCCGATTATTAACTTAACGCTTGTGCAAAATGTGTGCGTTTTATGTAGTAGATAATCACCATCATAAATCTGCAAAATTGACATTCCGAAGGTATAATTTCCAGGACGAATCTCAGATGCACATATTTGTGCAGGAACATTGATTTCTGGCATATATTTTGTGATTGAAGTGAGCAAGATATCTTGAAATTACTGAATTAATGTCATCCATTCGACTAAATACGAATAATATACTAGCAAAAGATATGTAAGAAATCAGCGCAAACATTAAAATCTGTCATGGTTATATATGCAACCTTGAGTCAGGAAATGTATCATCCTTAACAGGTAACTGTTTCAGCCTTTACGGAAAATGCGTATCGAAATTATACTGCAAAAATTTAGTGATAATGAGTATACTTGTCAAACAGAAAAATGGGTAATATTAAATTATGTTATAATGAAATGACTTTTTTTCTTATTTCAATAATTATATTTAATTATTTGGTAAAATTAAAAAAATTTTTGCTTACGAACGAAAAGAAACAAATAAATTCATTATTTTAATTTGCTTTTAGAGAATGATTGTGAGCAAACCATGGTGCAACGCATAATATTATATTTGAGGCCAAGTCGAAATCAAAAGGGACAAAATATTGTTAACATTTTGAAATTTGCGAATATATTTGAGTTTTCACTAAAATTGTAATTTAAATTGCAAATCGTCAATACTTATTACTCTTGATGTATAAACTCGACATAATGCAAAATGTCGTACCTTTCCCCGTGATGAGTACTCGTCAAAAACAGTTCAGTGATTAACTAAATTCTTTTTGCAATAAATATTTTCCAACAAGCCTACTATTCAATGACCTTTTCCTCAAAGATTTTCACCATTTTATTTGATTTAATCTTTCAATTATTTTGCTTTTTTTATTACCTAATTAGATTGCAGCTTTCGTTCCGAGAATGTCAAAAGTCTACACAATCAGTTTTGAATCCATAAAAAATTTAATTTTTGAGGATTATGTGTAGTTTCTGTATCGTATTATAACGTCTCAGAACGTTTTAATTTCATCTTATAATATAATTTAGCTAACCATAATCCAATACCAGTATGTAATACAAGAAATGATTAAGGAATTATATTTCTGAATAACCATTTATGATTAACTAATTTTGGAAAGATGCTAAATTTATTTCATTTGATATAAAATAATAACATTAATAGATTATAACATCAAACAAGCCAAAAAGTTGTATGTAATTTTGTTATTAACATTAGCCTCTTTTTAGCCTAGATTTTAAAAATATTGCTTTAATGCATTGAATAAAATTTTAAACACGTTCACTTCAATGCAAACGATGTTTTTGAGTTACTATAGATGGAAAGATAATGATTAGACAAATAGATACAATATATAGACAAACTAAATAAAAGGCTCCGTTATTTTTCCCATATCAGAACTGTTTAGTTACAAGCCTAATTGTCAAACAATAAAATAAGAGTTTGTCCAATGTTTTTGCAATGAACAGAATATACAGGACTTGTCCTCTTGATGCAAATGATGCATTATGTCTTTCTTGATGGTCTTAAGAAAAACGTTTTAAATTCCAACTTCCGAAAAAAACAAAATAGCTGTATAATTTCTTAGTAATATATTAATTACAATGTGGAAAAAAACTAGATTAGATTTTTCAATAGTAAAATGCAAATAGTGCCAAAAATTTTATATATTAAAAGAAATATAATTTTCGTAAAAGTATTGTTCACCTTAAAGTAAAAATCAGATTATAAAACTTCTACACATTTATAAAAAAATTTAGTTTTTATGTATGCAGAAAATCAGTATACTTCATTAGGAGAAAAAAACTTCAGAGGTTCCCAGCTCTCTATATGAAATTTCAGAGTTCCTAGTAAATCATATAAAATTTCAAATGAGCAATTTGTTAATAAATGCATACAGTACAATCTTTTTACCTCTTAACTGTTTTATTTTCTTTACTATCCAATAAAATGGGAATTTAGAAGGATATATATAGAATTTTGGGAATATAGAAGGATATATATAGAATATCACTTATCCATGTATTCGACGGGATTTTAATATTAAATTATAATGATGATTTATTTTTTACTTAAAATTTTCTCAATACGATAAATCGATGCATGTATGGCATAGGGACAAAACAACTAAGCGGTTAAAACAAATCGTTAGTGCAGCTTGACCGACAAGCAAATCTTGAGAAACTAAATCCCACTATCAGGGTTACTGTCTCTCCACTGTCTCGGAGAACACGGAAATCGAACTGGAATCAATTTTCAATCTGCAAAAAGCACCACACATTGAAATATGTGGTGGATTGTATAAAATACCCCAACCACCTGTCTTCAACTTTTATCCTATTTTAACTTATAGCGCGGTCTATGTGCAGAATTTGAAAGTACGTACTTAATTTTTTTTTATTTGTGAAAAAAATTTCCATCATAAAAAGTTTAACCTAAACAGTATTTTTTAGCAATCAATTATGTGACTTTAAATTTTAAATATGTCACTGAAGCTTACTGCAAAAGGAATTTATAAGCTTTTTCAATTTAAATGTATGAATGGTTTCATATATCTGTAAAAGATATTTCATTGCTATATTACGAAAATACACGAGAAAAAGATATCTTGAATAAAAATGCTAGATAAACTACAATTAAAAAAAACGTTCATTACTTTAAATAAATGTTCACTTTCCCTCTGTAATATTATATCTGCAAAAATACTGTAAATTATGTTTTAAACAATCTTTAGCACTTTTGTAGACGTGGATATTAATTGATTTCTATAATACTAAATGAAAAAATTTGCAGCCAAATATGTAAGAAAAATTCTGAAAGTTTTGAATTCTTTTTTTTTATTTTATAATGATTAAAAACATCTGTAAGCATTGTTTATATAATTGTAGTAAATATCTTAAAATTTATAAAATAAAGCGTTTTTACTTGGACATATAACATTAATAAAATGGGTTATTCTGTATTACTTTACATTGTATTTTTTTCAGTTTCAT
>JAPMOQ010029911.1:438031-464751 GCA_026543055.1 Argiope trifasciata
AATGGGTTATTCTGTATTACTTTACATTGTATTTTTTTCAGTTTCATAAATATGGCGAAAGACAATACTCAGATGCTATTCAGTTTTATAAAAGTTCCAATATTTATAAACATTTTATCAAATGCAGAACAAAATCACTTATAAAATCAATGAATTATACAATACTCAGATGCTATTCAGTTTTATAAAAGTTCCAATATTTATAAACATTTTATCAGATGCAGAACAAAATCACCTATAAAATCAATGAATTATATTTAATTGATATTAAAATACCTAAAAATCAATGCAAGCGACTTTAAATTTAATTACTTAGAATTACGACCCAAATGAGAGGTTTAAATCATTTTTGATTCAGTTTTTGATGTGCTATGATAACTACAGCAATAACTTTTACTTATTATTTTAATATCCATTAAAAAAATAGGATTCTTACATCAAACATTCTACATTTCAAATGGGAAAACATAATCCACTGGTAGACAGTTAAAATAAAAAATAATTCGCTTCAAAATATAGAAAATTATAAATGGCCCGATATTACAAATTGTATTTCGATCTAATAGAGCTCTTTATCTCCTTTCCCCAGTTTTCATTTTCAAATAAATAAGGGAAGAAAACTTCTCCAATGAAACACCAAAAACACTCAAAGCATGACGAAATAAAAAGCAGAAGCTGCACTAACCTCCCCAGAAGAGAATTCATTTTATCATCGTTTCAGCAGAGAGCAAACAACAAAACTCCACTTTGTCCCATGGTGGAATCGATAAACTAATTACAGAGAAAGTTTGACAGGTTTTCAATTCAACGGCTAAAATCAATGGTCCCTGAATATAAGAAGAAAAAAATTACTTTTATTCCTTTAGTTCCTTTTTAATACTTTTCCTTTTTGATTTGATGAAAAAAAAAATACTGCTTCCATTTAACTTTGAAACTCAATAATTTTATTATATTTTTCTTGAATACCAATATACATTTTATATTTATAAAAAAAAAAGTTTGTTATCTTTCTTCATTTTTTTTTGTTGTTGTTGTTAAACATATTCAGAAAATACGAGAGATAGCAATAAAATATAAACATAAATTAAACCATGATTTTAAAAAGACAAAAAAAATATTAAGAACAATTAAAATCGAATTTTATTCAAATTTATCTGCCATATTAATCTTTATTTTAACTCATTTGAAAAAACGTGTAAACAATGGAAATCCGTAATCACAAATTTTCATGTTATCATGTGAGAACATTATTAACTAAGTTAATATTTGTCGTAATTAATTTAAGTCATTTGCCATTAACCAGTTTGAAGCAATCGGGAGACTTATCTATAGATCCCTCTTTCTCTAATTTTTTTAAGCTTTCATTTTCAATTTTTCTAACTGACAAATAAAGTTTTGGACCGATTTTGAGATGAAATAACATATTATGCTATATTATATATATATATATATATAATCGCCTTTCTAAATATCGAAGCATCCGTAATCTGATAGTCTCTTGATTGTTTCAAACTAGTTAATGACTTAAATTAATAGACGAATTGTAAGAATTCAGAGAATTAATAATTTAGAAATCGTCGAAACTTTAGCAGACGATAAATCTCCGGTTCTTTATACAAACATATTATCAAAAATGGCAATAAAGAAATTATATAATATATTGAACATAAAAGTTCTGCATTTGAATTTCCATGGAGAAACAATTCAAATACGAACTTTTCTCGTTTGCTCTAAATCATTTTGTTAAATAAAATATCTTGGTAGAGAGAAAAAAATTGAGTTTAAACCACTCGAAATTAAGCAGAGAAATCGCTTGAATATGCGATCGAAATTTCAAAGCTAAACGGATATGCGTTGAAATGTTTTAACTGTAAATACGTCAGCATTGTTAATGCTCATTAATTTAAATCATTAGTTAATCATTCTAATTACATGAAGCCATAAGAAATGTTTTTAGTAACGATTATCTGCAAGTTACAGAAATTAAAAAGCGATTTAATGTTAACAAAATGTGACATTTTGTTACATTTTCTATAAAAGGCAAATAAATGACATCTACTGTCCAATTAATTTGGAAATAATTATTTTTCTCCCCGATTGATCCAATGTTTTCAGTTTTGGCTGCTACTGAAAATTCTTTGCTAAATTACGGCCTGGATGTGACATAATCAGCAAAACAAAACGTAAAACAGGAAAATGTGCAAAAGTATGCACCCAGAGCTTATGATGGTTTAAAAGATAACTGCTTGCTATTCAAATCGAACAAGTATTTTTTGAGACCGTGTTTTTCTTGTGACATTATAGTTTAGCGTTGAATAGTTAAAGAAATAAATAATTTATAAACATGAAAAGGTCAAACTATCTCCTAATAGAGCATTTTAGCCGCTTAACGTTTTGCCCATATGCCATACTTGCATCGATTCATCGAATTTTAATACTAGAAAACAAAACATAAACCATTCATAACGATTATACTTCAACATCAAAATTACTTCGAATACACAGAGAAATCAAATTTTCAAGGAATTTCTAATTGATTCAAAATAAGAAAATATCCTTACAATAGTAAATGTCTTCTTAAATAGGAAAGAAAATAAAACAGTTAATTGGTTAGTTAATCTTTCCCCTATATGCTATCTTAAATGTTTAAATAAATCTAAAAATTTAAGATCCCCTAATCCTCTAACTTAAAACTTTTTTTATCCTAAGTCTTGGGAACTCCTTCGTGTTGGTTCCACTCCAGTTTTAAAAGTCAATTTGTTAACCCTAAGATTTTCTTTTTCATAAGTTATGATACTAGAAGAAACACTCACATGTATATGGTATGACAACCAACGCTTAAATCCTGGGAATAAATCATGTTCTTCGTGACATATAAGAGTATTTGGAAAAAATAATGACGATATCGATTTTCTGGCAGGAGTTTTATTGGTTCATACGAGGCAATCCCTTTATAATGCTCAGAGAATTCAGGACCGATGTCCTGGCATAGGGGTTGCGAGTCTTTCCCGTGATCTGGGTACCCAGGGTCGAGTCCCAGTTCGGGCATAGTTGTTCTTCTATCTGTGAGAAGAGTGAATGTTCCTTCCTGCAAAAAGGGGTTGTGCAAGCGAATGAGTGATGCGTGAGCGGCAAAGTCGTACTCTTGGCCCAATTTGGCGCTACTAAAACTAGAAACGCACCCTTATCGGCTTAAATCGGTGCCTTCGTAGCGGCGGGCTTGCCCATGGCAAGTGTCATAAGACAATACAACAGATAATTCAGTGAACCATTCGTATATCGCATAAGATTTTTCCAGTTCAAAAATAATAATAATAATTCAAAAATAAGTTCAAAAATTTGTTCAACTCTCTATATAAAAATCTGAATTTGTATTTTCGAATTTTTTTAGTCGCAATCAGTTTCTACCTTTAAATAGTCGCGAAGCATTTCGCAGATGTAAAATTTTACCACATGCACATCAGGATCGTACAGTTCTATTTCTTTTTTTTAACCTGTAATAATTAGTATGAAAATTTTGTAAGAAAACTCCGATTGGAAGGCATTAATATATGTTGTTACAATAATCACATTAATTATAGGATTTATGCAAAATTATTTGATGTTTTTACTGTTTCTTGGTAGAGTAAATATTGTAAATTTTTTCATGAAATAAAGTACATTCAGCATAGAAAAGAATTTATTTTAACAAAAAGTATATTGAATCAAATATACCTTTTTATTGTGGTTTAAAAAATAAAGAATGGCATGCTTTATTTTTTATAAAACATTATCGAAAAAATTTATTAATGAAATTAAATATATCTATATAATTTTTTTTCTAATAGGGCTCATTTTCTTCTATTTCATTTAATTTATGAGGATAATTTTTTTGCTTTTTTTATCATTGTGTAAAAGAAGAATCATACATTTTTTTTAAATCACAGTTAATCGCACGCAATCTTTTATATCAATTAAAATGTTTTGCGTTCCTCCTTAAAATGCATAAGGAAAGATTTCTCAAATTTTTAGCTTCTTCCAAGACTTTGAAAAAATAAGGATTAAGGAAATTTAAGTCTCAATACCCATTACAAAAATGTCGCTTTCTACATTTCTGATCTTTGCAATCGCCACCTTGAAGTCAAATTTGTTCTTGGAGTTTTTATTTTCATTTACATAGTTTAAATTGTATACTATCTTAACTGTTGAATATAGCATGGATTTATAATGGGATGGAGCATTTCTTTAGAAATCGTGAATGCTTGTATAGAAAGAGGTTGAATTATACTATCCTAATTTTGGGAAAGTTAATTTTGTCACGAGATCGATATTTAAAAATATGAAGATACATATTTTTAGCATTGTGGAATTAAAATGACGTGTAATAAATATCTTTAAATTTTTTTATTATTAATTTAAAGAATAAGAAATTGAAAATAAGCGATATATAATCCAAGATATTTACATAAAAACGGAATTGCTTCATCAAATGCACGGTTTAAAAGCGAAATTGTACATGATTTTAAAAAACAATATTTAAATTAATATTTTCCTTTGCTATTTGACATAGTCAATATAAATCTTATTATTAAAATTTAAAAAAATTAATTTATTTAGTGTTTAATTTAACTTTTTGTTCATCCGTAAAGCTTCTAGCGCGTTCAAGTGAAACTTCTGCAGGGCTGCCGTAACGCTCTTCAAATATTCTTCTGTATTTTTTAGCTTTTAAACGTTTAAAAAGCTTTGCAAATTTTTCTCGTTTGGGTTAATATTTTTGTTTGTTCTAATGGAGTGGAAAACAGAAATTTTCGTGGACAGGAGAGGACGTGAAAGGGTTAATAAATCTCCAAAGTCAGTCAGGAGAAAAATAATTTTGGTTAAACATACCATGATAACCGTTATTAAAACCATTCTCTATCAAATTTTTTCTTAAATATTAAATCTTAATAAATACAAAATACCTTTGAATCATTCCTATTTGCCAGTTGCATGAATCTTTTATGGAAAGTTTTCAAAATCCAAAAAAAGAATTGATTTATTCCTTTATATTCGATATTAGAGAACTCAGAAAATTGGAATAAGGACGAGTATTCTCCTCCAGTAAACCTCTTTCTTCAAGAAGGCATCGTCGCCTTTAATGCCTTTAAATCTCCGACCGCGAATCCATGACTTGAATGCCATCGAAGAATTCCATTCTTCCGAAAGTCTGATGTGCTCTTCAGCTCTTCGTTGCAAATGAGATGGGGGAGATGGTAATTCCAAATACGGCTTTTCTGCAGAAGGGGATAATTCCAATTTCCATTTGAATTAAACAGCAACCAACCTCAGAACATTTATGGGATTTGAAAAGTTCCGTTTTTTTTTTTTTAAAGAAATTAGAATTAAGAGAACAAGCACAGATTTCCTATATCCGTATTTTACTTTAATGTATTTGATTCGTTTGTTTATTATCATTGGACATCATGATGTTGTTTCCGTTAGGCGTTTTTGAATAACTGAAGGCAACAAATAATTGAAGTTCGAAATCGCGACGACAATTAAAGCACTAATGGCAATATTCAACATCTTTTAATCATAAATTTTTTATCTGCTTTTACCAGTATATTATTAATATAAATTCTCCTTTGAAAGTAGATGCGTTGTTAAAAAGTTGACCTGCTTTTACCAGTATTGCTTTATTATTACCTATGCTTCTTTGACAACAAATACATTTTAAAAAAATTGACTTAGAACTATGGCATCATAGCTGTTATTGTCGTGGAACATAATTTCTTATGATATGTTCAAAAACTTGCGTTCACTCGCGTTTAATAACAATTTTGATAAAAGTATTTTCTCTTTCTCCCAGAGGGTAAATATCACTTCTTTTGTTTTTAAGTGGGAAATATTGAAGGATTTCACTCCTTCAATATTTCCCACTTATTATGTTTTCACATAATAAAATAAAATTTGCGAGCTTAAGATTTCATTGTTTTAAAAAAAAATTCTTAAAATACTCCCTTCTACTTTTATTAATGATAAATGATAATGGACATATGTTTTGGCCGGCTACTAAGACAAATCATTTAGCCAAGGGTTACCAAATATAATACAGATATATTTTTAAGGTTTGGAATACAAGCGATATTTAAATTTTTTATTTATTTAAAGGAAAGTATTTTTACGTTTTCTTACAATAAATTTGTAGTAGAACATATTTGAAATATACTAAATATAAAAAAAGTTCTATGCCATCTTAAACTTTAAAATATTATTCAAAATACTATCCTCTCAGTATAGCAATTTAATTCACCTTTCTTTTTTTCCTCAATTTTTGATATATTTTTAAGTGCTTTTGATATTAAATAATCTTTTATTATAATTCAAACATTTCATTTGTTTATAATCATATATTTTATCATATAACTTTCTACAATTCTCGAAACTATGGAAAATGAAGTTTTACTAATTATTTGCTAAACTCATATATAAAGATTCAGAAAGTGAAATTATATCATCACAAAACATAACTAGCAATGGGAAATAGATTACTCAGATCTAAGTGTAGAAAAGTACCCTGATGTTAAAACTAGATTCCATCAGAAATGTCAATTGAAATAATATGGCTTTAAAATGTTTTTTTTTATTTGATGCTTAAAAGTACTTCACTGAATCATGAATTTCAAGAGAAGTAAAAGAACTTTAATTGCGATTAAACACAGCCTATATTCTTGGTTAACTAGTTGGCTATTAAAAATGGCTAGTTAACAATACTAGCCGTATTTTGAAGTAAATCAATATTTCATAACACAAATAAAACTTCGAAATTTTTCTGTAGTTAAAGCTGCAATAAAAACGTGTTATTATAAATCAGAAAATCGCTTATTTTATTTTAGACATGTTACATATTACAAATTTAATTTCTATCCTAACTAGGAAGGAAAAAATATATGATTTATTGGACTTTATTTTTTATGTAATAAATATAGTACTAAGGCTTCAATTTGTTTTCATATAAATATCTTATTGTTTTAATACAGTTAAATGTTTCCAACAAAAATTAAACAATGAAACATTGATCACTGTTAAATAAATATTTTATCTCATCAGTTTTAAACTAGCTTAAATTGCCTCATCCAGAGTTATAAAAAAAGCTAATTTCTATTTTTAAGAAATATTTTACATTTATTTTTTTGAAAAATTAACAGCATTGCATATAAAACAATTCTTTAAAAACTCCCTTATCCAGTAAACTTTCTTTATTGTAATGAGGCAAAGATCTATATCCTTTCTGTTAAATAATTTGCTTATTGATTGATGGTTGATTGATTGTGTGTGGTTTATTGGCGCAAGAGCCACACCCGACCAAACTGCGCCAAGCATATGGTAAAATTAGTACAGAAATTTAAAACACGATTTTTAAAGAAGACGCAAGTTATTGAAACCATATGAAATGTATCGAACACATGAGTATTAAAAGAGAACGATTTTAGCGTAAGACAGGTAAAATTGGGAAAATTGCTCGAAAATTTCCAGTGTAAGCAAAGAGCATATGTTATCAAATATATTGTAAAAAAACAAATGGCTTTCAAGTAATTAAAAAGATTTGGATGGTATGTTTCATCCATCAAGTCACGCAAGGTAGCAGATAAGGAATTAAAATTAATTTGGCGATGGGAATTAAAAGGGCACTCGATCAAAACATGTTTAACAGTAACATTGGTATGACAAGTGGAACATACGTGTGCGCTTTCTCCAAAAATGAGGTGCTTATGAGTGAAACGTGTATGTCCCATAGGGAGTCGAGTCAATTTGACATCGAACTCTCTTATAGGGAGGACTGGCCACAATCCATGTTTATTGATTGAATAACAAACTGTATATAAAAGAAAATATTTTTTATGCGCGTCTAGAATGAACTAGCAATTTCTATCTCATTTTTATTAATAATTCTAGATGAAAGTATTAATATGCAACATTAAATCATTTTCTAATTGGCTGAAGCATACACTCATCCAATTTTACTTTTCCTACGAGTTTTATTTAGATCTAAATTACAGAACATTTACATGCATCGTATAACCCTCTTTCAAAAACTGCATATGAATTACATTTTGGCACGAAATTATACCGATGAATATTTTTTTCGTTGTGAAAATATTTAGACTTTTTAAAATTGTTGTGATAAATAACAATTAAAATAGTCAGAAGCTTTATGTAAATAAAGTAACAAATCTCCAAAGATTGGAAAGTTGGATTATATAATAAAATTAAACGACGTATAGAAAGCAACTATATGGTGTAGAAAAGTTTATTTCCAAATTTAAAATGTCCTTGTCCCATTTAAAAATAATAATTTAATCGCATATATAGACAAATTTATTAATCAGATATTCTCTGTTATATAGAAGAATTCAGACATTCTTCTGATCACAAGAATGCTTCTTATTGACCCAGACGGATTCTGCGTGACAAGGTTATGTAATCTCATTGCACAAAGGATCACTTCAAGAAAAATGACAATATCTTGTCCGACGAGAAGTCACAATAACAAAACAACTACTATTCCTTTCCTGCTATTTTTTAAACCAGTAAGAAATACCTGGCAGGGCCTTTAGGCAATATGTTAATTCATATGTCATTTTCAAAACAAAAAAAAAACGCTATTTTTAAATTGTTCGATATAAACAGTTTGAGAAGTAAAATTCTTTTCAAGATAATTTTAAAATCATCTGCCAAAAAGATTAAATTATTTTAACACAATAACATGATTTTTCATTTCACATTTGCATTTTGAAATATTTTAGTCGTTTGATTTCTAACTGAAATGCATCTAATTGTTGAGGAATCGAATTGGAAATTGAAAGAGAACTAGGGTGAAGTAAAGCATAGCGTGTCTCCGAGTCTCTCGCCAATATGGCAACCAAACGGAACGTTCTTCTAGCAACCTTAATTCTGTCTTGTTTACTACTTTTTACAATGGTTGAGTTGTACATGAACTATAACAATTTTATGAAAAATGTTATATAAAAATTAAAAAATATAGATTCAGAATTTTAATGTTTTTTATTATAATTGAAAGTTGTTGTTTTTTACAATTAATACGAAATACAATTCTATTTTTTAATGCGATTACGAATAGGAAATATTTATTTTCAATTGTTAGTATGCACTTTGAAAAATCGTAATTTACGAAGTCGTCTGCGTTTTCACATTAAAAGACAGTTGCAATGGAATTCTTCACCGTTCTCGCAATTCCTTTGCTACTCTAACGTTCTTTCCATTAATAATTTATTATGTAGGTCATTATTCAAGAATGGATGAAGGGTGATTGGAGTATCTATATGAGTTTATGAAGTTAGGAAAGAAGATTTGTATGCACTGTTCCTGTTATCCACAAAGTCCTTATGTTCAATGCGCTAGCGAAGCTACTAAATTCCCGGTCCCGTCGGTAGCGAAGCCGTAGGATGTTTTTTTAAGTTAAAAAATTATACCCGGTGCCTTCTTCAGAGGCCGACAGGCATCGCGTTCTTTAAATTTTGCTCTTTACACAACGGTGCGGCCGGTTTCAAAAACTTCTATAAAATTGCTTAGATAAACAGCAATAGTGATTTCAAGAATTAAAAGATAAAATAAAATAAAAATCTTAGTTACAGATTAAATATAAGATTAAAATCAAAATTCTAATACTTATCAGTTAAGATCAAAATTTTAATGCAAAAAGTGGTAACCATAACTGTTTCATAGAGGTATTTGTTTATTTCGTCCGCCATCTTTATTGGAAACTTGGTATCCTTGGTGCAGCAAGGGGCGCATTATTCTTTATTTTTACCGAAAACTAGAGAATCGTTTATAAAAAGTTTTACAGTAATGAAGTTTATTATATGTATAATCATTTTTTATCGGAATTCAGATTTTATTGTTCCAATTTACGTTAATCTTAATTTTCATATTTCAGTATAATAAACATCGCTCAGTATTTTAATATTATAGTATAAAAAATCAAATAAAAAATATATATAATATTGGATAATAATCATGCCTCGTTTTCATAAATCAATAATGGGAAAAAAATCAATTGAATTTCATATATTCGCTAAAGTTCAAGAAGTAAAAACAAAACAATCAAAACTTCAAAATGTTCCATTCAGTTTTGATACATCTATAGCAGTTACATATAAATGTTAAACATTGTATTATTCCTGTAACTATATTATCACAATGTAATTACTTAAAAAAGTGTTGTGAATATCAAAAAATGTTTTTATCTACGTTTTCATAGAAGCTATATATTTAAGTTTAGCGGGGAAAAAAACCTATAAAAATATAGTTTCATAAAATATTTTCTTTAAATAACCTTTAATGTAGCATAAAAATTGGAATAAGCGCACTTATTTACTACTAAATATTTTGAAAACAAAAACATTTTGCATCGTATGCAAAAAATAGATTTACAAAGTAATACTGCAAATTTGAAAGATGCATAAAATTATGCATTCAATTCAGGAATCGGATTTAAAATTTAAAGAAAATTATCCAATAGCATAAAATTTTTAAATAAAAGATGTTTCATTACTTTCTTTTAAAGGTATACAAATTTTATTATTTCGGTTTACATTTATCTGAATTTTTTTTATATTTCTGAATATAAAACATTGTTAAGAATTTCAAATACTATCAATCAAAAGAATGAAATTAAAAAATATGAAATTAGATAATAATCACTAGAATAATAATCGTTTTTCATTCTAATGCACCAATAATAATAAAGTTCAATTGAATTTCATGCATCCACCAATATTTGAAAAGTAAAAAGAAAGCGTGGAAAACTTCAAAACATGCCAGTTAATATTAAAACCTTTATAGTAATAATATACAAAATTTAAAATACTGTATTGTTTATGTAATTATGTTATTACAATAACAAAATCGATTTTAAATCTCTTGGAAAATATCAGTTTTATTCTATTTTTTTCAGGAAAATCAAATTAAAATTTAGCTTTACAAAATCTATTGAAGGATAAAAACTTTTCATTAAAATTTACAAATATTTTCTTCGTATAACACATTAAAATAGCAGAAAAGTAGAAGGAAGCACATTTTTTTTACTACTAAGAGTACCACAAAAAAATATTTTGCTCGAGATAGAAATATATTATGAAATATTATTGAACAAGATATCATAAATTTGGAAAAGCCATATAATATCCCTACTGTATTCATTTCAAATAATTATAATATCAAAATGAAAATAGATTCGAATTTTAAAATAGTTGCAAGAATCACTAAAAACATTAAATGATAATTAACCTCCCAGGTAACACAAAATGTAGTGCAATATCATACAAAGTTGAAAGATATCTTATTCAATATTCAACTATATTTTACAAAATTGTGAAAAAATTTGATGACTCGGTGTTTTATAAAATACTAGTTTTACCGAAGGATATTATTAACAGCAAAAGCTAATGAATCTGTTGAATTACATTGTTAAAATTCGCGTCTCATGGAAATGCCATACTAGTTTGTTTTCAAAAAAAATTATAATGATAAATATACATAAAACATTTTTCATTAAAAAATTTTAGTAATTAAAACAGAGAATATATTCAACAATAACTATAGTGAAAAAATATAGCGCCATTTTACATGAAGTAGCCTTATTTTATCTCAATATATACAACCTATGAAGTTTCAATTATAGCTTTTTGCTGAGTAATCATCACACACAAGAACAATATTTAGAATAAATTTTACATTGAAAAATCTTACCTTGAAATTCTTTCCTCGGCAAGCTGATGTTAGTTACGATATTTGCCACGTGGCCCAACACCGTGGCAAAGAGGAACAATCCACAGAGGAGTTGACCCAGTAGAAAAAAATATTCTCCTCGAGTTCGTGGATGAGGCAATCCTCCGATATGAGCTAAGGTCAGAGTACTCCAATAGAATCCGTGCAAATACTCAATCAACACATCATTGCTGTCTTCAGCTTTTGGGAACCAATCCTGAGATCCGAAACCTCCATTCTTTGAAATGATGTGAAACAAACAGGCATTCCAATGGAATATCACGAGGACATAATGAGTGAGGGATAATGCTCGGAAAACATTTGGATAGTTCGTATGACGTTCAGTTCGATCCAAGAAGGCCCAGAATCTGTAAATCTTGACAATTCTGAAGCTGCGAAGAATGGAATTGAAACCGATGGACAAGTAAAGGCAATCCAAAGGCAAAAGACACATGCAATCAATGTAAAACATGGTTGAATTGACATAATACTGTCTCAATTTCACCGAGTCCGTTTGCAAGACACCTTCTTCTAGGTAACCTGTCCTAAAATGAACCGCTATATCTAAAATGTAAATGAAATCTGCCATGTAGTCTAAAGTAAACCAAGCATGGAGAGTCTCAACGGTGATTTCTTGGAAGGCAAATCTGTATATGATGACCCAGAAGTTATAAAGGAAGGCCACGCTGACCACTACGGACCAGTAATAACAGAGTCTACCTGATGGATCAAATACAAAAGTCCACTTGCACATCGACCTGTCGCTGCTGGAAGTGCTCGTCTCCCACTTCTCAAGATCCTTCTTTATTTCCCGCCTTCTGATTTCTCTGGCCTTTCTGGGAATTTCTGAATCAGACCCAATATGGGCCTTATTGACGAAAGCATAAGGCTCGGGAGCAGTGACTCTCCTGGTCACTGTATCTATCAGTGACTGTCTAGATTCGGACCCTTGCTTATCACTCGGACCGGATGGTGTAGAGGGTCCTCCAGTAGCATATAGGGGTGTTGAAGCATTGTTCACACTACGCCGCTCATTGCTAACCATGCAGCTCATTTCGCCTCCACTCGAGGTTATAATACCGGGTACGACCCGTGGTCCATTCGCCGTCATACTTCCTGCCGTCCCGTACTTGACATTTTCGGGGACGGCACTATTTATCACAGTGACGTCATCAAGGTCATCATCTGCCTGGGCGCCCTTGGAGCATTTCGAATATTTCACTATTCTTGCATTCTCACGGAAAGCTGATATCTTCCTCATTCCACTCTGCATTCCACTTGCTGCCTGTGTTTCTGAGCAAAAGTGTATTCTTCTATTCTCTGCGGAAGTTCATCTATTCATTTTCCTAAATTTTAGTTTGGAAGTACTATTTAGAAGCTTTCTCCATAGTTTCGCTATTATTGTTAATAAATCTTTCAATCAGTAGTTAGCAATTTATTAAAAAAAGCTCTCTACACATCCTTCAAACATTTATTTGTTAAATGCTATTAGAAGACTAATTTCGATCTTAAGAGTACAAAAATACTTGTTTATTTCACTAAACACGTCGGTAGTTGAAGTATTTTATATATATATTTTTGCTATCTCGTACAAATAACTGCTTTAAAATGGGCTATAAAGCTTAATGTGGACATTATTCTCCAATAAAACTAGATTTTTATTATTCTTAAGGTCTTATTCTTTATTTATTTACTAAATAGATAATATTCAACAGAAATTCGACAAAAATAATCTTCCGAAAGTGTTTAAAGAAACTAAACTTAAAAGAAACTTTCCTTACTTCACAAAAGATTGTTATTTTTCCAAACTTTTGGCTCTTTTAATCTGCATCATCTTTGAACTTCAAAAACACAAATTTTTTTAAAATATACCGATTTTCAAATCCAAGAAAAAATATTTTTCTAACATTTATCGTAGAACAATCAAAAGTTTATTGACCTTAAACTCGGACAGGTCGGACAACCGATCACATGGTTTACAAATACTACGATCCATACCATTTTACTTGCATCGCTTCCATAAATATCTCAATAAATCCAAAAACAGATTAAATCCAGTTTATCTCGATCTAATCTGATCCGCGGCGTAGTTTCATCCAACTTAAGACAACAAAACCCTTGCGCCTGTTGAGAGCCATGCTCGGAGCCTGTAATGTGATCTTCCCTGCAGTTCTTCCACGCTGTGGTGTGGTGTTAATCTGACAGGCATCGAAGTCTAGCAGCCGTTTCGAACAGAAACAGAGCCGAGCGCATGCGCGAGTTTCTCTAGAAGTGAGGGGGAACTCGTGAGATAAGTCCATTAATCGGTAGGGGGTGGTGAGAGGTGTCATTACAGTCATGTTTCGCTTTTATTAAACGTAGCTGGGTGGAAGTTTGGATTATGAAAATGGGGAAAAGAAGCGGTTGAGGGATTCAAGAGGGATTCTGTCAAGGATTTGAAAGATATGATTAGAATAAGGTTTTTGTAGTCAATGTCTGTTTTAAAGAGAATGTTATACTAATTTTCAGATTCTATAAATCCTTCAAATTTTGAATGGAATTTTTCAAATCATATCATTTAATAGTGACGTAGAAATTATCTAGAAGAGAATAGCTTAGTTTACAGATATTTGTTAATTGAAGGTCTCATTCTCACCTAACAATAATTATTATTATTTATTCATTTTATATAAAATCGTCTGTTTTAAAATAGATTTTTTTTGCTGTGATTTTCTTATTAAAACTTTTTCAGTTAGAATAGTTTTTCCACGAAAAGTGTGTGCATCGTTTTAGTGTCCATATGCATATCAAATCGAACAAATATCCATCTTTTAAAATACTTTTTTAACCATATGTAACAAATAATTTGACTAAATTTCAAACTTCTTGAAACGTCTTAACATCTCAGAGCATTGCTATTTTTCTGAAACCAAACTGATTTTATTTAATATTTTAAGATTAAACTTAACTTTAAAAAGGCACTCACAATATTTATTATTTTAAAAATATTTTTCATTAATACTGGGTATTATATTTTATTGTTGTTATTTTTAAACCCTTGTTTTCTTAAAAACTCAATCTGAGCATTAATATCTTTGAATATTATATCTTCAAAATTTTATAAAGTGAAAAAAAAAAAAACTTCATTTTATCTGATTCAAGCATTTTTACTATGAGAAATATATTCAAGAAGGAAAGAATTGTTCTTTCTGTATTTTAATTCAATATCTTGGTATTTTTTATGTGAAATAATTTTAATTTGAACTATAAAAGCATGCATATAATAATAATGCCAATGAGGTTTAAGGTAATTTATAAGGTAAGAATAAGGTAAATATATTAGGTAAAAATATATTCTCAATAAATCAAAACATAGTGTTATAATCAGGGGAGTAGTGTTCAATAGAACAATTAATAGACAAATTATAAATTCGAGAAAAACATTTCAAATTTAGATTATGATTATTGGGTTGTTTGCACTTAACGCATTTTAGTTTATTTTGCTATAATTTGTGTTTAAATTGCATCACTGGTAATGATAAAGATGAACGTGTATATGCCTGTCTTACAACTTTCTACTAATAATAAAGATAAATGCGTGCGTATGTTTACTCTACTGGCTGAATGCTTGACCTAGTATAGCTGCTTAATTAAATATGCTCATATTTTGAACGGCGGAGGCATTAATTCGTACAGTTTTTTTTGTTTTGTTTTGTTTTCTAAATATTAATTTAGAAAATTTATTTATTTATTTTATTAGAAATTTAGAAAGAATTTTTTTAATTTTTTTTTTCGTGTTGTTCCAAAAATTGTATCGCCCAAAAATAAATGTTACAACTTTTCAAAATTTCAATATTTGTCTTTTTAATAATACTAGTTTAATAAACATGAAAGTTTTCCAAAATTTCATTTTTTTTATATTTTTTGCCTACTTTCCAACAATAGATTACAGAATTGCTTTGAAGTTTAAATTCTTCCCATAGCTCAATCAAATATTTAATTGAGTAATTCCCGTCCATTATTGATAGTTAAGAATGAAGGATTGGGAGTACTTTATAAGAAGAAGAAATGTTTTAAGGTACCATATTACAAAATTTAGAAAAACGAATAAGAAAAAATAATAGAGTATTTTTTGCTAACCTTATAAATTAATAAAATAAACTATCTTTTTTGCACTTTTAATATGTTTGATAGTAAGTGCTCTAGTGATTTCTAAATAAGATACATATCCATTAAAAACTTATTGAGAGTAATAACAAGACAATTCAAAAGCGGTGTTTTCGAAGATTTGCGTATTTTTCAGTTATTTTCGCTTTCAAACAACTAATTAAAAGCAAATTAATCGTTTTTGTTATTTTATAATTTGGGAAATTTATTTTATAATAAAACTAGCCACCTTTGGCGACCATCTGGTTCGCCATGAGTAATGCGTTCTAAAATTTTCAATTAAATCACATATTCATTAGCCTTGAAGTAATTCCGGGCATTGATTGGCCTGAAATTAATATTTTCTTTAAGATGATGGACGGAAAGTTCTAAAAGAACACGTTTTCCTAGTAATATTCTTTAATTTTATAAATCAGTCAGTTTTAATTATCGGTTATGCTTCCAAAATATTAAAAATGCTTTTTTCGGTGATGTTGCCAAAATATTAAATATGTTTTTTTAAAGAAAGCGAAAAAGGGGGAAAAATTATAGAATTAATTATACAGATATTACAAACGATTATAGAAATGTGCCATTAGATCGGGATTTCAATGCATATCTTGTTTAAATTCAATCAGGTTTACCGTAAATAAAGAAGATTTATTGAATTAATTATTTAGATATTGCAAACGATTATAGAAATCTTTGCTTCGCATTTATTTTTTTAGAAAATATCACATTTTATATTTCTTTTCTTTTATTCGGCCCCGTGCTAGATGTTGCATTTCTTTAGATTTCATTTGCGAAGATAGTTGTTTTTTTATTTTAACTTCCGGCACTGTTTTCTTTTATTTTATCCAGTCTCGTGCTAAAAAACATGGTTAAAATATTTCTTTAAAAATTCGTTAAAAATAGAAGCTTAAGTTATACATTAAAACACTGATACCATTAGAAAGCTAGTTTTTTTATCTTTAAATTGATGTAAAAATCATGTTTGTGCAATAATATTTCTGGAAGTTATAGCGGAAAAACGTGGAAATTTCGCTTAATTTTTCAGTTCAAATTCTAATTAAAAATTTGAAAAAAGGGCTTCCGAGGTGCACATTCCCGACCTCCAAGATATACATGTATGAAATTTGGTAGCTGTAGGTCCAACGGTCTGGCCTGTCGATCGCCAATACACACACACGCACACACACATTGAGCTTTATTATAAGTATAGATAATGCTTCTTAAGAGATATTATAAAAAATGATTAAATAAACGTACTTTTACATGAATGGTATCAATGATGCCCATAATGATGGGGATAGCCTGGTTGGCAGGGCGTTGGATTCACATCCCTTGGGTTGTGAGCTCTAACCCCGCCAGTCGAAGATTATTCTTTGGTGTGGTTACTGGCGCACGAACAAATCTGTCATGGTCACAAAGTCTTCCATGTCGGGAGTAATACTACTGGGGGTACTCAATCAGGGTGATCATCTAAATTACGATTCGTAGATGACTGATTGAAATGTATGAATGCAGTCTGCCCCGTAAAAAGTGTTTTGACGCATAAGTAGCTAACTCGTACTCCTGGCCCAAGATGGTGCCACTGAAAAAGCAAGAGATGCAAATCATTCGAATTAAATTATAATGGTTCTTTGGCCAGATGGCTTATCAATGGCAAGTACCATTAGAAACAACAACATAAACAAAACTGACTAACTTGCGTAACTTTGAATTTCATTTATTTAGGATAATTAACGGCTTTTACAAAGAAACACTACTTGATGATTCGCCAATCTTCAAGATGGCCGTCGAAACAAGACAAATTAGTCTGAATAAATTATATTCAATGTTTCATAATTCGTTCATTTTCATTTGATGAAATTTCATTTGGAATTATTTATGATTAAAACGCTCAATCAGAGTTGTTTTGTATATATAATATTGTTATGATGAAATGCCTAGAATGATGAGTTGTTCACAAATGATTTTTATTTTAAGGCATTCATTTAAAAAAAATCTGTTCTACTATATAATTACTATATATGTTTACTATATAATTACACCCAATCAATTCCTTTATTTAAAATTAGGAGTTTATTACTTGCACATTTTCTTAAAACTTGCTACTATATGACTAAAGGGACCGGGGAACTATATAAAAATTTGGAAAACATAATTTTCTGATTAGGGCATTTATTAGTACAAACGACTAAATAGAGCTCACTTTCTGTTATTTGGATCCATTTTCTTTCATCTGGAAGTAGATGGTATCTCAAAAGATTAATATTATCGAGTGATTAGTTACTGAGTCACTTTTATATAATTTTCTTACATTGATTTACTTTAGGGTGTTTATATGCTTTTTTTATTCGTCAGAAATTAATTTATTGATTTATTGATATAAATAATTGGATTAATTCGTAAAGAATCCAGTAAGATTTTGAAATTCCCAATAATATTAAAAATAATATTTGGTCATTGGTTTCAAGTTGATACTGAAAATAAATCACTCATATAGTTATATCACAAATATGAAAATCTCATTTAAATAAGACTTTAATATGAACGAATAAATTCTCGTACTAACGAATAATTTATTCTTGAACGAATAAATATTCGTATTGCCACAGATCGTAAAATTGCCACAGATGCATTTAAAAGAACTTTTGAAGATTGTTGATTGTTGCTAATGCGACAATCTGATTGTTAATAATACTCTAATAATTAGCTGAATTGCATTAAAAACTGCTTTACGCTATTTTTTGAATTATTTGTTCAATTTTTTGTGTCAAAGAATTCTTAAAGAATCTAGATTTAATAAGGAATTAATTAAAAGAACAATGTCTATAAAAGTAAGATTTTTTTCTCTCTTAATTCAAAAATTACTAACCAAGTTTTCAGATTGGTCTAGATTTGTATGTTAATTTGTTTATATACCAGGTGCAAATTGTTGAAAACTATAACTTGCATATCGAATTCATTTTTCTTTAAAATTGATATCTTCCATTAATTTATGAAGTTTGTCAGTGAAAAATTCTCACTTTGGAGCAACAAAGCTAAAGCAAAAAAACACTGCTCATATTTCGAAAAAAAATATATTTATTCTTTGTAAAATCTTCCAATATTTTCTAACTAAAATTTTAACAAATTTACTCAAATCAAGATAATAATTATTTGGTAATCACGGAAATATATGTAATATGAATATGAAATCATAATTCATTCCACAAAATTCCAATTCAAACAGAAGGAATATATCACGTTATTTCTCGTTGAAACTGAGAAAAGTTTTAAGGTCACTTAAGATTACTTAATATTTTGTGGGCTTTGCTAAATGGCGCAAAAAGAGATAAAATTGTTAAGTTGTTAAAAAGAGTTTAAGTTGTTTTTCGGGACTGCAAATATTCTAATAGTATAGAAAATCAGAAATTAACTCTCTTCCAATTCAGTTTCCTTTTCTTCTCACTTTTTAAATTTTTTCCTAATAAGCTCGCTTTAATTTTCTCTAGAAAAAAGAATTTCCTGCTTCATATATTTTAGTTTTCTTTTTTTGCTTTTGTTTTTAAAAATGAATGTATAGATACAAATAATTGTTTTTCAGTAAAAAAAAAAAAAAAAAAAAAAAAAAAAAAAAAACATGTTTTGGAATACATTCTTTCACCGCCACATGTATGTAAAAGGGGAATGAAGCAGATTAAAGAGACAGATTCGTTTGGTAAAAATTTATGCTCAGAAAATTCAACATCTGCAACTGAATGCTTTAGTTTTTGTTTAAAAATTTAATCGATTTAAAAACATCGTTTGCGTTTGCAAATTATTCTTTTTACTTATTTTTGAATTGTGAACCAAACAATTTCAAACGTGATGTTGAGATTTCGTCTTCTACCAATACAGTTTGATGAGCTGAAGAATTTGTATACAAAACAAGACTCACGTTTAAATTTTCATTAATAAAAAAAGTTTTTTCGGGAAAAAACTTAGCGCCACAGCTGAAGCAGCTTTTATTTTTATAGTATGAAGAATGTATTTTCATGGTAAATAAAAAAAAAGAAAACATCACGCAAGATGCAACATTTCCTGATGATGAAGCGCTGAAACGTGAATATAATACATTCTTATCAAAAACATCATGAACAAAATGTAATTTTTCTCAAGCTTTATGAATCCCCTTTCTTTAATAAAAGAAAGCTAGGAGGTGCTTGTAAACTACAAGCATAATGATTTGTTATTTATTTTACTCCGAAGTAACATTAACTCGGTAAAATCCAAGTACGGTGTAGCTTGTGAAGAGAAAAGAAAGAAAGCATTTGTTATCTATGAATAAAAAAACGGTTTTCTTCGGATCCGAGACTAGGAATTCGCTTAAAATTTTCCCATGCTATTTCTGGAATTCTTTTAATTCTAAATTCGCTCTGCATCATTTTATCTTTAGATGCATTTTTAACGAAATTTTATCAATAAAGTGTTGAAGAGATAATGGGTAAGAGACTAATCGATTAAGAATGTACTTGTTTTATTCTGTCTGCAGCTTGTCTTGCGTGCTTGCTTCTATTTGGCAATTTTTCTTCCTCAAAGTATTTTTGGGACGAGAAGTTATGGAAATTCAGCCTCTGGTTGAGAAATTTGTTTTCAAAAATATGATTTAGGTATTCATTTTAAGAAAGAAGGGTCAAATATTTCATCATTATAGCAGACTAATGTGATCCTATGAAACTTGATCATGCTTTGAAGCATCTTATAATATTTTAAATCAATCGTGGTCTCTTTCTTCTTCTATAAATATTTCCTAACCATAAAATGTAACACATAACTCGTTTCGAAGGCCTTTGGAAGAAAAAAAAACTGAGGCGAAAAATCAGATTATTGAAGATGCGGAAAAACTGAGCGACTAGACTACCGCTATAGCATTGGCGGAAACTAAGGTTGAGTTAGCACCTGTCATGGTACAACCTCTTATTGGTGAGAGCTAGTTGACCACACACCATTTTTGTATTCAGCGAATGTGAAGGTGACAAGACCGCACAACAGCATTGGCGGTAACTAAGAATTCAACAAGAGCCATCACCGATCATGGTACAACCTCTTATTGGTGGGAACTAATTGACTCCACACCAATTTTGTACCACCAAATGTGATGGTGGGAGGAGGGCTTGAAAGGCAGGGCCACTTTATAGCATTTGAGAGAACTAAGGGCGAGTTTTAAGAGCCATCATCTGTCGTGGTACAGCCCCTTATTGAAGGGACCTAGTTAACCCCACATCATTTTTATACCTAGCAAATTTGACGGTGGGGAAAAAATTGTGTGACCGGACTAAACTAAGCATTGGAGAGATCTAAGATTGAGTCCTAGGAGTAGCCATCAACAACCATGATACAATCCCTCATTAGTGGGAGCTAGTTGACCGTTTTTGTGCCCACCAAATGCGAAGTTGGGGAAAAACTACTGAATAAATAGACCGTCACTTCAGCACTGGAGGTGGAGTCCTAAAAATCATCACCAGCCAAGGAGCAATTTATCATTGGTGGGTACTAGTTGTCCTCACACATTTTTTGTACCCACCTAACTTGAAGGTAGGCAAAAAATGTGAGGCAGGACCACCTACAACATTTTATAGAAGTAATATTGAGTCCTAAAAGCCATCGCTGCTCATGAAACAACCCCTCATTGTCTGGAGCTAGTTGACCCGACACCATTTTTGTACGCCTCACATGTGAAGATGAGAAAAATATACTTAGTGACAAGATAACACTGCTGTACTGGAGGTGGAGCCCTAAGAGTCACCACCGATCATGGTACAATTCCTTATTTGTGTCAACTAACTAACCCCACATCATTTTTGTATCACCAGAATGGCAAAACCCAATCACGATACTGGAAGATTCTTGTTTCCATGTCTGAATTACCTTCTGATGGGGTTCCCCGGAATATAATACTAAAAAGGAAAATAAAGAGAGACTACAAAGAAAAAAAATTAGATTTTCAATTAAACATTACATTATGATTCATGGGCAGCAATCATATTCAGATATTTACAACGGATTATGTTTACGAAGGGACATCAATAAGAAACGCATATAATTTTATATACAATAATAAAAAAATACAATGAATGACAATACGTAAGGGAAATGAAAACATTATCAATTAATTACTCTTCGACAGATTCGTTCATCATGATTCGTTATTTGTCCAAACGTTGGGTCAGCTTAAAAATTCGAATTCAAAAAAAAAAAAAAATCAACGGCCCGCTTGAGATTATCGTCAATGTCAAAATTTCAACTGTCGAGGAAGCTTTTCATAGATCCAAACATATGAAAATTTGTAATTTTTTGTTGTTGTTGTTTGCTGTATGGGAGTGCAAGTACTGTGGTTAATGGTAAAACAAATCTTCCCAACGGTATTCTTGCAGTTTTGCATGAACGACGGAGCAAGAGACTAACATGTTTTTACTTTATTGTACCCATCATACAGCCTCTACAAATTTGTCATATATTTACAGCAATGAAACAATTCCGAGATCAGAATTTGAAGCTGAAGAGGATCTCAAACAGGCCGACAACATTATGAGATCAGATTTTCAAACAATTCCAAAGCATCGACATACACCTGAGCAGGAATGTTAGTTATATCGGAAAATAATAGATTGGTAATACTTTCCTTTCTATTTATATTGAGATTTATTGTATTTTCTTATTACTGAGTATAAAATTATGTGCGCCACATTCGCTCTTCCTCGTATATTGATGTTAAATTAAAATTCTTTCATCCATATATAAGTGTTTGGTGGCTTGTTAAATGATCTTCCATCTAGTTACAGTCTAGGTATCTTATTGTTATGATAATGGCACATACGTATATAGTTTTACGAATTATTGGGTGTTTGTAGGGAGAACACGATCAGAAGGATTCAGTAGAAAACAACTACGGTGCTTATTAAGTCAAAGAATACAGGCGTACAGACAGCAAATATTTAAAGTGAGATAAACACAGGACAGCAAACTACAGCAGACAATCAAATAAGACAAAGCGACCAGACAGAATTCAGCAAATGGGATCCTTAGAGCTTCACTCTACAGTCTCTTAGAACGGTTGAACTTCCCACTAACCCTCGCTTTAGCTATATCACTCACTACTCCCCATACGACGCTACACTGCTTCCACAAGAGACAAGAGGACACGGTACACAACAGTTCAGCACTCGCTTGAGCTCCATACAATGCTGGCACTTCACCGTTACTTCTCTATCCTTCTGAAGACTCGTTTTTGTCTACAAATAAGACAGTGTATCAATTCACCCTGCAGCTTGAAACTGCCAGCCTTTTATAGCTCCCGGGAGGTGACTCCGGGAGTTTCTCAGCTCCTATTGGATGGATCATTAAAATTCTCGGAGTTTCCAGTATTATCTATTTTGCCGCCAATATCTACATGTTTGTCGCCAAGCTCAGGGATCACTGGCTCGGAACTCGAGCAGCATCCAATACAGATGGTAATAAATTGGTCTTTCCTGTGATAGAACTAATTTGAGAAAAAAAAATTACAACTTTATAACAATAGACATCTATCAATGGCCCAGTCTCGAAACTTAATAATGCAGTAGGCGAAAATGCAATTGTTTGCCTTGTGATTGCGTCAGAAAACGAAATAACAAAATATTCATTTCGCTTTATGAATTAAAAAAGACATGAAGATAAAAAAAATATCGTGACTTGAATATAACTTTATTACGATTGTGAATTATATTCTCTACTTCTACCTCATAGTTATGTAGAAATGTTTGAATAATTCAACATTGGTTGTGATCTAATGGGAATAAATGCCGTCCAGTGGGGGAAATATTATTATTTTAATGCTTACTACATTTTTCATGAAAATTGCCGCATTATTTTATTCCGGAAGTGCATAGAAGAAGCAAATATTATGCAAGATGGTCATAAAAATAATTTTATCTGTTTGGAAGTGGCAATTGCCAAAACTAATGGACGAAATAAAATCAAATTTCCATGAAAACACTATCGATAGAAGAATAAAGTAAATTCAATGTAAAAAAGTAGCTCATAATTTAAAATTTTGACGTTTCGGAAGAGAAAAGGGATCAGAAATTAAAATGAGCACATAGAGAAATTGAAAGAAGAAATTACTTGAAATTTATTTTATTTTATTAGAAATTTGAGACTTATGAGAAATTTATTTCATATTATATTGATAAAAGAATGTAAACATAAAACTGAATAGTACACAGAGTTTAATTCGCAGAAAACGTTTAATTTATGAATATTAAGTACTCCGGGTTGACATGTATCATTATAAATGTGCTATCCTACCTATTTAAGATATTTTCTTTGATAGCTATTATTATTGTTGTTGTTGTTATTGTTACAAAATTTATCTCTCCATATGTACATATTCTGAATGCGAAATTGGATTCTTTGTTCTTTGTTTTAGCTGCACATACCTCAAATCCTATTCTTTGTTTTAGCTGCACATACCTCAAATCCCATTCTTTGTTTTAGCTGCACATACCTCAAACAGAGAAAAAAAAATATTGACATTTTGATAAGCTTTTCTTGTTGATAATTAATGCTACTCCCAATCTAGCTTCAATTAAAACTGCATTTTTCATTCCATAAATGAGTAACAGAAGTAGAAAGACCTGCAGAAAGGAAAACAATATAAGTAACCCTCAATCTATACTAGCCGTCTTAGGTGACTAGCTTGTTTGCCAAAAATGTGGGTTATACTTGATTTCGGATCAAACATTTAGACATAACTTCATGGCATGATTTCGTCAAATTTTCTGATATTAACGCTATGATTATTCAATGCTTTTACTTAATTTTTATTTACTTTGTATGCGAATATTTCTAATTAAAACATTTCAAAATATCATTGCACTATTAAAAAGCGTAAATATAAGGTTCATCCATCTTCTGAATTTCGTGCTATTGTAACTTCCTTTTATTATTTATCTTGTGAATTAGATATTAAACAGAACCCTTCTTCTTTAGCTTTTACCAATGGCAGAAAATCACGCGATCAAATATTTGATGAAACATTGAAAATGGTTTGGATTTCAGGGGCAACAATGTAACCCATTGTTTGAAATTAAGAACGAAATATTTTTAGCAGATTACCAAAAGTCAAGAAAAGTTTTGAGACTGTTAAAGAAAAGTATTAAAGACACAATTTTTTTCATTTTGCAACAATGCTAAAATCATTTTTGTGCAATAATTTTTGGATAAATAGCAAAAGACGCCGAAATTTCGTTTGATATTTAACGAATTTGAATTATTTTTAAAATTTCTAAAAATTGCTCCAAGGTGCACAATCCCAACCTCCAAACCATATATGTGTCTAATTTGTTAGCTCTAAGCCAAGCTATTTGGAATGTAAAGGTCAACAAACACATACAATTTTATCTTTATTATTGGTAAAGATAGAAAACTAGACAAGAAATAAAAGGATAGTTAAATATGTGCATTATTTGGATTGAAGTATCCGAATTAGATATCAAAAATTTTACAAGACAAAACAAATTCCAAAATATTTTGAGAATTGAATGTAGTCTCTGTATGAATAAGTTAATTTAGAAGACTAAATTTATAATAACTATTTCTAATAAAACATTCCGGTGAGCAAGCATTTCGTAAAAAGTATATGAATAAGAAAAAGAACATATTTTGTCAAAAACGTTTTAATTGATTTTGAAACTTGTACTACAAAACTTCCAACTTTACGGAATTACAGGCTTCTGTAGGCTAAAATTTGTTGGCAAAAAAGTAAAGGTATTCTTCAGATACGTATTAGAATGTTCAACTGATCTAAATATTCACAAGAGACAAATTTTATTCACCGAAACCTGCTATTAGAAATATCTTAAAGATGAGATATCTCGTCGATAGCGTTTTAAGTGTTTCAAAATTCAGTATACATATCTATTGCATGAACTGTTTCAATGAAGAATAAACAGAAACATAATAACAAATTTACATCTTTGTTTTTACATCTGTGGAATAACAAATTTACATCTGAGTTTTTAAATCCAAAACATTCGCAATTGCCACATATAGGCATTATACATTCCACCTTTTAACTATTTTTGATTCTCTATCACATAATTAAATAACTTCTTCAGCATAAAGGCTTAGTCGTATATTTCACTTAATTTTTATTACGATTTCAACTGGGATCCAAAATTTGATAATAATTACAAATTTTGTTTTTAATTTATACCCTTAAAAATATAAGTTAGAACATAAACTGTAAACATTCTCTTGGCATTCAATTCTTATTAATTTTAGGAAGCTGAGTTGCTTCCCATTTACACCAAATTAGAAAATGAGAAGGACGCTATATTTTATAATTAATGTAATTGAATGAATTATGAACTCAAAAATGTTATATTCAAACAGACTTTATTTTTACCTTCACAAGAAATTGCAAAAAAAGAAGAAAATGGCAATTTTTTAAATTAAGGTCATGGAATAAATTATCGATTCAAAAATAAAGTATTCCAACAGATTTAATTTTTATCTTCTCAAGAAATCGTCCGAAAGAAAAGGAAGAAAGAACTTTGGCAATAAAGCAAAATAAGTAATGAAATGAAAGAAGTTTGCATATATTCTGGATTTTTTTAATTCCTTACCCAAAATATTTCAAATAAAATATATTTGGATGAATAATTATTCTAATTTTCTGCGAATACTTATTCAATGCCACTGTTCATTTTCAATTAAGGTTTTATTTCTTCTTGTCCAATGGAATTATTTGATAAAAGTTAATTGTAATCTTTTTATTTCTTCTGGAGAGCAATTTGGTGCTTTTTTGTTGACTTATTCATTCTAAAAGTGAACTGATT
>JAPMOQ010029911.1:474844-490422 GCA_026543055.1 Argiope trifasciata
AACGAACTCAAGGATGCTGTGAAGGACTGAGTTTCTTCACAGCCACAGCAATTCTGGGAACAAGAGACCCTTCACTCACTAATTAATGGGAGCGTTGTGTTCAGGCCTATGGTTAATACTTTGAATAAAGTCTTAATTTTTAACCGCAAAGTCATTTCGTCCCTTTTCATTTGAACTCCTCTTGTATGTTGAAAATATAATATTAATTCTTGTCTTGAAAATATAAATTAATCTTGTGTGTTGAAAATTAATATTAATAATTGGTTAATTTTCAGGTTAAGATTCTTTCTTCGTGTACTTTGTAGTTTTTTTAATAAATGGCCAAAAGCCCCTTTTATTGTATTTTATTTAAAGCCACTTCACCCCCAAAAAGCATTGTTCAAAATAATGATAATGTTGATATGATACGAAGTTCAATGATACTCTTTTTATGCGAAAATATAGGCAGAAGATTACTTAAGCCCTTCATCTTTTCCTTTACTAATTTCCTTCATTTTGGAATTATAAGAAAAGAGACATGAAGCGAATGCAATGAATAAAATCTCTTCAATGAAATATCACAGAAGATTAAAAAGCACAATGGTTGACAAACCACTTTTTAGTCATAAATTACAAGTAGTTACATCTATTGAAAAATTTCATTGCAAAGACTGTTCGTTAACGATGAGGCAATATTTCGTCCTAATTAATAATTCTATATCTTTTGTATCTTCAATCGCTAATGAATCATGAGAAACGAAAATATTGATGTAACTCCACTTCCCCCTCTTTGGACTCGTTGAATATCCCAGTTACGAACCCCACCGATATTTTATTGTTCACTAGCCGCCTTTGGCAACCAGCTGGTTCGCCATGAGTAATACGTTCTAAAGTTTTCAATTAAATCACATATTCATTAGCCTTGAAGTAATTCCGGACATTGATTGGCCTGAAATAAATATTTTCTTTAAGATGATGGGCGGAAAGTTCTAAAAGAACACGTTTTCCTCATAATATTCTTTAATTTTATAAATCAGTCAGTTTTAACTATCGGTTATGCTTCCAAAATATTGAAAATGCTTTTTTCGGTGATGTTGCCAAAATATTAAATATGTTTTTTTTTAAAGAAAGCGAAAAAGCGAAAAAAAATTACTGAATTAATGATACCGATATTGCAAACGATTATAGAAATATGCCATTAGGTCGGGATTTCAATGCATATCCTTTCTAAATTCAATCAGTTTTACCTAAATAAAGAAGATTTATTGAATTAATCATTTAGATATTGCAAACGATCATAGAATCCTTTGCCTTGCAGTTATTTTTTTAGAAAATATCACTTTTTATATTTATGTTATTTTATCCAGTCCCGTGCTAAAAGTTGTATTTCTTTAGATTTGATTTGCGATGATAGTTGTTTTTTTTAATCCTAACTTCCGTCATTCTTTTCTTTTATTCGGTAACGTGCTAAAAAAACATGGTTTAAATATTTCTTTAAAAAATCATTAAAAATAGAAGCTTAAATTATATCTTAAAACACTGATACCATTAGAAAGCTAATTTTTTAATCTTTAAATTGATGTAAAAATTATGTTTGTGCAGTAATATTTTCGGAAGTCAAGAAATCTCGTGATTGTTTCAAACCATTTTAAACTGGCCAAAAAATGACACTTCAAATAATTAAGACAAATAATGGTAACTAATAATGTTGTTCTCACATGATAACTTGAAATTTACGAGCGTAGATTTCATTTTTTTATTATTATTTTCCATCAACATATCTTTAATTAATTTTTTCCGTTTTTGATTCTTACGCTAATAAATGTACGTTTTTAAAAATACTTTTTAGTTATTGTTTTTCTAAACGAAGAAAACTATACGATTGGATCGATAAACTGAAACTTTTATAAATGTTTTGTCTGACAAAAATGATTGTTACATTTATTTCTCCTAGTTTTTTTTTAAACTTTTGATGCATAGTATTTGTTCGAGAACAGGTTCATTGTCTTATAAAATATTTTTATAGAAGAAAAGTATTATGCATATTACAGTTTTTACATGAAGAAATGGGAGAATATAAATGAACTGTCTGCACGCGAGAAGTTTCTAAGTATGAATATTTCTTGGATGCAGACGACTTTAAAAAATTAATACTATTCCCTAGAGCTTATATGTTTTTATTTATAGTATTCATTTATTTTGAGAAGCTACAAATTTTTCCAAGAGAATTTTAATTTACAATATATATGTTTAGGAAAAGGCTTAAAAATTTATGAAATGAAATAAAATTTTTGAGCAAATTATGTTACATTCTGAATATAATATTTTATCTTGAATAATATAAAAATAAGAAATACTATATAAGCTGAATGATATATTTTGCTACATGTATATCCAAGACAATATATTTCAAACAATGGAATAATTTTTAAAAATTGTATTAAAAAAGAACTATTGTTGAAAAGAAATTAGTTAATATATTATATAACTGAATAAACTCTTGGAACTATAAACTTTACTGTTGAAATTAAAGAGTAAATAATAATAGAATTGCTTTTACGAAAATATTCATATAAAAGTTAGCAGAATAGGAATCTGAATTAAATTTTCATATATTATACAAAAGGCTTCATGGATAAGAAGAATTCCATAAAGAGTGGTAATAATACATTCAAAAGACGTACACACATATGTATTATAAGAATAGTAGAAATTATAATAAGAATATTTTATGACTGGTGAGATTTTTTTAAGAAAATTAGTACCTGAGAAGTATTTCATATTCACCCTCATTTTCATCAATAATTTTAATAAAAATATTCCATGGACATAGTTTTTTAAAGAAAACTTGTTTTAGAAAAGTATTTAATATTCATCATTATAGACATCTGAAATGAGAAAAAAAAAAGGTTTTATTCCAAATTTTTATTAAGTTGGTCAATTCTAATGTATATCATTTTATATGATGTTTCTAACTTAGAGCTCATCATTTTCAAATAAGACGTCATATTACCCAAAAAATAATCAAAATTTGGATATTTTTACTGGTTTATATAAAAACGAGTTAATGTAAGTTTATCTATAAAAATCTATAGCTCGATCAATATAGTATTACAAACCTGTAATGTAACTTACCATCATTGGTGATTTCAATCACTGGAAAGACCGTTTTGCGACCGGCTCTGTTGGGTACTGATCGGATGCCGAATTAGTACCCAACTGAACAGTCATCTCAGTGCTTGGCTATAAACTTGTTAACCATTTGGTGACAAATTTGACGACATTGGTGATAAAATAGAAATTACAGGAAACTTCCAGTGTTTTAGCACTTGAACCAATAAAAATTGAGCTAAGCCTGATTGGTCCAGGACCTTCTCGGTCCGCCTCGCCGGAATTATAAAAGGCTGACAGTCTCAATCTACTGTGAGTAATCAATCAATCGTAGACAGAATTGTAGACGAGTATCCAATCGTAGAGAGTATAATGAAGCAACGAAGAACAAGAGTTGTGTGGAGCTCTAGCGATTACTGAACTGAGCTGTGCGCCGAGCCCTAATATTTATTGTGGAAGTAACATCGAATGGTGCGTGGAGTAACCAATCATGTAGTAGTAAGTAGGCAGTTGGATAAGCTAAACTGAGGAGACAGAGGAAAACTGCAGCCGTTTGGAGAGATCGAATAGTGAAACTACGTTTTCCCTCTCTGTGTTCTGTAGTTGTTATTACTGTCGATTAGCACTTGTAGGCTACTACATGCCGTAGTGTGCTGCTGTGTGTTTCCTTGCATATCTCTAATGTGTTAGTGTCTTCGTGTTTAATAAACGTCTTCGTCTTTTGTTAACTGAAGGACAGTTTTTCTGCATCGGCCAACAAATGTAGAAAGAAGTATTTCCATAATAATATTTTATGAAACCAGTTTGTTTGGTTAATGACTGGTTTACTCTGGTTAATGACTAAAATTAATTAAAACAAATAATGACTTAGAAAATAATAATATTCTCGCATGATAACTAGAAAAATCTGATCGTAGATTTCATTTTTTCCTTCATTCATTATGCAAGTATAATATTTTATGGGCCCACATTCTTGCAGTTTTAATGGAAAGCAGCTAAAACAAATTATTCGCATTTTTTAATGTGGCAGATTATTCTGCGGATTTTTATGTCGTGCTGTTAAAGAATGGAACAAATATTTCTCCATAAGGCATTTTTAACAAATAAAATAGGGATGTTAAATGTTTATGGATAATCTGAAATAAATAATTTGTGACACTAGATGGGGAATTTGCTCTCAAATATGTAATAAATTCATTTTTAAAAATTTCAATGAAAATACAGGATTTTTTAAGAATTTCTTATATGTTTAATAATTAAGAATTATTAAAAACGAAAAATTATTGCTTAAAAATATCCATTAACAGTTTTGTGCAATATATGAGGATGTAGTGGCAAAATTAATAAAATTATATAAATATTTTTTTTTAATCTTCAAGAATTCTACAAAAATTTGAAACCTTTACAATTAAACGTTTTTCAAACCTTGTGTGAAAAATCTATAGCGTATTTAACTTACAATAAATTTGATTAAAACCAAATTCTAGATATTAAACCAAAAATATTTCACGGTTCCACATCAACTGAATGAAAAATTTAATTCATATTAAGTATAATTCTTTTTAGTCATATTTTACTAAAAAAATCTTTTTATATATGAATTAGTTAATACAACTTGATTTTCAAAACATCCCAATAGTTTTGAAACGTGAAAATTCATTTTCAAAAGTTATTTTTCAATGATTACCAACAAATTACTGCGTAATGCAAAATTTAAACAAGTAATATTAAAAAATTAATTCGATTTCTACTCAGGTCAACAAAGATTTTTTTTAAATTTTGGTTACTTTTATTTAAAAAGTAACTAAATACTCATTACTTATTTTTAGATGCCTAATGTTTATCAAAAAAAATTATTAAGTATCAAAACATTATTGATTTTTGCAAGATCTGAACTCGTATTCTTTACCTTCACGTGAGAAAAACAGAAAGACTCGCATTTTGTGGATTGAAATACTTCCTGTTGATTTCGATTTTCATTACGAACTGCTAAAACTCTATTTAAAGCAATTAATGAAATTTAATTAATGAATTACTATTTGAGAAAACTGTATTAACATCAAGTGTCATCCACTACAAGATTTTAAAAATGGATTTGAACTTGAGTGCATGAATCAAAAGTATTTTATTAACGATTGAAAATTTGAACAAGATATAAAAATAAATATATATAGGGAGAGTGTGAAAAAATAGAAGGAACTGAAGAAAAAGGAAGAAAGAATAGAACTCCCCCCCCACCATGTCTCGGAACGCGAAGAGGGGTGAACAACCGATGTTAGGGGTTTGAAAGTGAATGGCTCGGGGAGATTAAATGCCAAAGGATGGTGCCAAAAAAAGAAAAAAAATGATGTTTTTAGATTATTTTTTTTTTCATTAACGAAAAAGTAAAATTGACATATTTACTATCATTCTAATCACTATGTATTAAAGATAATGTAAATGTGATAATAAAACATGTTTAATCTATCAGCATCACAAAGATATAACAATATTTGAAACTTTGATTAAATTGACAGTACATTTGATTTTTTCACTCTTGCGTGAAAACGGCATTTCGTCCTTATACTAAATTGCTTCAAAGTTTGATATGCATCTGCATTTCAGATGCTAAATGTATGGATCAAATTTTATTCTTTTGGTTCTTCAAATTTTGCAATTATTTTATTCAATTGCATTTCAACATACAGATTAAGTTTCTATCAAAGATTTTCTTTGGAAATTTGATGGACATCCAGAAAATTCATATAATGATAATTCACAAATTTCATGGTATGTCATTTACAAGTCATGGTATTCTGACACAAATAGAGCTATAGATGCACATAATTCCAAAATTCTACGAAGTTTGAAACTATAAATTTCTCAAAAGCTTCTGTTTATTATTTATTGGTGATCACAATACTATTTTTACTTAAACGACAAAATAAAATAAAATGATTTATGCTGTATTCTTGGAGACTTTTTGCTCTTTACCACTGAAAAGATACGAATGGAATCTGATTCAGAGCTCTGCACTCTAAATACATACTGAGCAAATGGTGCCATTAGCAGAATCATTGATTGGCTGGATGGGCTGTGTGTTTGGCATGGCTATTAATCGCTGCTGCAGTATGTATTAAGTCTGTCATCACTCACCTCATTACAAATGCTGGCTATCTAAAACGTCAGTCCTATGATTCCAGATACTACGAGCTCTTCATAAAACAAATTACTTAGTCATAAATGATCTTGGTGTTTCTTTTGCACTTCAATGATAATTAAAAATCAAGTTGTTCGTCATTATTGTAAGCTATTCTAAAAGTAGTCGAAAATGACTTTAAAATATAACATTTTGTTGTTTTTAAACATCTTGGTTCAACACATCGTGCTATTTACTTCAGCCAAAACTAGTGTCAAATTTTAAACATCTTGGTTTAACACATCATGCTATTTTCTTCCACTGAAGATAATATCAAATTTCAAACACCTTGGTTTTAAAATCAAGCTATTTTCTTCAACCAAAGATAGCATCAACTTTCAAGCATCTTACTTTAAGACATGCTATTTTCTTCAGCGAAAGGGAGAATTAAATTCATTAATTTGGCCGCTCTAGTCAATGCACATTATGTGATCCTTTATTTAAAAACTGGTCGATATAGTCTGATATTTTAAAGGTATTTTAAATTTATTTAACTTATTATTGTTAGTTTTCTATTGATTTTTCTCTTTTAGTAAATCGAAAATAAATAATGTTAAAAAGCTCTTATTTATTTATTAAGGCTGCTTAAAATCTCCGTTTGTTTACAATGTTATTAAAACAGGTACTCAGTGCTTATCAGCTCCATAATAACAAAAAAACTAAATTGGAATGTTTACCAATTATATTTGAAAAGTGCTAACGTTATTCTAATATTTTTTATTCGAATCCTTTGTATTCTTTACAAATTTATCAATTTCAAATAATAAATAAATTTTTACCTATAATTAAATCCTTTTTCAATCGACTTGACTGCTGAACTTTCACAGCCCTGCGGTTCCAATGAACTATCTTGTCAAAATTCCATCATGGTTAAATATATGCAAGCCTGTTGTGTTGGTATTTTGGTAAAATTTTACAAATCATCAAATTTGTGAATATTAATATGCTTAGGTAGATTTCTTGGATATAATTATAGTACTAATTTAAATTTTGTATTTATAATAAAATTTTCTGCAGTTTTGAACAATGTAATTATATTTTGATCTTTCCATGGTAACTTCTATTCAGCTTAGATGTCAAGCAATTAAAGTCTATACCAATGTATTTCAAACAAATCTTATATATTCTCTAGTTTTCAGAAGATTGTATTTTATTTTTAATACTTATAATGTTATTTTTACAAAAGTTCAACCAAAAACGTTCATCGCATGCTGCAAATCGCTTTTTGACACAAAAAAGTGGGAAAAAAACCAAACACTTGTTTTGCTTTCTGCATGTAACAATCATATTAATAGAAATAACAAAAAAATTATCTGCTCAGTTGAAACTACGAGCAAAATATAGTTAAACGAATTTGTTAAATCTTACAAAAATGAGTTTTATCACTTTTTCATCGTCAGCAATTTTTTGGTGATACAAAAAAATGAGAATACATTGCATACTATTGCTGTCTTGACTTGCTGCTATTAATAGGGGAAAAAATAAAGTTTTCATTTGAAAACACTTTCCAGGTTTCTTCCGAGGTTTTAACATAGAACAGCTCAAAGTTTCAACAGCAATTTACCCATAAGCTCACATTACGGTTCCCAAGTATATTTTTACAACATTCCTACGAAAAAAAGGAAGCAATACAATTGTTTTTAATATCTTTGTAATTTTAGTTTCATTATTTTATTTATTTATTTATTTTTATATCTTTGTTCCTTTTTATTATTATTAACTTGAACCTTCACTAAGCGAGCCCCATAAATTAAAACGCAGTTTGTTATAGAATAAGTAAATAAAATAAGATATGCTCGCAATTGAAAAAATATTTAAAATACAGATAATATTTTCTTTTTAAATGTAATTATTTTGTATGATTAATCTAATTAAAGTTTTAAAAATGCTGTTAAATACTGTCACGAAGTTTCAAAAAGTTACGCTGCTAATTTAACCGTTTAACTGCTTTGCCTCGTATGCCATAGTGCATTGATTTATCGAATTTTGATAGTTGTGAGCAAAAAATAGCTATTCATAACGATTATAATTAGATATTAAAATTACTTTGAATACATAGATAAGTCAAGGATTCAATGGATTTCCATTTGAATCAAAATAAGAAAACATTCCCGAAATAGAAGATTAGATAGTAAAGAAGATCAGTAATTAAACAAACAATTAGGTTTATTAGAACGAAGCAATTCAGAACAGCACTAAACTGAGAATTTCCCTCAATCGATGGAACATAACTTCTGTATACATATAGAATGTTTGATAACAATCCAGTCTGAATATCTAAGAAAATGTTCGAATCTTCTGAAACTTATATAAACAATAGTTAAAATTTTAAATAAAAGAATTTTCCACTCTTTAGATAAAACACCAGGGCTGGGATTCGAATCATGGACCAATAGAATTTAAATGCTCTGAAGACTGATCTAGGTGATTGCTAGTTTTTCTCATTTGTGCTTAAAACTTTTCGGTTTTCATAAATTTATTTCATAGTTTTCTTGAATTAAGTTAGTAAAATGAACATATATTCAATAATAATTGATTGATTTTTTCAATTTTTCAAATCTTTCGATGTAATTTTTATTTACATTTTAGGTTTCTTGAAAGGCAAATTAAAATTAAGAGAAAACACATCCTGACATGCAAAGGTGGGTTTTTCCCTTTAAAAGAGAAACTCACCTTTTGAGGGAGGATAAAATTTGTAACTGATTATAAATATTTTTTTTTCGAAAATAAATGATAGTGAACATATATATTTAAAATATGCAATTCTTTTTCTTTTTATATATATTTATACTTGACATGTTCTATGTTTTATTCACTTTTTAAATCTCGATAGAGTTCGGAAATTTTGAACATTTATATGTAAATAAATGTTCAATCATTCGGTGATTATATTTTATTCATATTCTCGGTGATAATATTTTATTGTTTTCAGAATTTATATATCTGCTAAATGCTATTATCTATTTTAATATCACATCTATGCCACCACATGGTAATAAATTAGAGAAAAAATTAATTCAAGAGTTCTTGATATTTATATTAATGCACTGAAAACTGCAGATTATAAACTAAAATACGAATTCTACTTTTATATCCTCCAATAAAAGCTCGCCTTTAAAAATTATTTTATCCTGCTTTTTTATTTATTCTTGTTTTACAAAATAGAAAATACATAAAACGGAAATGTACTATTATAAATCAAAGGATATGCTTGAATTAAAAATAGCAGAATACATACCTTACAAGGTGAAACTGTAAATAAAAAAATAATCATAAGAAACAAAACACCATTTATTTGAGACAATATCTGCAAGAGTATTTCATTTAATTTCCCTTTGGGTTTAAATAAATTGTTTCGTGAAAAATATGACAAACACGTACTTCTCACTTAAAAAGAAAATCCTATCTTGCGAAAAAAAAGTATGTAAATGAAAAGATTTTGAAAAAATAGAATTAATTAACATTTTTTACCACTTGAAAAATCATAAGAAGGTATGCACTAAAGATTGCTTTAATTAGAAAACAGAGACACACATAAATTAACAGACGCTATTTTTCGTAAAAATAAAATTTCTCTTGAACTTGCATTCTTTATTTCTACTATTTTAACTTGAATGATTCGGAAAAAAATTCCTTTTTTTTATATTCTAAAGATTTTTTTTAAAAACTTTTCAAAAACTTTTTTTAATTTTCTGAATTGTATTATTTTATTGTTTTTTATAAAAACATCATTAATTTGATAGTGAAACAATCTACATTCTTTCTCGAAAATTTTTGTTTAAATTCTGATTAAGCTTGCCAAAAAGAATTCCAAATATTTTTCGGTTAAAATACGTATGACATTTGAAAGTTAAAAAAAACAATGTTTATATATTTGTAAAGATGACTATTTATATGTGTATACGCTGGTGTGCAAAAATTAAGCGACTTTTCTGATTTTTCCGTAACTTTTGGTAAATTCCGTAACTTAAGTAAATTTGGAGTCAGAGGCACAATATAGTACTTAAAGAAATAAAATTATTTAAAAGGAAGAAAAAGGATAGAACACATACATCAAAGAAAGAAACAGAAAAAAACCTTAATGACAGAATGGTGGTGGTCTAGACTAGAAAAAGAACAACAAAAAGGTATCCCTTAACAAGGATATGATATTCCTTATGTCACCACCTGTTCATATCCAAAGTCATATCTTCTGTTTATTCTTGAATTAGGAATTTTCATTCCTCAATGAGCATCTGTTGATCACCAGAGGATCTATATTGATCTGTAACGGAAACGAGTCAAAGAATCTGAAATACGCTGAATGGGTTTAAGTCACGACAAAATGTTGGCCACTCCTTTCGAAGTACAACTTTATTTTTCAAAAACTCCTGAAATCAAGATATATGTGTCGCTATTGTGTATAAACACAAAGTCTGCATATATTGTATCTGAGAATAGATGCAGATGAGTTCGTTTAACTTCATCGTAGTAACGATCTCTGACTCCTGAAACTCTGTTGAAATTGCTGAGCTCCATTCTTCCATTCATCATTGTACTTCTTGACGCAAGCCTACCAGTATCATGGCAATGAATCCTTCCCTGATATTAGTGAAATAAAAACTGGTATAATCACTGCTTGTATTAACTGGAATCGAAATCTTTTATGAGATTAAAATAATTTTTATTGGAAAAAAACACGACTCCATTGAAATGATGCCCAGTCTTTAGGTTCGTTACACCATTGTAAAAGTGTCACTGAAACCAATACTATTTACCATTCTGGAACAAATGGGTCACTTTTCTGCAGTTGTCTGCTACAATAAACCGGGGCATCTTCGAATTTACGTTACTTAAACTGCTGAGTAACGTCATCCATTGTTTCGTTTGAGCGTTCGTAATCAATTTTCTTTGTCAGCTGTATTCTCAATTTTTTAAGATGCAAAATGCTGTTACGTATATCAGTAACTAAATAGCTCTAACAATGACATAATTGAAAATAATAAAATATTTATTCGTCATGATTCTCATCTCGATAACATCATTGAAACAACATTAAAAAACCTGATAAAAAACTAACTCCTGCGTTATTGGGATCGGAATTTATAATGCCACATAAATTCGGCATATTCCCATCAATCATTTCCTCTTGTTGTTGTTGTCGTGTCCATGTTTTGCACGGAAAGGGGGTGCAGTAGGTTCTGAGGGTAAAGACCCCTGAGCAACCGAGGGCAGAAGTCCGACTTCTAGTTCACACACATGACACAACCCTTTTTAGGGGGTGGTCGAATTCATTCATACACTCATTCATCCATCAGCAAGTCGGAATTTAGATCCAAATCAGAGACCGACTCATCCCTTATTCAGTACCCCCAGAGGTATCGTTTTGTTATGGGAACTTGGAGGACTTTGCAGTCTCGACATATTTAACGTGCCCCAACTGCCATTAGCCAACACGGCGGTCTTTGGCCAAGACGAGGACAGAACCCGTGACCTTTCGGTTACGAGACTGACGCTCTACCAACCAGGCTACCGCGGCCTAACATTTCCTCTTACTTCCTTACATTTTTTTTCTGTTATTTATGAGACTACCCCAAAAACTATTTGAATAAACATGAGGATACCAAAAGGAGCTCTAAATTCTATTTCTACTTTTCTGCATGATGAAAGGACATAATGACCAACGTGTATGTATCCTTAATATAGAACTCTTTCCAATATTTTAATCAATTCCATACATAACGATAACACTCATCAAACTTAGCCCTTTTCCCATTTTTTCATTCCTTTAAACCATGTGACCAGGTGCCTATTCTTGTTTTTTTATGATGATTTTGAACAATACATTTTATTTTCTCATGTTATTATTATCTAAAGATGCAACTTCCCTAATCTTTTTTGAAAATTGCTTATTACTATAACCCGTTGGCAATGTTAATAATAATAACTGTAGATAACTACGGTTATTATTATTTGTCAATATCACCTGTAACGTTACGCTCCTGATATTTTCCTGCGCTTCAATTTCTGCTGGGTTGGCAATGTAATAATTGCAAATAACCCTATTCTTCAATCTCATAACTACATGATAAAATTACGCTATCGCTTATGCGTTGCTCATTAATGTATATTAAACAAATCTGCAAATTTCACCTAATTTTGGTAGAATACGTTGGTATACATTCAAAAAAATAATTGCTAATTTTTCGAAATCCAAATTTTGGTTGAATTATAAATTAATTTAAAAAATAGCAACCTTTTAATATTTTTCAATTGCATCTCCCTAAGATTGTAGAATTCATCTGTACCTTGTCGAAGATACCTCACGAAAAAAAATCAGTCAAAAAAATGATTCCAGATTTATGTTCTTTCACTTTTTCTCTAAACAATTTTTAAACTTGAATTGATAAAAATCTGTAATAATATTTTTGTTAAAAAAATTAATTCCGTTGTTAAATCAAACCATTCAATAGCATATTATTTACAGTGATAAATTAGGATGAAAAAAATTGCTCTTCTGGACTTTAACTTAGAAATATGGGTTCAGCTTTAACTTTTATTTCATAATGTATCACTTTTTAATTTGCCTGTGCAATAATTTGTAAAATGATTTTATTACATTCCTATTTTCAAGTAATATTTTCATAATAAGATAAATTTTAAATAAATACAACTTTGAATTTTCTTCAAATAAAAAACTCTTCTAGAGTACAGCATTTCATTTTGAGAACATTTTTATGCCGCTTCTAATTAACATTTACAGATTAGGACACCTCACTCATTACATCATGGATGCCACTTCACAGATTCAGAATCTTTCTTACAGAATACTTAAAACGCAAAAAATGAACAATAAAATATCCCAACAGGAGCACCATCTATGGGCGGGATTTGTAACACACCTCATATTAATAACTTAATAATCAGATGGGGCACGATCTCAGATGAATAAAGTGGTAAGCAAATTTGATATTTAGAACAGTGAAATATGGAATATCTTTAAAACTGATGGATGGAAAATAATAAAAATTTATAATTCCAAAAAAAGTCTTGTTTTGTTAATGTACTAAAAGTTAGAAAATAATTTTATGAAAACTTTTGGAATGAAAACAAAATGTATAGGCGACAA
Organism: Argiope trifasciata; assembly: GCA_026543055.1. NCBI lineage: Eukaryota > Metazoa > Arthropoda > Arachnida > Araneae > Araneidae > Argiope > Argiope trifasciata. Next base: position 488,221 of record JAPMOQ010029911.1, read on the forward strand.
ACTTTGATTTTTTTTTAAAGTCTTGTTTTGTTAATGTACTAAAAATTAGAAAATAATTTTATGAAAACTTTTGGTATCAAAACAAAATGTATAGGCGACAAGCTTTGATTTTTTTTAACATTTAGTTTAATTATATGAAAGTCCCGTTTTCAAAACAACACTAAAGCTATTTGGGATGGACCTTATAATTTTAAACTGCTGTCAGATGACGGTATCTGAGCTGGCATCCTCTTTCCAAACTTTCACTCCACACCAGAGGAATGCCATTTGGCCTGGCGGATTTAGGGTGTACCAGATCACTTACACGACGGTTCTTCGGTGGAATTGAGTCTCGAATTTAAACCCTATCGTTCTGAAGTCGAAATCTTGCCATCAGGCATGAATAAAATTTTAATTAGCTGAAAATATTTCTATAGTTTGAAATTTTTATGAATTTTAGTAGACATAACGTATTTTGATTTTAAAATTATTTTCCATAGATTAGAATATGGAACCCGTCTCAAAAATATTTAATTCATATTATTTAGCATAATAACATTCATAACCTAAGCAGCGACGTCATATTTTCAAATTGAATATTTCAGAATAAATTCATAAGGCGAGACGTGTCAGTTCGAAAGATGAACCAGGAACAATGCTCAGAAATCCTTCTAATGAAGAAAATCGCCTTTTCGTGACGAATGCAAGATGCCCTGTCCTTTGGTCAACTTATGCAGTGTCCTAATTGTCCTGAGTTATAACTACAGATGCGTGCTCTAGATCTTAAAGACACTTAGAGGAACTAAATGCACCCTATAATTACATTTGTAATTGCTTAGAAAGAGGTCAAAACTAGGCACGTACCCTTATTAAATCCCAGTGAGAGTAATATCTCGTACATAATGATTATTTTCCCAACTATGTTCCTAGAGGAATAATCTTAAACGCGGTTAATGCTCATACGTGAATTATAATTATACATTAATATGATTTAGAATGAAATTTAATGAGCCGAGTTGGCTTTCAGTATTTAAAACGTGCAATTTCATTTGATAACGTACTATTTTAAATTTATTAAGTTATTCATTCATTTTTATTTAATAGAGCATTAAAGCATTGATTTTTAAAAATTAATTTTGTTCCTTCAGCTACGGGTTTTGAAAGTTTCGCTTCAGAGAATTTTAAAAGCAGATCTTTATAATAGCAAACGATTTTCGATTCTGAATTCAAAAATTGTGAATATTCAAAATTTCTGACCCGAAAACGATTTTTTAAGTTTTAATACATGAAACAAACGTATTTGAAGGAAATTATTATTTTTAATAAATCGAGCAAAGCCCTAAATTGCAAGTGTAATTTTTCCTAATTTTTCAAAAATTAGTAATTGATATTTAGGGAGTGAATAATTTAATGCTTTCAATTATTTGACGAGAAATTAAATGTCAGAAGGAATCTTATAAAAAGTTATACATTATTCTATATATAATATACATTATTCTTGCGTTTGTATATACATTATTAAATTGTTTAATTTAACTCTGTAATTAAATACGAAATACGAAATTTAAATTATAATTTCTGAAATTGTTTGTGAATCTCCTTTAGTCATATTTTAATAAATTAATGAAAACTGTTTGAACAAAATTGTCTTCCTACAATTCTAATTCATTGTTAATCCTTACAAATTATATCATCTAATGTATTATTGCATTTTAATATTTGTTTTCCCCACAAGTTAGGATTTGAAAAACAAATCAAACGCAAGGTATTTAATAAAAAATTACATGAAGTGTAAATACTTCGCTGAAAATTGAATTTGTTAAAGCATTTTCGGTTTCCAAAAATATTTGCTTATTAATTGTTACATTTCTAAATAATAAGTAACTCCAAATTACATTAGGAATAAAACATTAAATTACATCGTTTGAATCGAAGTTTACTTTAGATGAGATTGTTTTAAAGATCTTTAAACGATTTAAGAAAATAATGATAACATTCAATGTGTGTGCTATATTAATAGATTTTACAATAAGCAATATAGCAGTTTGTATATACTTCCTTGTACCAATATTTGCATATTCATAGATATTTGGTTATTAACATTATTAGATGTATCCATTGATTTTATATTACTTTATTTACATTACTTTTATAATTAGTTTAGTGTAATGATTTTAGATTTTTAGAATTGGTAATTTCTTTTATTTATCATCGGTATTAGGA
>JAPMOQ010029911.1:490522-510035 GCA_026543055.1 Argiope trifasciata
TATTCTATATTAATTTGTTAGAAGACAAATGAATAATACAATAAGATTCTATGATGAAATCTATTTTTGTAGAGATTATAATATTGATTTAAATAAGAATTACTTCGTCTAAAATTTCAAAATACTGTCATATTTTTAGCTTTTGATAAAGAAATCTTATAAATTCTTTTAAATTATTATGATTTTTTTTCATTTTATTTAGATTCTGACGGATGAAACAAATCGATAATTCATTTATGAGAGGATCCTTTGGGAAGTTTGGAACTTTTAAATTTTCAGAGAGGGGCACTATGGATTCTAAACTATTATTTTTAATAATAAAGAGGTATTCGGAAAAGTAAAAGAATTATTGTGGTTAAAAATAATCAAAAAGAGAGATTCTGAGACAGAAATTGAGATTTTTACTCTAAAGGCGTTTTAATTAAAATTATAATCTTAATATAAATAAAATATTTATTATTATGTATGCATATATTTCAATATGTATAATACAGCCTCCACCCGAACATCTGAGTTGAATATTACCAAAGTTTTCACACTTATTATTTAAAATTTTAGAAAGAACACCGTAGATTTAAAGTATTAAATTATCATATTCAAAAATTAAATATTTAATAATTAGAATTAACTCAACAAAAATTTTTTATAGTAAATTTGAAGAAAATTATACCAGTTTAAATATTTTGAAATCATCTTAAAATTAAATTTTTTATTATTTTAATGATATAAATTTTACTTTTGAGTAATATTACTTTTAATTGTTATTAAATTTTAAAACCTTTAAACGTTTTGAAATTCATGTTAGCTGTGAAATAATCTATCATAATTTTTTTTAATTTAAATATAAATCTTTTTACCAGGTTTTCATTTGTTTCTAAGTAGTGATTTAACACAAAGTCTTAAAGCATTCGCTCAACTGGTGGATAAAAGCAAATGTCTTGTGAACAAATCAAAAAGATTTTCGAAATGTACAAATTAATCAATATTTTGCTTTTTAACTCCCTCAAAAAAAATTCAGATAAAAACTTATTTCGAAAACCATTTATACCATCCTAAAAAGATTACATTTTCAGCGATATCAATTTCATTTTTCTATCAGTTTTTCTTCTGCTATTACTAATTCTTTAACACATATAACTTTGAAATAAGAAAATTTTGCAGTACTACTTTGTTGGATATTGTTTAGAATTTGAATTATTATAACATTATATGTTTCTCAATTTCTGTTTAATTGATATGATTTAGAAAAGGTTTTTGTAAACTATAATATTTGACGCAATAATAATCTCTACCTTAAACAGGAAATTATTGTAATCTTTAGTAACACTGGCATGTCAACTTGTGTATTATCAATTTTAACGAATGATTCTGAATTTAATTTCTTCATATATTCAAAGGAGATGTATTTTTAATGCATCTTTTATAACGCGTTAGAGGTTCTTGCTATTTTTGGTTTGAGCTTATATTTTGATAAATAAATATACTCTTTTAAATTTAATACGTTGGATAAAACAAGTTTTTTGAAAACGCTTTTATTCTAATAATTAGTTTTCCATAATCCATTATATTAACTATTATTAAACAGACAAATGACTTTTTCTCGCATTCTCTAGGGGGAATCATGCTCGTTCGGAAGTGAATTAAGTTAAATAAGTTATTTTTCGGAAATACCTACATATTTTATTGAGATCATTGTACGTTATTAGAATGATATTCCATAATTTTAGCTTATAAGAGAAGAGTAAAAAAACTGTTTAAAATATTCCTATTAAAGTGTGAAATAAATTAAATTAAGCCATTCTAACAGAAAAATTGGTTATATATGTAAACATAAAACTCCACATTATTTAATGTGAATCAATAATTACTCAAATATCAAATATATTATTTTTATATCCTCGTTAAATCATGAAAACCTTTCTAGAATATATATTCGAATTCCCCAACAGTTGATTCGTAACTTATTAAATATTAAAACCTTCAACAGATTTTTTACGTCATGCATTTTTATAAGAGTTCCATTAAAGGAGTTGAAGATTAAACGAGTCTCATTAAAGATTTGAACTATGGAAAGAATTGATCAAACATTAACCCTTCTTGTCTCATCAATTCTCTATAATCACGCCGGCGCATTTATAAATTTTCTAATTTTCCTTATCACCTCTAATCCGTCTGTTTTTCACTACGCATTTCGTTTCATTTTTTTTACAATTTTGGGAACAGATAAGATACGACGCCATTCTGTAGAGGCAATTTATACGAACGTGGTAAATTGACATTTCTCTCATTACGAAAAATTTCGCTTAAACATTTTAAAAGAATTATAAAAATTACCCTGCATATTAAACAAGAAATTATTAATCAATATAAATAATTTATAGGATATTATATAATACAGCATTTTCGTATTTATTCATTATTAATCACTTTCTTATTCATTTACAAAGCTTAATTGACTTTCAATGTGAGACAATTATGAATAGTTATTTAACTAATTGAATAAAATAATTAAATTGATTTTTCGTGTACTTATTGTGGACGATTCAGTCGTATTTGAGAGCATACATATTCCATTAATTCTGCAAATGATAAAGGAGAAAGTGAATGTGTACCTGTCTGTCTGTTGGTGATTGGCACTCTACAGGGTAGAATGTTTGACACAGAGCTATAAATTTGGTGTAGGCATACTTTAGAAAGTGCGAATGGGATTTTTTTTTAATTTCATATTGAATCTTAAAAAATTTAAACTTAAATGAAAAAACGATATTTTACATTATCTCACAATTTAAGAAATCGTTGCTATTGATCATACCAATCTCTTAATTAGGCACATTTTATTTAATTTTGTAATTTTTCTTGTAGAACTCCCAAAATGGATGCCGTTATTGGAATGAAATTCATGGCATTTTCATTATTTCATCAAATGTATATTCGTGGCATTATTTTTTGCCCGAACACTTAACTTTTTAAAGGCACTGTGATGTCGCGGGACTCGATTTCATTAACAACCTTCATGTTCACAATAAATAAAACAAGTGTAAGGCTATTAAAATAAATTTATTTAATGCTTATCCCAATTTGAAGCTTAAAAATACTTTACAGAGTGAATCAGTAGCAACAAGTTAAGTATGAAAGATTTTATTGAAATTAAACTAAAATAATATTCCAAGTGAATCAACTATTCTCCAAAATCGGTTAGTTAAAAAGAAATAGAATTATTCCTATTTATCTTAGATTAGGTAGAGCATTGAAGGAAAAAGGACTGCTATACGAGCAAAGACACGAGAAGATCCCTTTGAAACATGTCAAAGTTCTACAACATGTTGCAAAATTTGTAAAAACCTACCTGGAAACACTGAAGTGGGAAGTCATACCTCATCCGTCGCATTCGCAAGGCATTGCGCCTTTCGACTACCATTTGTTCCGATCTATAATACATGGCCTGGATCAGCAGCACTTCCGTTTTTATGAAGATTCCGAAAATTGAGCTGAATCGTGGATAACCTCAAAAGACGTGTCGTTTTTCCTAAGTGGAATTCAAATGTTATCAGAAAGATGAAAAATATAGTGTCCAGCCGTAGACAATACTTTCAAAAACATGTTTTCTAAGGATTTTTTTAAATAAAGCATTAATTTTTACAAAAAACAGCGAGATTTTATTCAACATCCCGACAAAACAAAAATAAATATATTATTTTAAATTGTAATTTTTTTTAATTTTTTACAGCATTCGTTCATGATTTCATTTCTCAATCGAATATTTTACTTTCTCGTAGCGTAGTTAAGAAATGCGATACTTGAAATATTAAAATGAACGAGTCAACAAATCCTAAACCAACTTTGTTATAAAAAATAAAGGTATTATATTTAAATTGTTGTTCTAATTTTTCACTCTATTTATGGTTTTAATAAAAAAGACATCATTTTTTAACAGAATATTTTTATTTTCAGGCAGCCTAGTTATTGCATACAATTCTTGAATTCTTAAAATCTGAGAGTTAACAACACTTAAACATCTTACTTATCTAAAATAAAAATATTATCATTTAAATTGTAATTCCAAAGTTTTGGCAGCATTCAGGATTTTTATAAAGAAGCTTTCATTTCGTAATCTAATGTAAAAGTGCACTACATACTCAATCGAATTCACTTTTCGAGAATTCACCTAATTAAAGAGTCTATATTCATCAAAATCCTTTAAGTTGCAAACGATAATCGAAAATGAATTACGATTTGTTGCCAGATGTCGATAAACTGAATAATAACTTCTGAGAATCCATTTCGAATACTCATTAATCACTTCAGTGAACTCTGACACTGCAACGGAGATTAAATCTATGCTTAAATAATACATATAAATCTTGAAACAGATAATTACTTTCATTATTTTTAATTCCATGCGCTCATTTTAATCCAGTTTCTATGGGGCTTTTCAATTCCGGAATTTCGACAGTTTTAAAAACCCTTTATGATGCTCGAATATAAACTTTTGCTTTCCTCTTAAAACTCATAATAATACTTCCCTGATTTCTAAGTAATTCAGCAAATGGAAACAATTACACAGGAGTCAATGACAATGCTTTGGCTCGAAGATAAGTACAGTCTAATGAAATTTTAGAAAACGGAACAGCAAATGTTTTATTAAACATGGCAGAACTTTTCTTAACACTTCAAATCTTCTTTTCTTAACACTTCAAATCTTCCTTTCTTAACACTTCAAATCTTCCTTTCTTAACACTTCAAATCTTCCTTTCTTAACACTTCAAATAAATGATATTCTGCAACATTTTCAATGGGCATATTAATATGAAAAATATATGGATTATTTAAAATAACTGGAAGTGATAAATATTTCATATGAAACATTTTAAAGAATCTCTAATATTCTTCAGAAATCTTGAAGTAATCGTAAATGGAATTAACACCAAGATTATGTAAAGCATGCCAGATATGAAAAATCAATTGAAATTTAAAATCTATACAAAATTTTAGTAAATATAGAAATATGACGAGTAAAATTCAGAAACAAAAGTTTGGATGAAACTACCATGGTGATTAACCCCCAAAGATGCAACTGTATATGAAGTGTTCGGTATGTCTGACACAACTTTATATCGCTAAAGTGTAAATTTAAATATTACGTAATCTGCATTTGAATTGTATATTAAAACAACATAAAATATATTTAAATAATTCATTTTTACATTTTGAATGCGATGCATACATTGTGAAACACACGGAAAAATTCCTTTTAGATTCAGTAATAAAATGGCATCAAATTTTTAAATTCCCATTACATCAAATTACTATTTTATTACATGAACCTCCCGTTTTCTTTATTGCAAAAAAAGCTTTAATAGGAAATTTGTGAAACTTATGTATTTATGTCAAAGCGCAACCAGTTAATATTGTTATTGCCTTGTGACGCTATTGACATAATACATAATTATAAATTGACTATGTTTTAATGCCTTTAATTTTACTATTTCAATATTTCACTGAAGACTGAATTCTGTAATTATTTTTCCAAAATTATTATTTTCCATGTTGCTGGTGTGCAGTAATTAATTTTTTTATTTTCCCCCTTTTCTTTCTTACAAATATCTCTTTTGTCTTCAGCTAACAACGAAAATTCTGAACTTACTGAAAAATCTAACATAATTAATGTTGTATCAATCTTCAAATCTTCATTGTTTAAGTCTACTTTAATTTCACAGCATTACTAAAAGATGATCTCCGAATTAGTTAGATTTTTTTTTGTATTATATCGTCTGGTCTTCTGTGATCAAATTTATTAACTGTCAATCAATAAAATTAAAGAGTTGTCTAATTAAAAATTTATTTCTAGAAATGCATATTTCGTGATTTTGGGAGGGATGAAAGTGTATTTCCTACTATTATCCACAAGTTTTGCAGACTGGAAATCCGCCACTTGTTTACCTTTTACTTCTTGCATACAGCAGACAACTCCGCCACCATTGAACTAAGCAGTACCGACAGGATTTGTTGTGTTTGACTGCTGAATAAGTATTGTCCAACCTTGTATTGACCGAACAGTCAAACTGACATTCCTTTCGGGGTAGTAAATAGCTGTTTTTCTCTCTATCTGCACTCTCTCAAACAGTTGGAATGAAACTATCAATCTTTAAAATCAAATCCTTCAGGGTTTTGAGATTACCTGGTACCATCAATACTGCACTGAAATCCTTATTTATAATCTTCAGGTCCTTCCTTAACTCTGAGATCTCCATACATTCCATTAGTGGTAAACAGTACCCATTTCTCCACAAATGCATTTATTTTCTTGCGTTCTTCCAAATCTTTGGAAATACGCAGGAAATCTCCCATGTTCAGATATTATTTGGATTATAAGTGGATGGTATCTTCTTATTTTAATTTCCGGATAAGGAATAAAGTCAAAAGTGACTCTTCCTTTTTTATATGATATGACATATGCCATCTGTCAAACCATTGTGGTTTTATTTCTTTTCTCAATTCCCCTTTTAAAACACCACTTGATTTGGGGACAATAATATCAATATTATCTTTCTTAGTCGCCAACTTCACATAATGATCCGCCTTTTCATTACCATATATATCAATATGGGCTTTAATCCAATTCAACTCTATCGACTTGTTAATTTTAACACTTTTTATCTTTTCTTTTATCATCCCTATTATCTTATTACAATTGTGAGAGGATTGTATGGTTCGTAAAACTGACAGGCAATCGGAAAAAATTGAGCACTTCTGTTCACTCTCCGCCCTTTCACAATATTCAATGGCCACTTTTAAAACTTGCACTTCTGCCTGAAAACTTGTTGCATGGTTCGATAATCTCACAAGAATTTCATCGATCTCTTTCCCATAGTAGTATACTACTATTGCAGCTCCTACTTTATTTTCATCTTTTGAACCATCTTTAATAATTTCTATCCCATCCATTTTTGAGATCTTCATTTGAAAATTATGAATAAACCATTCGGAAAGGTGTTGTTCCAACTCGTCGAAATACATCTCATAATCTCTATTGTTTAAGCATTTGTTTCCTATTTTAATTTTTTTACTAGAAGTCCATTCTTATTTGAAATTTAGTGAACATTTCCGTTGCTCTGAGATCCATATTTGTCTTTTACTATCACAGATTTGACTACTGTTGTGCTATTATAAAGTAACATATAAGAAGCAACTCATCATTTTCAAAAATATTTGAGTTTATTTGTACTTATTAATATTTTAAAAGAATTCTACAGAGTAGGTTCTACACCAACGATTCGTTTCGAAATTTTCAAACCTCTTAGAAAAAACTATATAATTGTCTTGAGCTCCGTTATAATAAAACCTCCGTTAAATTATAAAAATAATGTTATTGAATTTAGGTGAGTTTACGAAAATATATATTAACAATAGTTATTTGTAAGAAAATAATCGAATTTCATACATTCTAAATTCCATAATATTTAATTTCTTTTGTTTTAATGATAATCTTTTAAACTGTTAGTTGCGCAGATCACATAATTGTAGATTGAATTTACAGAACAATTTGGAAGTACCTAAGCTAAAAGTGATATTTTCACCCACTTTCTTGCTCCAATTTTGTTTAATTTCTCATATTCAGAACAACAAAAAGATTAACATTTTCCCATAATGTACAAAGAATGTACTTATTGATAATTAGACAAAAAAGATAAGGGTTAAAACGGATGTTACGTTGGTTCTTTAGATTTTTTGCTTATAAGTCAAAGTAGAAACTTTAAAATTTCTTTTAAAATGGGATTCTGGGGAAGAATTAGGGAAAAGATATATTTGTATGCAATGTTATCTATAAATATAAGTTAAATTTTAATTCCTTTCCAAACTTTTATCTTAATTTAACTTATACTTACTTCCTAAAATATCCTCTTAATTCCCGATCCAATTCCACATTTTTTACTTAATTAATGCAGAACTCTTTAAAAATGCTTAAACTTGCACTTCCTTAAACACCGAGTAAAAAAATAAAAAACTATCAAGCCAAGCAAATTCTCTTAAAAGATACTATTTCTTCCCCTACCTAAATCGACATGTGTAAAGAAATCGCTATCAGAATCTCAAAGAGTATAATGAAAGGGAAAAATTATTTCGTTCTCTTTAGGCACTTTTTCTCTTTTCGCTCTTTCGTGACTTGTTGTAGACTGATGCATCTCGTCTCTTCCTGCACATAAATTATGCCTCCCGGGATGGAATAAAAGCGAATTTTTAAAATCACAAAACTGCCTTCTTTCTTAGTTAATGAAACTGCTCAAACATATATGTTTTACGCACACATCATGTACAGACAGACAGATAGATAGATTTGGATAGATCACGTTAAGGCGAGTATTTTGTTATATAACATGTGGTTTATACAAAAAAAAATTATTCTCATCTTAACGTGATCTATCTGAATTTGTAAATCTTAAATACTGAATACCTTGTGGGTCATCCAGTATATGTATAAATATATACACAAACCCAATGTCATAATAAATAGTGTTTTTAATTATTTGTGTCTTTAGATATGAATAATATCCTTCGTTAAGTTAGCATTATCATCCTTAATATCAAGTATTAATTTATCGAAAGGATTTTAAATTACAATTAAAAGCAATAAATATTCTGTCAAGTTATGTAATCGCCAAAGTATAGGCTAACATGACAATCTCTCGATCGTCCAATCGGGAAGAAAATTGAACGATTTTCACAAGAAAATGTTCGTGTCATGGATGGATAAATATTATATAACGTATTCCTCCCAATCCCTAAAAGTTGGATAACCTTCGTAAAATTGCAATAGTATTACTTCCTAGAAAAAAAAAGAAAGAATACCACAGCCAAAATAAAATTAACGTGGGGGAGGGCAGGAATTATTTCCTTCCCCCGTCTCTAATAGATGTCCAGGAATGTAGGTCTCTTAAGTGAATGTTAATCATGAGGTGAGTGCGTGCCAAAAACCGTTGAGGGAACTAACCCACTTTGGTAAACCTATATGGTTTGATAGATGGATGGTCACACGAAAGAAGGGGGAATGGGGAAGAGAGTTGAAATGATCAACTACGAGGTGGGTGGAATAAAGATGCGTACCCATTCACTGATACAAAAATCGATCTACTGCAACTGATTTATGAGATCTGCAGAAATAAAATTTATCATTACAATAATGAATTTATGTTCTAAAATGTTTTGCTGTCTTTTTATTTAAATTAATTCAATTTCCATGCGTGAAACTTGAGAGAAAGTTAACTTTTGTTAAATAAAGATGAAATTTTAAAAATTTATTTTCTTATTCTATTTAAATAAATTCTTGTAAAATCTCATTTTAATCTTTCAGCCGCTTATCACTGGATTTCCACGAATATCCAATCAGTTTATTGTATCCCATGTTTACTGCAGTCTAATGTCCTTATTTTTGCGATTACTGATTTTTATAATATTACTGTCTTGCAACATGCAACATCAGTTCTCTTTCTTTGAAAAATATTTGGACTTATTTGCGAATGTCGCATCTAAATACTGATTTTTTTAAAATTGCGCAATCAGAAGGTTAATGCAAATTAAATCATACGTTAACATATACTGCAGTCTTGAGCCCCATTATGTTTTCTAACAAACTGTTATACAAAAAAATATTTTTTTTTAAATCTAGAAATTTGTATCGTAATGTTTAAACTAAGGTCAAAATATTTCGATGATAATTTTCTATTCCAAAAGCTAATATGAAATATTTTAAACGATAAAAATTTCAACTTAGCATGACCCTGTTTTTAAAGTTTTTAAATAATTGAGTAAATATCATAACTATTCCAAAAACGCAAAAAGTTTATTATAAGTCCATTACTTTTTAACAGGACGGCTTCGATAAGGGAAACAGCACTAGGTATTATGTGACTTCAGAAATTAAACTAGCCATTTCTATTCCATGTGAGCTTAAGTGTTATTAAAAGACGCTATCATCTAAAGCTAAAAAGAAAAACTGAAACAAATGGATAGTTAGCTACCTTCCGGAAAGTGGTACGCAAAGAAATAGTTTTGACATGGCATCCAAGAAAATTGGATGGAAAAGCCACTACGAGTAACATTATTAAACTGCGCTGCCCGAAATACAGGGAGGTTATAATTTAAGTTCAACTTTGAAATGGTCATTGGAGAAAATCTGCAGAATCAAAAGTTATCAAATTTGGTAATAGTTTAAAGGAAGTCATGAAAGTTTCTTTCCCAACAAAAAAAAAGTTCAAAAACTCCCTACGGGGAAATAGAACTGTACGCAATATTGCCAAACGAAATAAGATTTAAAATGTGTTTAATCGTTTCTGAAAAGTTTCGACAAAGCATGCTCAATGTGGTTTCCACCACTTTCTGTAAGCCAGTTAGACCGCCTCAATGCCTTCTCCACATTAGCTCTTAGCATATCAAGGAGGAATATTATACATATGTTGGTTATCATGTCTTATTTTGTTTAACAATATTGCATATAACACCATTAACCCCTAAAGATAATGAGTTTATATATTTTTTAGTTATTTAATTTTTTGGGGAGTAAAAGAAATTTTCATGCTATCCTTTAAATTATTGCCAAGTTTGATTATATTTGGTGCAGTTGTTTTACTTTTATGATCATTTCAAAGCTGAAATTCAATTATAACCACTCTGTATGACAAGGAATAACCGCCATAACAATGTAGGGATATCTTAATAAGCCAGTAAGAGCCACTGAACTTCGGTAATCACTTTTGTCTAGCGAGTATGTTACTCAGCTGCAAATCGTAAGGTCACGAACTCTATCTTAAATATGTTTACTTTGCTTGTTGACACACATAATTCAATAATTTTAGTTTAAGAAATATAAATATAAGTTCACATTTAAGAAGCCACACATTTAAGAAATATAAGTTCTTAAATGTGTGGCTTCTCGTGTTCTAAAGGAGTATGAGGGAAAAAGTTGCTGTTGAACAAGAAGTTTTAACATGTAACCATATAGGAATCTTATATGAAACTACTTTGCTTCCGAAAGCAATATTTAATCTTATTGAATATTTAATTGTATTTAGCTTAACTAGCTGACACACATAATTTTAAAAATTTAGGAAGATATAACGAAGTTCAGATATTTGAGGCTTCTCTTGTACAAAAAGAGTATGATATAAAAAGAATTAATCTGCCGGACAACAGGTTTCAATAAATAATCAAAAATGAATAATTATATTAAAACTTCTTTCCAATAAAATATATAAAGAAATGAATATTTAGTCTTATACAATAATTAATTGTATTTTGCTAGCTGTTAATTTAATAAATTTAAATAACTTAGGAAGCAAATTTCAAAGCTCATAAATTTGTGGTTTCCCGTGTTCTAAAAGAATATGATTGAAAAAGAATTTTTTTGTCTTATAAGGGATCTTAAATTTGTTTTATAAGAGATAAGGGAATACGCAACATTGTATGCAAAATGTACATAATAACGAATATTTTGTTTTATTAAGTGCATTAAATTTAATGCATTAAATTTGGTTAGTAACATAATTCAATACACTTCAGTCACTTAGCATACACATTTCAAAGTTCATAAATTTGTGACTACAGATGTGCTAAACGAAAGTGAAAGAACAAAGAATGAGACTGTCGAACAAGTTCAGCTCATTATTCACCCTAAATAGGACAAAAGTAGTTGCACATTAAAGTTTGTCACCTAATGGTCTTGAAAAATGTTCGTCGGTGGCTGAAAATCGTTTCACTCATTCGACCTCATTCTTGCTTCATTACATGCGCGCCTCCAGCCATTAGAGTTCTTTAAAAAGACTTCCAGCCGAATGGTCCCGGGCGAATCCAATTTTCTTGTAACCCGCTCCAAGTTTCTCCCAATTCAAAACTATTACCTTTCTTCCAGAGAGTATCCGGTTCGCTGCTTCATTGATTAGAACGAGGGGGAGCGAGGGCAATAAAAAAAGAGAGAATGATCTGTTATTTCGTTCGATATAAATCACCGAAAGTGTTCTCTGCTTACAGACAGAATGGAGTTTTTACTCCACCATTTGTCAACGCTGCTGCGTGACTTAGACGAACTTTGTGGGGGAATATTTGGAAACTGGATAAAAAAGACAAGTACTCTTGACATCGACGGCCTTTGTTCGGGGCGTAGAGGATGCTGTCATGAAGATATGACCTTTTTAAGATAATTTCAGAATCGGAGAGAAAAAAAAAGATTTCTATCGTCCTTTTTTATTGAATTCTCTCTATTTAGCTACGTCTATTCATTTAAAATCTGATGAGTGTATCAGTGTCAATCTCAGAGTTTAAAAAATTAAATTATTTGCTTAAGAATTTCTAAAAATAGCTACAGGATGAATGATCAATAATGAAACTATGTCATGTCTTTAAATAAATGAGGATAAGCTAAACAAGCTCTGAATGGGGTTCTTAGGAAAATCACGAAGATACTTGAATTTGTAAATATCCGAAACTAAGATACAGCTTTCATTTATTTATCAATTTTATAAGTGGATATAACACATGAAAAAAACCAAAGAAACAACTTGACAACTTCAAGCACAGGTCCTATTTGGCCATTTGTATTTTATATGACAGCTCGCGATTCCAAGATATACCATATATGATTGCCAGCCTCCGACAGCCCCACAATTACGCTTAGTCCTTTCAATTGAAAATTTGATAATCATCTACAGTTTTGATCAAAAGATTTCAATTCAAATTGTATTTAACTCAGTCATTGTGATTTTAAGTTATTGAATATCATAAATAAAAAGATATACAGAGATATAAACATATCTAAGCTTCCAAAAGATGTAATCAAAAATTTAACGCGCATCTACAATACTTAAGATAAATCTACATACCAAATTTCCTTTATATTATCTTTTTGTTATTGAATTATTACATTCAAATACATATTTACCAAGAGCTATGGCTTTTTTTTCAAGGGATTACTCCAAAATTTAGAACAGTAAATGTACCAATGTAAATGTAAAACAGTAACAGTAAATGTACATAACAGTAATGTGTATAACATTAAATGTACATAACAGTAAATGAACCAAATTTTTTGTGCTAAGACTGTCTATTTAACTTTATAGCTCTAACTTAATGCATTTTTTGACCATCATGTCCTGTGACAGACAAACATAATTTTAGGAATGTCTTATGTCTTTTTTTTTTTTTTTTGACGAGAGAAATCTAATACGCAGAGATTCATCAAAAACTCAAGCTCGGTTTATAAAGATTTAGTACATCTATAATTCTGGAAATAAATCAACATACCAAATTTCATTTATATAACTTTTTATCCTTTTGAATTCTGGTATATTTACTGACAACTGCAGTTTCTTTCGAGGTAATATTTCGGAAATTTGAGTTATAAATCTGCTAATTGTGGGCTAAAACTGCATATTCAGTTTCATTGCTTAATGTCTCTGCCTTTTTCAGTCACTATGTCCTGAGACAGACTGGCAGACATAATTACAGAAATGCGTTTTTGAAACGAGGGAAGTCTGAAAGTGATTCAATGAAACCTCGAGCTCCAATTTTGTTTAAGAGTGTAATATTTTCATTTCGTATGCATCGTACAAATGAAAAAAATAATAAATAAATAAAAATTAAATAAAAGCATAAAGTAAAATTTACAAAATAGGTGAGTTTATGGAGAAATTATGACTCCAAACTGCACCACAGATACAAGCTAAGTGATGATACATTTTGCAGAGCGTTAAATTTTAAATTACGGAACTCGGAAGAACCAACATAAACAGATACAAGCCAAAGAAAAACTTGCAGAGGAAGCAAAATTTATTCACCCGCTTTTCTAGCCTTGCTGAATTCTATTTATAGCAAAAACGTACATTTAAATTGCTTAATGGCCCATCAAAACGGCAGTTTTACAATATCCCAACAGAGATCAGCTTTACATCCCGTTGCATCAACTCGTATTTATTCTTCAGGAGTGGATCATCAGTTTTTTTCTGTCTCTCCCTTTATGCCCACGACGGGGAGCAAGTGAGAATGAAACGGTACAAACGAAATGTGCTCGAAACGGCCCATTTAATAGCGTGGAGAATGAAATAAAAACATGTCTTGAACCATTTAAAACCCCTCGCTTTATTGCCGGTCCTTTTGTGTTTTTGATGCATGAACCATATGACGTTAGTTGCGGGAAAAATCGAATGGAATATGACGCGGTCACTAAACATTCGAATAAATGCTGGATCTGCAATATGGAAGAATTGAATTTCCTGGGGGTGTTATTGTTTGTATGTGTGTGTATAAAGGTTACTGACCTCCTATTTCAACGTTTGATGTTCTGTTTGTGGTTTATTTTTTCATGAAACAAATAAATTCATTGCATTATAAGGAAATACATATTTCCTATTAATGTTGAATAAGATATATATCTCTTTGAATACCTTAATGGAAAAGTCCAGCTCATATGAATTCAGTCACCTATTGGTCAGAATAATTTAAGTTGCTATTACTATATCCATACTTTATTTTCTATTAAGGTTCAGTAGGATATGTATACACATATTTGTTTAAATACCTCAATGGAAAATATGAATTCACACAAGTATTGTACAGTTAATAATTTGAATTGCTATCAATATATCAAGATTTTATTTTCCATTAATTCTGAGTAAGATATATATATTTAAATGCGATAATGGAAAATTCTCAGCTGGCTATTGATTAGCTAATAATTTGACCTGTTGTAGCTAAATCCAGATTTTAAGAAATAATACACTTGGAAGATAATTAAACAATCACGATTTTTTTATTCCATAAATTATAATTTTTTTGTGTGTGTCCAGTTCTTTTGATGCAAAAAATTCAGTTTTGAAAAATCAATTTTCAAAATGGCTTGACTATTCTCCTACAAATATCCTGCAAAGGACATAAATTTTAATCGTCAAAAGGCACAACTTAAATGTTCTGATAAACAATTATTTAGAGGAACTGCACTTACTAAAGAATTAAGTCAGTGCATGTAATAAATCAGGTCATTTTTCCGTAATCTGCTTCAGATTTGTAGTATTTCCTGTATTCTGGTATCTAGTATTTCTTGTATACAAGCTATAGCTAATGTATTGCAATCGCCCCAAAAAATCGTCTAACGAATCTCTGCTTCCCTAAGTTCAAAATTCATTTTTTTTTTTTTTGCATTATGCCTGCCCATTTGTCTGTGAAAACGATAGCTCAAAAATTTTTAAAGCTAGACAAAGGAAATTTGTTGAATATATTTAATATCTAAACGGTAGATATCTTCTATAGATGCTTTCAAAAATATTATATCGCTAGTGTTACACAAATACATTTGTTGAAGAAGAATGAAAAAATATGTCCATAATCACTCCATATGAACTTTTTTCACATCTATATGCTCAGGAAATATAAGAAATAGAATGGAATGAAATGAAATGAAGAAATTAATTTTAATTTTAGTTTTTTAACTATTGAATTTATATGAAATTAAACATAAAATCGAAAGTGATATTCAAATCATAATCATTGGATGAAAAAATTTCTTGTAAATATTATGATATTTTTCTCAGCATTCCCATTACATCACACAAAATGATTTAAAATCATGTAATCATGTACTCCTAGTTAGTAGTATTACTTATGACAATATCATTTTATTACCCTCAAAAAATCTAACATTCATTGTATAATCGGTGATTTTAATCAGTAAAATTATCATTAGAGCCTTTTCATAAAAAACAAATACACAAATAAAATGTGCTAAAGAAATAGTTTAATGTTTACAGTTCAATCTTTACAGAATTTTTTTTTTAAATTGGGACCATTAATGATCATTGTACCACCATGATAAAATGGTAATTGATAAGGACGTAGGATATTACCTATAGATATTTAGAGATATTTGTTGCTTATTTTCGAAGTACAAATTTCTACATCAATAAATGGCAGAGAAATTAATTAACGTAATTACATGAGGAGATGTTCGTGACTTTCCTTAGATCAAGACAGGGAAAAGATAAAACATCGTTTAATTTGGAAGACGGAAGAAAATTGAAGAATTACATGGAGAACATCCACTTATATATGTATCCCAGACGCGCCAAACATTGTTCAATCTACCTTCAACAGTTCACAAAATGAGGTAATAAAGGAACAAGAAATTTTGGGAAAGTAGATCTGAAAAGTTTATTCTACCTTTTCTTTTTCCACTTCTGCCCATTCACTTGGTGGGGAAACGTAAAGAAGAAATGGAATTCTTTTCTGATTTATCGTTTAGAGAAATTTCATTCGTTGTCTTAAAATTTAGTTTGGTTGTGTTAACGTCCCATTTTAAAGCAAAAGCAGGGCTATTTTGGCACTTCGTAATTTTTAGCCACGATTATATAAGAGGAATACACCTAAACTGCCTCCCCTCTCCAAAATTTCGCACCACATCAGTGGGAGGACATTTGGTCCCAATCTATTCGGCATACAGAAGATCCTCTCACACATTGTTTCTTCGGTGGAATCGGGTTTCTAGCCTGAAACTCTGCTGTTCTGAAGCAGAGTTCTTACCACCAGGCTTCTTGTCTTGAAATATGTCTTCAAGAAAACTCTAAATCATTTTTATATACTGTGAGGGAAAATCACTTAAGAAATTATAGTTTAATACTTTAACTGCTAATTTTTTAAAAAAAAATGTTTTGGCCTCAGAAATTGCATATATACAGAAGGTTGTGTAACAGTACAATTATATTAAAATTATGTTTTGCTTCGAAAGTACTTATTATGTTTGAAAAAGAATATCGTTATAAAATGATCAATAAAATCATTTCAATGAAAAACGAATACACTGAATATGAAACAGATAATTACTATACCTTTAAGTTACACATTTACAGATTGTATTTCATTATGGTATAAAAATCACACAAAAGCACACTGAAGTGACAAAAGTCATGGGATGACTGTTAATATCGTGTCGGTCTTGCTTTTGCCAGCGAAGTGCAACAACTCGACGTGTCATGGAGTCCACAAGTCGTTGGAAGTTCTCTGCAGGAATATATAGCCATGCTGTCTGTATAGACATCCATAATTGTGAAAGTGTGGATAGTGTAGGAGTTTGGGCACAAACGGACCTTTCGATCACGTCCCATAAATGCTCGATGGGATTCATATCGGGCGATCTAGGTGGCCATATCATGCACTGGAATTGTCCGGAATGTTCTTCAAACCAATCGCGAACAGTTCTGGCCCGGTGACATGGCACATTGTCATCCATAAAAATCCCATCGTTGTGTGGGTACGTGAAGTCCATGAATGGCTGCAAGTGATCTGCAAGCAACTGAACATAACCATTTCCAGTCAATGATCGGTTCAGTTGCACCAGAGGACCGAGTCCATGCCATGTAAAAACAGCCCACACCATTATGCAGCCACCACCAGCTTGAAAAGTGCCTTGCTGACAGTTTGGGTCCATGGCTTCGTAGGGTCTGCGCCACACTCCAACTCTACCATCTGAACAACTCGTAACAACTGAAATCGGGACTCATCTGACCACGCCACGGTTTTCCACTGGTCTAGGGACCAGTCGATATGCTCACGAGCCCAGGAGAGTCGCTGCAGGCGATGTCGTACTGTCAGTAAAGGCACTCGAGTCGGTCTTCTGTTGCCATAGCCCAAGGAAGACAAATTTCGCCGCACAGTCCTATCGGGTACGTCCCTCGTACGTCCCACATTGATTCCTGCAGTTATTTGACGAAGTGTTGCGTGTCTATTAACATTGACCATTCTACACAGACGTCAGCGGACTCGTCATTAAGTGCAGGTCGTCGCCCACTGCGCTGTCCGTGATGGGAGTGATGCCTGAAATTTCATACTTTCGGCAAACTCTTGATACTGTGGATCTCTGAATGTTGAATTCACTAACGATATCCGCAATGGAATGACTCATGCGTCTAGCTCCAACTAACATTCCACGTTCAAAGTCTGTTAATTCTCGTCGTGCCAAAATAAATCAGGAAAAACCTGTTCACATGAATAACTTGAACACAAATGAAAGCTCTGGAAAACGAACTGTGCATTTATACTTTTTCGCTGCGATACTACTGCCATCTGTATATTTGCATATTGCTATCCCATGACTTTTGTCACTTCAGTGTATAATACTTCAAATTGGATCATTCTATTTCGTTCAACTTTTACTGATGAATTCGCATGTTGTAAAGAAATAAAACACAGAATGGTCATTTCCTACTATACATAATATTGACTTTATATATATATATATATATATATATATATATATATATATATATAGAGAGAGAGAGAGAGAGAGAGAGAGAGAGAGAGAATGAAACTAAACTATTAAGCATACCAAGTATATTTTTGACATCGAATAGTGCGTATAAAAGTCAGAAATTCTCTAATGGGAATTATAGCAACTTATGGGTTGAACGTGATCTACGGGAAGTCACGATTTAAGCTAATCATTCACAGTTATTTTCAGAAATTTAAGCGAGCCCAATTATTATAGTTACGCTGTTTATTTTATCAGGGATGAATCGAGTAATAAAAAAAAAAAAAATTGAACACAAAATGTAGTCGGCGGATATTTTTTTAGGCTACAGGAAAATTTCATCCCTGTCTTTTTTTCATTTTTAAAAATTTACATTTAAATATTTAGAGTAATAACTTTGGCATAAAAAATATGTCTAATATCAATATAGACATATAGACATAAAATAATAAAAAGTATGAAAGCATTTAAAACAATGAAAAAAATAAAATTAAAAATAATTTTTTAATAAAATTAAAATTATAATGAAAAATTTTATCAATCATTTCTTGGTTTAAACAAATTACCCAAGAAGTATAGAAAAAACAACTTTAATTAATTCTAAGATGAAATTCCTTCCTATAAAACCTTTTGCGGGACATTTTATCATGCATTTCATAATTTAATATAATAAATTTCCATAATATGCAACATTTTAAATGGTGTAGGTGATCTGTAGTACAATATTGATAGTATGAAGATCAATATAGTAAGAGAGTTATAGTATAAACATGATATCAATATAGATATTCATTCTGCGATGAAAATTTATTTTTAAAGTCTAACTAAAACAAAAAAATCTATTCTACAGCATAAATACCAAAACAAATTTCAAGAAATTTTAAAATGAATAAAATTCTAAAGGTTAAATTTAAAAAAGAAATTTAACCATAAATTTATAAAATTAATATCAAGTAATTATATTAATTATTTCTCAGATTCCGCTTTTTTCGAACAGTTTACCAATCGAATAAAAGAATATTCATAAATAAGCCTTATTAAGAAGGTGATAGATATAAAAAGATCATTTTTAAAAGGTCAGAGCAGAATAAATTATTTATGTGTGGAATAAACGAAGTACATTCATCCTGGCATAGGGGAGGCGTGTCTTCCCCGTGATCTGGGCTTCCCGGATTTGAGTTCCGGTTCGGGCACGAACGTTATTCTGTGTTCTATCTGTAATTAATGTGAATG
>JAPMOQ010029911.1:515555-527897 GCA_026543055.1 Argiope trifasciata
CTAAAAACGATACATTTAAAAGTATAAGCATAAACAACAAATCTATAACAAAAATACAATTTAGTAATAAAAACACACAACTAATGTAAAAACAATTTATTTACATTGTATACCAAAATAAAACAAAACAGCAAATCAAGTCCGTATTTCTTTAAAATCAGATCCAGTCCATTTTATTTATTGTTCGAAATTGAGATAGCTAAAACAGTATTATACACTTAATTTTCAAACTTTTCATTTGAATGAAAACACAGTTGTCATCACGCGCAAACACAGTTGATGTCACGACAATCAGGCGCGAACTTTACAGGCGTCTGCATCCGAAGCTAGAATGTGTCAATCTTAACGTTCATTGGTTACTTAGCAATACGATTTGGGCGGTTGTTTATGGACTCAAGACAAACGTTTATTTAAATAATGTTTTTTTTAAAAAAAATGCGCTTTACACAATTTGCACGTGTTATTGATTTCATTTTCGAAAGATCGAAAACAAAAACAGAAATAGTCGATGGCTACCCTTTTTTTATGCCTATATAAATTGCTTGCCAACCTTCTATGGTTGCCGAGTTTCAAGAAACATATCAGCAACCAATCAGCGTTAGGCATGGATTCACTCCCAACTTCTGAAACAGGGCGCTTCTCAAACTAATGCCAGTTGGCTTAACGCACATGTCTGTTTTTCCTACGCCAGTTGCGGTAATGCAATGCAGATTAGGAATTTTTTATTTCTTTTATTCTGTTTTTTTAAATTTAAAAGTACTTCAGAATAACCCGAAAGATCAATTAATTAACAACATTTGATTTTAAATACATCAAACACAAAGAAAATTAATAGAATCGTTTGAAATAATCGGTCGAAATTCTTCTAAACTTAACTTCAATTCCGTTGTATGGTTTGTATGGTGTGTATGGTTTGGGAAGATGAGCACTCATTCCTTTAGTAAACGACATTAAACAGATGACGTTTATTCACAGGAAGTCAGAACAGTCCAAAGACGACAAGTATTTACAACACATCTATGTACAAAAGACAACTACATATAGCCGAAACGAACACACAGGACAGCACACAACAGTACTCTACTGCAGACAGTAGAGCATAAGAACAACAGTAGTCCACAGCTCACAAAGCGGTCAGACAGTATTCAGCAAGAGAGGGAATCTTTCTAGAATTCTGTCTACGCTCACGTAGGTCTCTCCCTAACGGGCTTAAACTACTCATCTGTCTCTTCTTGCTTTCGCTGCCGACCCACTACACACAACGGGACTACTCTTCAGTTCAAGAAAGCTCCGTTCCCTTTGATGACACAGGTTTTGTCAGAAAACGCCACACAACACTCCTTCGTTTGCTTCAGTATTCTCGTGGTGACTCCTCCGCTCAGAACTCCTCTTCATGGCTCCTCAATTCAGGCCTACTCCTTCTCCCACAGTCAGAATCGGCACACACAGCAGGCTTCGACAGAAGACACGTCAACTGCACACAGCCATCCAACCCCCCACCGATATTCAGGTACTCTTTCGGTGACTCCTCCTTTCAAGACCTCCCTATCCGGGTCATCTCAGGTCCACCATACCACACCTCTCAGAATCCACGCACTGCGCAAACTACCTGCCTTATATAGTGGCGGAAGGCTGGGCTAAAAGTCTTCTGGCCAATCAGGAGCATTCTGGTTGTATCTCGGCTCCTAATGGGTGGTTCGGGAAAATTCTCGTTGTCTCGGGAATTATCCAATTTTTCACCAAAATCGCCAAATTCGCCGCCAAACTCCGTAATCTCTGACTTCACACCAGGGCACCATTCAATAGAGATGACAATAAATCAGTTTTTTTTACGATGACATTATTTTTGCGGGAAAGCAAAATTACAGGCTCGTAACAATATATATACAAGAATTGATTGTTTTAAGTTATAAGATTTTTACAACTAATTTTTTAAATTGCGTTTCCCTTAATTTATGGATATAAGTATATATTTTTTCAGGATAAGTAAAGAAATAATAAATCTGTAGATATTAATAAAGTAGACGCTATTTGTAATGATCACAAATATAGTATTAATTGGTTCAAGTGATTAAAATAGTATCTCCCGAATCTAGATACAAACGAAATCTGATTTACTTGGCGACGAATAATTCTCGTAATATGAAAAGAATAATAGAATGCCAAAATAAGTAAGGCGCCAAAGGAAAGAAGGAAAAAATCTTTAGATCATCATCTCTACACCATAGTGATTTACCTCCTCCCATAATGTGAGCTAACGACTATAATCTAAGAACATGACACATTTTACCGTCACGTGTTGAGCGTGAAAGAAAAACACAATCTTGCGAAAGAATAGAATTAATTTTCCAGATTAAGTCAGAAGGAGCCTGAGGGCATGCTGAAAATTTTCCACTGCTCCTTAATTAGCTCCTGAAATGTAGGAAGGATTCTGAATATGTAGTCTGGAAAGAATGATGATTTGAATGTTTGGAGGCGTGGTATGCACATTGAAGGAGAGCGAAGGAGATAAGGATAAGCATATGTGAAAGGACCATTTCTTCGTCTTAAATTTGAAGATTTTAAGATCTTCTTAAAATAGTATATGATTTCAAGATAAGAAGAATTTAAAAAAGCTTGAAAACTATGAGTATTATTCATACGAATGCTTAATAATTTTTTAAATATGTGTTAGACTAATAACATTTTTAAAGAAATCTAAAAAAAATTAAACAAATATAAATATTTTGCTGTCTGCTGTATATCTTCAGGTCAACATAGCGCAACCATTTTTCAATTAAAAATGAATGAATAATAGGAATGATGTTTCGGGATCTGTTTTTTCTGTAGCTGTTTACGTTTCTATAAAATTAATTGTTTAAGCTATTTCAGTTTTATTGATAACTAGCCGCCTTTGGCAACCAGCTCGTCCACCGATCTCATTGCTGTTTAAAATTATCAGGTAAATACTTTATGTAACATCATTGTCAATTAAATACTTTATGTGATTTGTCATTGTCAATTAAATACTTTATGTGATTTGTCATTGTCAATTAAATACTTTATATGATTTGTCGTTGTCAATTATATACTTTATGTGATTTGTCGTTGTCAATTAAATACTTTATGTGATTTGGCATTGTCAATTAAATACTTTATGTGATTTGTCGTTGTCAATTAAATACTTTAATTAACTTGACTTTTAATAGCTACTTCATTAAATTATTTTAAGATTCAAATTTTGAAAGTCATACAATTCACTCAGACAGTTAGTTATAAAGGACCTAAAGCAGTAATGTACTATATATATCTCTAATTTTCTATCAGCTCTCGCAAAATTTCAACTTTAAATTAAAGTGGAAATGATTAAACTGCAAATTGATATAAAATTATTTTTTTACTAAAACCCAATCATTTTTATAAATATAAGTAAAAGAGAATCATTATGTGTACTACTGAATAATTACAATAATTTTTGTAATATTTCAAGTATTATTCAACAAAAATTACTTAGATTTATCATAAAATTCAGTTTTTAGTTTTAGTTTTTAGTTGTTTTTTTTTATCCGAGTAATAATATTTTATTTCATTTTGGTCTATGAACAATTATTAAATCTAAATTTTATACTTTTAGATTTAAGGAATCACATTGTAGGAAATATTCTTCACATGTCAACTTTCAAATAAATAAATGAAGGTTTCTATCTTCTTCTATCAAATTTGATCGACTTATGAAGTTTTGAATATAAATGTTTGGAACATTCAACATTTTCATTCTTAGGCCAATCAGTCTTGAGAAATCATGAACGTTCATTGGCGTATCATCTTCGGAATTGTCGATGAAGTGATTTAAAATTACCCGTTTTTATTGAATAGTGATCTTCAAATATTCATAAATCAGTCAGTTTTAGAAACTGAGTTGATTGTTTATCTGATTTTATTTAAAAGCTAAACATTCTTCATTTTTAAAGCATTTATATACTCATGTTACATACAATTAGACGGAAGATGAAAGGAGCAAATGTTTACATTTAATAATAAAGTATGTTCCCGAAATCCACACATTCTTCAGCCTTGATGTTGTTACTTAAGGCGCTTTACAAGCCCGCTGACAGAAAGCTGTCAGTGATTTAAATATAAATTAGCGTCCTTTGTTTTTTCAGTAGCACCAACAAGGGTCAAGAGTACGACTTAGCTACTCCATGCTTCACATTCACTGCATAACCCTTTTTTACAGCGTGCGCATTCACAATCTCACAGAAAGAACAGAGGAAGAACAACCATGCCCGAAACGGGACTCGAACTCGGGAAGCCCATACCACCGGGAAGATACGCTACCCCTATGCCAGGCGTTTCGCCCCTTAGAAGTATAGAAAGAAGGCTGCCTCAAGATATTGAAACTATCTTTACACTTTGGATTCCAAAGCTAAATTGATGCACTCAATAAATGTGTATGGCGTCAGCATAGTTTCTAAGAACCGTCGAGCTTTTATTTTTAAAAAATCATAATTTGGAAATCATTTCATCATTTCTGGAAAATCATAATTTGTTAACAATCATCTAAAATAAAACTCGAAATTTTCTAATTGCAATTTCGATGATTCACTCAAATGAATTAATCGTCCGCAATAGTTAACACTACTATTAAAAATTACTAGAAAACTAGCCATACTATTATATTAAATAATTCTATGAAATAAAAAATAATTTAAATAAATCTGTACATAAAAAAAATTAATTTTCAAAAAAAAAGAAGCTTCAGATAGCTCATTTTACCGTATTGAAAGAGAGAAAGAAAATATCGTTAAACATAACATTCCAAGCCAGAAATATCGATTTAGCATTTTCAAAATTCGTAACCGTGCTTTTCGAACAAAAATTCATCATTTACTTAAAAGTCTCATCTAAGTTGTTCTTACATAACCGAAGTTTTCTAAACACACTTGATTAATTTGAGACTTCGTTAAATAAATATTTGTCAGCAATTAATCTTTAATTAATTCATGTCTCGCTGGTTCGGAAAATCTTCCTCTAGTGTCTGACTTTAATTTCCCTCTTTATTTTACTCTCAATTCCAATCAACAGAAATGTATATTCCAAAGATATAAAATAAACATAATTCAAATCATCTTTATAAGCGGAATTATGAGATTTTTTTTTCTTTTGTCCTGATCATGCTCTTAGAATAATATTGAGTAATCTTTTGTTTCCTTTTAAGACGAATAAATTGTTTTTGTTTCTTGGTCCTAGCAATTTTGAAGTGAAATAATTAAAAAGAAAATGAATATAAATATTAAAGATAGAAAAAAAAGTATGAAATAAAAGTTCAGCTTTGCTTTCATAACTTTTTCTTTCCCATAAAACCATAAAAATTTTATTATTTATTTATTTATTTTGCATAAAATTGCGTTAAATTCTCTTTCAAAGAATTTATTGTTAGAATATAGATGACCTTTAACTTCTTGATGAATTTATCAACCATAAAAAAGTCTTCTCGAAATCTTCTATTTATCGGTTGAACTTATGTCTAAAAAATCATGAAATTTGAACTTTTATATGTTATATTAAGATATTTTTGCGGTTTGAGCAAGCTAGGAAAGTGGCTGTACGATATTAGGTTTTCCTGAGAAACTATATAGATATAGAAACTATATAGAAACTATATCCAGAAATCTTGACACGAAATTTGAGTTATTTTATGAACATTCTTTTATATCGAATGAAAGTATTAGAAAAATGATTTCTCTTTAAGAAATACCAGAAATTAGATATCATTTGATTAAGCAACTTTATTTATCAAAAGTATTTCAATCCTGAATTAAAATTTTTAAAAATTCCTCTCGCCAAGCAGGAAGTTCTTTTACATTTAAGTTGCCAACTGGAAACACAAATAGTCGATATTAGAAATAGAATCAGGCCTTGAAAATAACTTTTTAGCCCTTAAATTCTAAGATATAATCGAAAATATAATATTTTATAAATATAATTGGTTCTACTTAACAAGCCGTAAATTTGGCTAATTAGATTTTTTTTTATTTTCATTATATATACGAAATGAACATTTCAAACCACGCACCATTCCCAACCCCTTTAGGCTAGATGGCCCATTTACTAACTCGACCATTTCTAACAACATATTCCAACCCACTTCAAATTCAAAAAAAAAATTACACTCGTTATCCTGTTCACAAGATAACATTGACAAAGCATTTTACTCAAATATTTTATATGTATAACTATTTGAACTAAAGGAGGTTTCGGGTTCTAGGAGCTATGATTGGTGTAAGAACTGTAGAAATTTTCCCAAAGTCTTGTCATAACCATTGCAATAAGTAATCTTCCTATTGTAATCTACAAACAAGAAAGCAGAGATCTATCACTCTGTGTATCTGATTTTTTAAATAAATCTTACATTTCACTTACATGTTATTCGAAGATTAATAGATTTTGACTAGAAAAAGGCCACATGTATTTTTTAATTTTATTTCCCAATGTAAAATTGCAAATTCTGTGTTGGTTTAGTACTGTGGTAGAAGTGAGTTGAATGGTTTTCATCATCGCCCTCTATAGCTTCTTGCGCGAAAAGTCGCCGTGTTGTTGAGAAACTTATCTCCCAAGTTTAAGAATCCATCAGTTAGCAAGTCAAAGGTTACCACATAAGGTGTATATAGCACTAATAAGGTGTATATAGCAGCAAACTATATTGCATACACACAATAATGGTAGCGTTGTCGTTTCAGCCTCATTTTCGACGTACTTTCTATTTAAGAGGTTGGTACATGAGTGAGGGATGGCTGTTTTTAAAATGGCCACAATACTCATGTTATTGATGACATCGACTCATTCAAGACTCGGTTGCCTAGGCAGGGTGGGGTTACTTATGAATTATTGAGAAAATTGAGAAGTATTGAACAACTTCGAGTACAAGAAATATTTACTCGAAAAATGCGATTCACATCAAAGAAATATATATAGGTTCATAGACAATTCTCACCGTTATGTTCAACATGAGTTTAAGCCTAGTTATATTAACATCCTATTATTAAAGCAACACTGTGATTATTTTGGGACGAACCTCCTAACTTTGAACCGTGTTCAGATGACGAAGACGTCACCTGAGCTGGTGCCTCTTTCCAAAAGGATGTTTAGCCTAGATGTCTTAACGTGCACCAGACCGGCTTACAAGAAGGTTCTTAGGTGGAATCGGGTCTCGAATCACAAACCCTCCTGTTCGGAATCCACCAAGTCACCACCCGTATGTCCAACATTAGCTACTCAATCACAAATGAATTATTCTTTATTTGATATAACTCTACACTAGTTTGATTTGTGTATATCAAGCAGCATTTAGAATAATCCTTTGGAAATATTTTTAAAATAATTAATATTAAACTCGTCGGTGCATCTTTTCCCCATAAATTTAAACATCTGTAGATAAATTGATTCATCCATTATAAAATTTCACTTATTAAATTAATTTCATTAAAATTATAAATATTCTATTACTAATCTTTGCCTTAATATATCAATTATTCATTGCTATAGACTGCTTTCAATTTTATTAACATTAAACTGTTTGATTATAAAGACAGTTATTTTAAGCTAGTTAATGCAAATTTGCAATAACATATTATTTAAAATAAACTTGGTGGCTAAGCCTTTCTCAACTGATTTGATGTTTTTGACCTATGTAATAAAATACCCATTCCTGCGATTTCATTTTCATTTTTCAATTTTTAATAAAAAATATTTATTTATTGCTGTGTTTTTGAATAAATTTATTGCAAAAATTGTTAAGTTTGTAATTGTTCATAATTATTATAGTCTGTAAAGTGTGAACATATCTAACAACTATTTTTTAAAGTCTACAATCCCTAATCTTATCCGAAAAGACATAGATAGCATTGTTCACTATGTTAAAGAAGAAAAATATTGTTATTAATTTATTGCAATTTTAAGAAACTCGATTTTTAATGTAATCACTTTAAACCCCTATTCAACTTTAGTAATGAAAACTTTGGCATCGAATGCGAAATTGATAGCCTTTGCAATTCTTAAAAATACCTAATAAGAGGCATTGTTATCCTAAATATTGCTTACAACATTACTTTTAAAAACAGATAATATCTAGGAAACTCGGTTATTTAGTTTCCAAACTTTAAAAAGGTAAGAATAAATTGCTTGTTTATTGAAATATGAATACAACAAGCAATATTTCGGAAAAATAATTGGACGAACAAGTTTGTAGGAAAGCATATGTCAAAAATAGCGTTTTAAAACCTACTTGTTTTCTGGAGATCATATTACGATGTATTTTAGTGCATAATTTTATTCATGCTTCACTATAATAATGGGAAAACACAATAAAAAGAAATATTCAAGTAGCGCAATGTTGCATTTTGTATCAATATCCGACTATAATCAACAAATCTAAATATTCTTCTGTCAAATAAAGCTTTCGAACCAATAAATTAAACAAGCAGATGCGATTTTAGAACTTAATTAAAGATCTGGAAAAATGCAGATAATACTTTGAGTTCTTATTGTTCCCTGACCAGTTTTCGAGACTTATCTCCACAATTTTTCCATTCGAACTTTTGAAGTAGAAAACTTCCCTCACTTTTCTGCTTAATTACCTCAAAATTCTTATTCCGAAAAATTAGCATGAAATTTGCGTCTCCGTTAAGACCTTTAACCGACCTCTTTTGAGATAATTGCGATTCTCTCTAATGACTCCTAGTTTTTTTGCACAGTTTTTTTTCCCTAGAATCATTCGTAAACTAAGTAAACGTGTTCATCGACAGAGAGCTTTTAAGAGAAATTCAAAAACCTGTTTTAGTGGGAACTTTATTAACTTCTGGTTAAAACAAAGGCACTTTGTTGATGTATTCTCAACTAACTTTGACTACTTAGGTGTACTAAATTACTTTGGTAGCAAAAACTTAATTTTCAGATGGAAATTAATGGTAAAGTTCAATTTTACTACCTAAATTGCATTATGATTCATGAAATAACTTTGTTTCTTCCTCAAAGTAAATACAATTTCTTTTATCATTACGCAGTTGTATATTATTAATAGCTTAAATGTCAGTATAGATGACATTCGTGTATAGCGGTAGTTCAAAACTGGTGACCAACAAGAGCGTCTGAAAATGGTTCCGAGAGAGGATCCGGTAGCATATATTGGTCAAAGAAGGGGAAAATTTGAAAGTGATTTCAATGTGGAACGAATGTATCTGATAGATACAGAGCCTTTAATTATTTCTTAAAAGTTTGAAGTAATTATTAGTAGAATACTAGCTGGTACTCTGCTCATTGCTGCCACAGAAGGAATAATTTTGGAAATATGGGTTGAAATTTGAAATAGCTGTCTTGTTTAATTAGAAATGACAGAAAGAATGTTATTTGTTTCCTGAATACAATCAATACATTCATTGAAATTGAATGATGTTTATAAAAGAGAAATACTAATAATATTTTTTTGACTTTATTATTCAAGCGCTTTAAGGTAGTCAGTTTTTTTTCCGTCTTCAGGAAAACGAATAAATTTCTTGGCTCTCCGAATCGTGAGCATCCAGCATACAAACAGCCTTTTGAAAAACATGGAGTTTTTAAGTTCATACCGCACACGTGTAGTATTTCATCTTGCACCTTGTTGATGGCCATCGAGAATGTAAGTCGAATGGGGAATATTTGAAATCGGAAGGCATGTCGGTGGGAATAATGGGAATGTATGGAACAAACACATCATCTCGAATCGACTTTTCGTTAAGAATATTTGCCTCGCTTCTCGCCGCATATTGGTCCTTTGATTCTGATGCACGTGATGAGGTATCATATAAATGTTGTCTTTCGATTCTCACCACATGTTGAGCTTGAAATTTTAAAGCTCGTGAATAGAAATAAGTTGACCAAGTTTCATCGCAATCGGTGGTTGAACGGTACGGCAGCGCATAAGATACAGACAAACAAAAATTCCTTTTTGTATAATAGATATGATAAGTGCCCTATGCCCATACCTTTGCGCGGGTGCAAAAAATAAGTTGACCAGATTTCGCTGCAATTGACGTTGAACGTTACGTCAGCGAATAAAATACGAACAAGCAGAAGTTCAGTTTTATATATAAGATTATCTAAACAATTTTCACTACTTGGGTTTGCTTAAGTGGAGCAAAGGAATTTTCATCCACCATAAACAACCAGTAAGACACAGAGTTCTAATGCTATATTTTTTATTATTAGACACAGGGTTCTAATAATAAAAAATATAGTAACTGGCATCAGTTGATTTCGTCTAGATAATTAAATGCTGAAAATTTCAATCTAATATTTTATGCAACTTCAACTTAATTGCCTGGTCTATTGGGCGCCAACACACACCAACAGCCATTCATCTTTATTATTAGCAGAAATAAATATTAGCAGGAATTCATAGACTTAAGAACATTCTGTACACATTCAAAATTGTTAAGTAATTCCTAACTATATTCATCAAATTGCCTTTTTTTCAGTTCTTTGACCTACATATAATAAAAACATTTTTGCACTAAAATGTGATGCATCCAGTGATTTTTAATTCACACTTTTAATGGCCCCATTTGTGCCAAAAAAGAGCAATTCAAGAGTCCCCAAATAGTTCTACTATTATCTCAATGAAATTGAGCATCAGAGCAGCCCTCACGACGTAACAGTAAATCTCCGTTATTGGCCTATTTTTGAAACACGAAACATAAAGCAGCTACGAATGCAACCTCGAAGTCCCAGAGGTAAAATTCTGGCACTTTTGAAGAAAGTTTCAAATTTTATTTATACGTGGCTATTTTTGTAAAAGCAGAAGTGGCGTAATATATAATTCAGGGCTTTTTCATGTCTTCAAACAGGCATGGAGTTCTCAATTTTTGAGATGCTTTAAACGAGTGCCATATCCTTTGTTCTGAGTGCCATTCTCATGTTCTTTCGCTAGAAAGAATCATAGTTTTCAAATATTAAATGATACTTCTTTGTGGAAGATTCGAGGCCATTTGCGCTATATTTGGTGATTAAGTAAATTACCCTAAAACTGTTTGGACGACTGCTTACGAATTGTTTTATATAAAGAAATTGAATTATTTTCATAAATGCTACTTTGTTTCAGTTTGAGTAGAATATTTGTTTTTGTATTTTAATATTGGATCGATAAGTAAATATATACGGTTTGAAAACTAAGATTTTTTTGTAACAAGGCCTATTTTGCCATGAAAAGGATACACATGAAAGGTATACATTTAGTAATAATATTTTGATGCACTGTTAATAGAATCAGCATTTCAGACGACGTAATGGAATTGTAAAATCTAGAATAACACATTTTTGCTTGTGAATGATTTATGAAAAGCGAAGAAGCAATTCGTCACAGATTTAAAATATACAAAAAGGACATATTTTCCTCGTCTAGTTCAATCTCTAATAGTTAAAATTTTCATTCAAGAGTTCTCATTTATGAATCTTCATTTCATAAGTAATAAAAAGAATTACTTGGAAATTCATATAAGCAACATACTACAATAATATAGAATGAATTAGAGTTCGGATATTACACAAGATATGGCCAGAAAATATTTTGTAATTAATTGCAAAGTATGGTTTATCATCATTAAAACTATGTAATCATGAATATTTATTAATGAATAGAGTTTTTTTTTTTGCCAAAACTGAAGATTTCGAGGTTATTTCAAATCCATCCTATTAATATCTATCATATGTTTCACTATATAATGAAAATAAATTACTAATCACTTCAAACAAGTTTATACATGATACGTTTATGCATGATCATATCAATATGGTATAATTTCATTTTTATTTAACGAAACATCGTTAATACTGAAAATAAAATAATATTTTTGTATAATGCAATTAATTATTAATACTCTCAGAATCATAGATGATACAAATAACAAATTTCCTCTAAAAATGAAATAAGATTTGTTTATATTTTAGTCAAATTGGAAATAGCAAATTTAGAAACATTAATGAATTAAAATAAATAATAAAGAAAGAAATGATGAATCTGATCTAAAAAAAATTTTCAAGGGTCACCCTCGGGCAGGGACACAAATCAGGGAATTTTCTGGGAGGGATGCCCAAGTGTTGATCCCTTGTGACCAAAAAATCCCAAGAAACAGACATTTTTTTCAAATATAAGAATTAAAGACATTAAATTACACGATTATAGCAGGATTTCAAAATTCAAAACTAAGCAAGACAGTAGCAAAATTGAATCAAACCAAAGTATGATAAGACCCTTATCAAAGCATAAAACTAAGAATATAAAAGCAAAGATGAAATATAAAAGCAAAGATGATAAAAAGATGAAATATAAAA
>JAPMOQ010029911.1:527907-602918 GCA_026543055.1 Argiope trifasciata
CAAAGATGATAAAAAGGGGAAATATAAAAGCAAAGATGATAAAAAGGTGAAATATAAAAGCAAAGATGATAAAAAGGGGAAATATAAAAGCAAAGATGATAAAAAGATGAAATATAAAAGCAAAGATGATAAAAAGATGAAATATAAAAGCAAATATTCCAAAGCTTTTGGAATATTTACTATATACCACCTGATAGTAAATATTCCAAAAGCTTTAATAAATAAAAATAAACCTAATAGTGCAAACAATAATATTAAATTCTACTTACCCGCGTTTAAAGCTGATAGTCAACAAGGCCTTGCTCAAAGTGTCTCGTCATCCTGAAACAGAATCAAATTAATATATATTTCAAACGTATTAAATATTATTATATTTCCTAGTTTTGTACTTATGTATCTTTAAAATATGGAAAGTGAACTTCAACTTTTAAATTATTTTCGTAGCGGTTGCTTTTATTTTACCTTTGGTAGATAATTTATATTTAGTTATAGTTATGACACATATCAGTCTTCTATGAAAAATTTAGATTCAGGACTTTTTCCAATACATCAATCAAATTATGGTTAAGTATCGATTATAGAATTTTAATTCTTTGTTCCATTTTATTATATTCTGGCAAAAACAAGCATTTTTAAGCCTATTTTTTGTCATCCTACAATAAAAAAAATTGCCTCAGATCCACAAGGATATTCAAAAAGTTTCCTTTTCACCTACATTGAAAAATGTAAGAGTCTGCTTCTAATTTAAATTAAATATCACGAATCGCTTCAAATTGCATTTATAAGCGAATAAATCATATAGAAAAGATTTAACTATATCATCTTTTGCCAAAATTATATAAAAAATTTAATTTTAAATAAAGATAATATTTACCATCCTAACATAAATTTCACAGCTAATAAAATACTATATTTTGGATAGTTTATATTTTTGACTTTTTCTCATAAATTTTTTATGAAAGTACGAAAATGTTTACCGACGTCTTAGATAAGGGGTAGCGTGTCTTAACCTTGATCTGGGCGTCCCTGTTCGGGAATAGTTGTTCTTCTCCTGTGTTCTATCTGCTAGGTGTGTAAATATGCCCTCCTTTTAAAAAGAGGTTGTGCAAGCGAATGTGACAGATGTAGTAGCTAAGTCATACTTTTGGCTCTAGTTGACGCTATTGAAAAAAAGAAAGACATTCACTCGTCTAAAATTGCTGACAGATAACTGTTCACCGGGCTTGTAAAATACCATAAATCATAGTAACAACTAAAATTTTTATGATGCATTAATTAAAACGTTCCATTTTTACCTATTAGCCTACAGCACCGCTTTTAAAAGAAAATGTTAACAAGGTTTAATTTGAAAAATAAAGTTGTATTTTGTATAATTCTTCTTCCTACATTTTAATTACATGGAATACGGCCACTTTAATGTAATCCAAGGTAATAAATCTTCCTGAAGAAAAAATAGAAAAAAAAATGTATAACAGGCATATGCAAATAAAAATTACATAACATTTGTGTTACTTCATGCTTTCTTGTTGCTTTTAATTATTCGTTCGTAAATGCTTAGTGTTTAGTTTTGTTGTTGTTTCGAGTTTTGCTCATTTTCTCACTCTCTACACAGCATGCAGAATATCACAGATTTATTTCAAAAAATCTTATTACTTGAGCAGATTGTAAATAACAGATGCAGGGCGAAATGTATTAAAAAAGAAAAGGACAAAGATTTAATTATGGTAACGCTGATGAAAAATAGTCTGGTGGCATTAGTCCTGAAAATCTAAATGTGAATTTTTAACAACTAAATTAAAAAGTTTCTAATTCAATGCTGGCGTGCAACAGCAAAAATGAATGTGCTAGCTTATTTCCTGGAATTCTGTAATCACACAATATCACTCATATTGCTAAAGGTTATATGAGTCCTGAATTTCCCGTCATTCATTTACTTTAATTCCCGTCCTATTAGATACTTTTCCATTTTTTTATTCAAGATATGTGAATACCATGTCGTTTCTCACCTTATAATTTTATTTTAATTTAGGCTGGTCTCAGAGTAATCCGAATTTACTTTATTGTTAAATGTAAACATTTCCATTCATCTTTCGTTCCATCCCTATTTAACGAATTATATCCATCCTACCGCATGCTCAAAGGCGCGGAGAGGTTTAGAATGTGTTGGCAAACAATACTGTTACAGTCCGTGATCTTCTTAGGATTAGGTTTTTGTGCCAAAGGGGTTCTGTGTAGCACCAACTATTGGGTTGTTCGGAAAGTAATTTCGTATTTTTTTGTCAAAATGAAAAGAAATTTTCGTTTAATGAATAAATTATTTATTAAATTATAAAATTGCCATTCTGGTCTAATACCTTTTGCCATATTTTTGGTCGTAACATGATTACACGCTCATAAAAGTTTTGGTCTTTGCTGTAAAAAAAACTGATCGAGGTGGTTTTTGGCCTCCTCATTTGAAGGAAAAATTTTGCAAATCAGTTCTGGTACTGATGTACTGTTAACACATCTTCTCCACACATATTGGCTAATTTATTTCTGGCTTGAACAGCATTTTTACCTTTTATATAGCAAAAAAGAAAAAAATGACGAAAATGCTGTTTATTGCTCTCCATATTTAAAAGGGCACCATCCAAAAACTACTGCGAAGAATCAGCTGCACTTTTTCACACTCAAGCCTTGCTATATCAGCTCTTAAAACATAAAATGATTTTGCGGTTTAAGTATGAAATTGGGTGCGAAAAATGCAATTAAATCCTTTGTCAGGAAAAAACGAAATTACTTTCCGAACGACACAATACTTTACTGAAGAAAGGCAAGAATTCATTAAATCCGACCTCAAACATTCTTTCACTACTGAGGAGAATATCGGCTCACATGCATTCAAAAACAAACACTGTGTCACATGGCTACACTATTTTTAAATATGGAGATTTAATAAGAGGCAATCGTTTGCATGCATAAGATTCCAAATGCATTTGTTCTTTACGCTAAAATATAACCCCTCGTTGGGGCACCTCATAATTGAGGGTGAGATTCTTTCGGAATGGTGGTTGAATCTCGCCATCTCGGTAGATACAATAAAGATGCGAGTCTGACCCTCATACAGATGATGACACATTTCCGACGGGAAGGGTTATACCGTGACCGGTGATAGTCCTTAGGACTCAAACACAGTTCCCACCAGCGCCGATCAGGTCATTCAGTAATTTTTCCGTGTGTATTCGTGCGGGTCGCTGGTCACTAATATGATTTACCCTAAAAATATGCAGACGTGTTAAAATAGAAATTTTAACACTTCAGTGTGGTGATACAAATTTTATTCTTATTGCACAAAACTATTTTTACTTTAGTTTAAAATTCAAGCAATTAGCTTTTAGGTGATTGTTCGTAAATATTATTGCTATTCAATTTTTTCTTAAATTTTCATAATTTTTTAAAATTATTTTAAAAGCCTTTTACTTTTATAATAAAAATAATTGTTTAAGTATCTATTTGTATGCCTAGTATTTGCAGTGCCATATAATGGTATTGTATTTATAATGGTTTTGGTATCTAGAAATTTGTATTGTATTACATTTGTATTGTATCTAGGTATTGTATTTACAATCTAGGAATTTGACACATAGGTGGTCTTGATGGTTTTTCAATGATCCTCAAAGCAATAATTTTAAAATTTAAAACAGAAATTTTCTTTACTTCGATTTGTATTTCTTTGAATGATTTTTTGCAAATATTTCACCGTAGTATTATTTCTAAGGACCGTAGGGAAACAAATATTCAAACCAATAAAACGTGAAAAAAAATACTCGTTCTAAAGAAATTGGTTTTAGCATAATTGGCATAATTTACTAAATTTCCTGAAATTTTTAAAAATCGTTCACTTTTTTCAGAATTTTTTTAATACTAGGTACTTATATTTTGAATCTAGTATTAAATTCTCAATTTTTTTTCAATTTTTTTAGATAATTATTTGAAGATTCCTCTCTAATTTAGAACAAGAAATATTAAATTAGTTTCAATGATTTTTAAACAATTATTTTCCAGATGACTTCAAAGATTTTTCCAAAGATGATCCAAAAAAACAAAAACATTCCTCTGAGTAATTTTTTTTCTCATTGATTCGGCAAGTTCCCAAATCAAGAAGTTATGAAACATGATAATTTGTTTATAAAAAAAACATTTATGTAGGCACAAATTCTTACAGAATTTGTTAATCGCCATTTGGAAAACTTTCGCTGGTTTCAATTATATACGTATTTGAACTTGCAGAAAGTCTGGGATAATAAGACATTTTAAGATATACAAGGGGTGTTCAAATGAAAAGGTAAGAAACAAAACTGTGGGTATAAATTGAGACTTTATTCAAGTTATGCACCATAGACCAGAGCACAACGATTCCATTGATTAACGAGCCGAAGGATTCCCAGAATTCCCGTGGCCGTGACGAAACTGAATCCTTCACGGCGCCCTTGACTTTGCCATCCGAGTTACAGCACTTCCCTTTCAGATGTTTTTTCAGGGAACCAAACATATGAAAATCGCAAGGCGGCATGTTCAGCATGTAGGGCGGACTCTCACTTGAATTTGGCCAGTTCTGAGTGTGTTTCCTGAGATAGGCACGTTATCATGGAGCAGAACCACACACCCCGTCAGTAGCCCTAGTCATTTGTTCTTGATGGGCATGTTTAGTCTTCGAATCATCTCACGGTGCACATTGGAGTTAATGGTTCTTCTGTACTCGAGGAAGTCAACAAGTGTCAGTTGTACTGCGCGCTTTATAAGAGCGTGTGCCCACGCATGTTCTGATCTACGACGGAGACTTCATTCGCATCCCTAGATGTATCGCTACGTTCTCCCAAAGCGGCATAGGAATATATGTTAATACTTACGTTGTTCCAATGTTCCTGACCTTTTCATTTGAACACCCCTTGTATTTGAACTTGCAGAAAGTCTGAGATAATAATTCTTTATTTAGATAGATGTTTATGGAAAATGAGTTTCATTATAGAATTTTCAATTATAAATTGAATTTAATACCAAGGTGTATAAATATATTGTTTGAAAAAAATAGATCCCACAAAAGTTCTGTACAAAGGAACTCATTTAATTGTTACATTATAGTTAAGAATTATTTTTTTTAAATAGTCGTATAAATACAAATTAAATCTAACCTATTATAATGCTATGATGTTTTAGACAAAAAAATTCCACACTGTTCAAATTCTTTTTTTTCAGATTTTCTTTCTTTTGTGCCTAGAAATGCTTTAAATGCAATTAATATTCCGCATAAGTAAGCAAAATGGAAGAACTCTCAATCTTCACGGGGAAAAAAATGTATCTATCTATCTGTCATCTGCAGGACAGCGGAAAAAACAAAACCGATGCAATGGAGTGGAAAAGCTTTCAACTTCCAGCTCACAATGCGAGGATAAATTATCAGCAATTTTTCAATGGAATTTCACTCCCAATAATAAATCAAGCTTATCATTTTTGTATAGAAGACATGAAAAATTTATCCGACTGTAGGAAAGTTTTTATCTCCAAATTTTAGACAACTGTTGAAAGGACTTCACAAATTACTTTAACTTTTAAGAAAAGAGAGCACAGAAATTTTTTCTTCCTTTTTTCTAGAAAAATATATTCTTTTTTTTTTCAAACGATGATAGTTTCTGTTTCTAAATCTTAAGAAAACTTTAATGATGCTTTTAATCAAAGATACTTTTTTCTATATTTAAAGAAATCTTCGCAGGCAAATGTATGGGTTTTGTTTATGATGATTTTATCTATGTTGTTTTCATTAAAAATTCATATTCTTTAAAATTCAGAAATAAGCAACTGGTGATATCAATATTTACCTCTTTTTTCTAAAGAATTGCCTTCGGCGTTTTCAAAAGAATTATTCGGAAGATGTATCCTGCTGAGCAAGAAACTTTCCTTAAAATGTTTCTTCCACCCCAGGATGAAATGAGTCTTATCTAATTTTCGGAAGTCTGTGCAAATGAACTGCTTTCCGATAGAATTTCATTAATCGCCTGCTGGGACAATCATATAAACAGACTACATACATTTTTTGCCTTCTGTATTGATTCCACCGGTATTAAAATAGACTAAAACAATTTTTTATGTACACGTTTTGTGGCTTCAACAATTTATTGCCTTCGCGTTTTGAGGCTCCAAAAACCTTAAATGAAAACAATACGTTATAAACGGGATAAATCGCCAATTTGTTGCCTTCGCGATTTGAGTCTTCAATAATTTGTCGCCTTCGCATTTTGAGACTTCAGCAGTTTGTTGCTTTCTCATTTTGAGGCTTCAACAATTTGTTTCCTTCACATTTTGAACTTCAATTATTTAAAACCTCCTAACGAAAACGGTATCATGTTCTCACATGATAAATAAATATAAGATTTATACATGATATGTTTGAAATTAAAAAATTCAATGACCTTCTGCGTATCTTAGAAGTTTT
The DNA here is from genome assembly GCA_026543055.1 of Argiope trifasciata. Taxonomy (NCBI): domain Eukaryota; kingdom Metazoa; phylum Arthropoda; class Arachnida; order Araneae; family Araneidae; genus Argiope; species Argiope trifasciata. The sequence goes on from JAPMOQ010029911.1 coordinate 534,377, forward strand.
AAAAAGGCACTTTTAAAAATTAAATAGGAATATTTTTAATTAAAAATCTTGAAATGGAAAGAAAGAAAATCATTAAAGAGTATACTGAAAGAAATACTCTAATAAGACCGAATTTTAAGCATACTTTTACTATACTGTTGATATTTAACAAATTTTTAGAAATTTACATGTTTATGACAATTATTGTTCTATATTTTCATAATGATTCTTGTTTTCAATGAGAGTATAATTTCGTTTATATGCGCTGTCATCGATCAAGTTCTTTTTTTACTTGATCCTGGACCGAAAATTGCAATGCGATTTTTAATTTTTTATAAAATTAATTTTTAATAAAATGGTATAATTTTTTTAGGCTGCAAAAGTTTTTTTTAATGTTGCTTCTCAGAGCTAATTGTGAGTAATTCAAGAAGCTATTTAGAAAGGAAAAAGAAGTAAAACGTAATCCCACACTTTATAACTTCAATAATAATATAAAATTTCCATATACATTTATGCGATAAATAAAGAAGACTCGTGTCGTTGAGCGAGAAATATTTCTTTTTTAATGCCAATCATCAAAGAAATATAGGGAGATTTCAAAACTCCATAACTTTCAAGAATCCTGGAGAAAGAAGATTAATTACTAATGAAAGAGATTATTCAAATATTAAAACTTGATTTGTTATTTCAAATAAAAATTCTGAAAATTTATATCAATGGAAAATATCATTTAAAAAAAAAATAAGTCTACAGTTTTCTTCAGATCAAATAACTGAGATTCTAAATACTGTTTAAAAAATGTAAAAGAATGGCTGCAAACTCTCAAAGGTCACAGGCATCCACAAGTGTTAATACATCTCTGGCTTTCACGTGTAGTGATGCAGCATGGTGTGGTTTGTTATTATAATGAAATTAATAAAATTGAGCATACATTTTGATCCTTTTTCTTGCAGTCATTAGTTCGAACATTTGAAGCAGAACAACAATTTTGACTACAAGATCACGTTCCAAATTTTGTTAATCAAATAATTAAGTTTTTCATTTATCGCGTTCACATACAGTGGGTAAAAAAAGTCTCCGTACGCAGATACGAATGCAAATCAAAGATTAATTTGTCACTCAAAATTCATAATGATAAAAATGAAAACTTAAAAATGAGTTAAAACTAATATTATTTAATATTTATTCACATTAAAAGGATGATAATACTGACAAAATTAAATAATAAATCTTAAAAACTCAAAAAATGCCGTAATAATGGAACAAAAAAGTCTCTGTACGGTGCCGTAGCACACGAAAAAAGTTTACAAAAATGCAAAATATATTTAACAAATATACATTTAATGATCAGTGGGCCCTCCTTTGGCCTTTATTACCTCTCTTAGATGTTGTGGCATTACCCCTACAAGTATTTTTTGTTGTTTCTGGAGAAATATTACACCAAATGCTACTAATGGCCCTTTTGAGCTTAACTTTGTCTTTTATGTCATATTTTTTAAGTTGTCGGCCAATTTCTTCCCACAAATGTTCAATGGGGTTTAAATCGGGTGACTGGGGAGGGCTATGAAGTTGTTGTTTAACATGGTAAAGGCACCACTCTTGGCAAATCTTAGAGGTGTGTTTAGGATCGTTGTCCTGCTGAAAAGTAAATCCAGTTCCAAGAGATAGTTTCTCTGCACTGGATAACACATTTTGTTTAAGAATATCCAGATATCCATATCGATCCATATTTCCCTCAATGAACTGCAAATTTCCTACTCCAGAAGCACTCATACACCTCCATACCATAACACCGCCACCATCGTGCTTCACAGTTCCGCATAAATTCTTAGTTAGCATTTGTTCGTTTGGTTTTCTCCACACCATAACTCAGCCATCTGACCCATGAATGTTAAATTTTGATTCATCGCTAAAAAGAATGGATTCCCAAAAAGATAATGGCTTGCTTACATGCTTCTTTGCAAACTCGAGGCGCTTTTTCCTGTTGTACAAACTTATATAGGGTTTCTTCCGGGCCGCACGTCCATGATAACCACTTTTTTTAATGACATTTCTCACGGTTTGAGTTGAGACTTTAATGTTGTAACCAACCATTAAATCAGCTGCCAACTTCGGTGCACTAATTCGTGGATTTTCAAGAACTTGGAGTAAGATGTTTCTTTTATACACGCGATTTAATTTTGACGGCCTCCCGGATCGATCTCTATCCTCAAGTGAATGAAGTTTACGATATTTTTCAATGATATATTGCACAGTAGACTTCGATTTTTTAATCCTTTCACTGATCCTTTTCATGGATAATCCATCATTTCGCAATTTAATCACTAATTCCCGAATAGCTCTGGGAACTTCCATTTTGAGACGATCAAGAACAAATTTAAACTCAACAACTGTCAATATGTTGTTTTCTTATCAGTGATTAACTTTCTGACGTCAAAGATTTACTGCGGGCCTGTTTTAAACACATCAGAAAGAATTTGCATAAAGCGTACGGAAACTTTTTTTGCACTGCAATTTTTAATTTACCTTAGATATGCCTTTCTCGTTTTTTAAAAATGAAAATTTACAAAAATCTCTTTCTATAGACTTATACTAAACACATATAGACAGTATTTAAAGAAAAAATGCAATACTTTACAAATTATGCTCATTTATTCTTAAATTTAGTGACCGTACGGAAACTTTTTTACCCACTGTATATGCAAATGTACAGACCAATAAATAGTCACTTGTTTTAGAAATTTAATCCAAAATACAATATACATGTACAAGTTTGATGTTAAATCTGTGTAATAAATTCTATTTATATGGGCCTATGCGATTTTGAGCTCTATCATGTTTTCTGGTAAATTGACAGATAGACTTTTTTTCACAGATTTCATCCACATTTTAGTGTTCAGACTATGAATTAACTTTCATCACTGTAACTCGATGCTTTTTTTAGTTATCGTATGTACAAACATATATAATGTTTCAAAAATGCATTTTTATGGCCCGAAAAATGCAAACTTGACAGTCTATCAGTTTTTATTTTTAATCTTTACGATATGTTATTTTTGTATATCTCATATAAGAGAAACTAAACAGAAGAGCAAACGATTTTTTGTCATCGTTTATAATATTTGAAAGAGTTGCCATTAATTTCTTTCTTTTTTAAAAGAAATGATAAAAATTCGACGTGTCCTGATGTCGGTACTTTACTGTTATGAAAACTGTACAATAAAAATTAATGAAATACGTCAATGCATTTCACAAATAATAAGTCTTAAGTATTTTGAAAATGATTATTTTCTTTACCCTCTTTAAAGCAATAGAAAAGTATTTTTAACCGTAGAGGTATAGCAAAAAAAAACAATTTGTTGCCTTAGGGATAAAAAATTGAAGGATAAAAGTGAAATAGTTGAATCAGCTGTCAAAAGTTTGACTATAAATACCAAATATATTCCTGTGATGCTTTTGGGTCTATTTATCGAAGTAAAGTAGTTCAATTTTAAGCATTTTGTGTTTCAACTATGGCATATTTTTGAAGCTTCAGGCAAAAGAATTGCAAATAATCATGAAATGGCATCTTACAAAAAGATTTGTATTTTTTAAAGATATCCAACGTATCTTTAAAAAATATTTAAGCACTCTTTTCTAAAAGGAAAAATTTTTTATAGATTAAATAAACTAAACTGTATTACTTAAAAATAATAAAATGCTTTCATACTTATATAAAGATACAAATTATTTGGAATAGAGTAAATTCGAATAGCTTTCATAAAAATCAGGATTTTAGATAATAATAAAGGAAATTAAGATGCTTAACAGAGTTACAAATATTATATATTTGTAATAAAAAGCCAGGTCGATTATATAATTCACGTATATTTTTCACAATAGTATATTGTCCACTCTAATCTTAGTTAAAGCTAATTTCCAAATATTTAAATACTTTCAGCTCAAAATATTCTTTAATTGGACAGAAGCATTAGATTGTATGATATTTTAAGCAAGATATTTAAGAGGGTGACTTTTCTTCAATCTTTATACAGTTTGTCGTCTTAGTCATAATTAGAAAAATATTCTAAACACAATAATGTTTTATAATATGTCACAGAGCTCTTGAACTCAAGGCTCTTAACTTTCGAACTGAACAGATGGTATTAATAAAGTATTGAGATTACGTTTTAAGTAATTAATCACAATAAGAGCCAATGAATTTAAAATGTTAATATAGCAGCTAAATTGGCCCAGTAATAAAAGTTTCAACGTCACCATTTTCAGTGGTTTCGGTAAATTAAAACAATTCTAGAAACAACATGCTATTTGCTATATAATTATTATGCCTTACATTAAATGTAAAATACCCGAGATCTGATCTTTTAGAGTCCTTACTTGTCAGTAAGGATGTCATCAAAGTAAAAGTGTATGTGAAAAAAATTCCTAATTTTTTCCTTCTTTTAATTATTACATTTCATTAAATTTTATTATTCCTTATTTTAAAAAGCTATTTGCCGGCATCCTGGCATGGGGATATCGCGTCTTCCCAGGATCTGGGTCCGGGCATGATTGTTCTTCCTCTGCTTTCTTTCTGTAAGGCGTGGGAAAATTTGCCCCAGTAAAAAGGGGTTGTGCAAGCGAATGTTTGTGCCATCTTCATATGAGCTAGAAATCAGACTTCTGCCCTCTGGTTGCTCAGAGATCTTTACTCTCAGAAGCTACAGCACCCTCTTTCCGTGGAAACAAGGACATGATCAAGAAGCTATTCAGATAAATTTTGAGCATAAAATAACAATTTGAAATTTATCGCTAAACATCGCTAATTTGTCACAAAGATCAAAAAGCAAAATAACAACATGTTTTCTAGGTTTTTTTATTTATTTATTAATTCGTTCTTTTGAAGTAACAGAAGAAATAGATTGGGATTGAAACACAACATTGAATTTCAAACAATGACCAGATAACGAGGATCACAACTGAGATGCCACGTCTCTTTTAAAACTAGGAATCAAAATTCGTATTTCGGATGATGTTATAATATTTAAATATTTTTTAAACTATTAATTATTTGATTAATTTTAAGATTATACAAATAACCTAGCCCGGTGGATAATTTAAAATGTCAAGATTATTTAATAATCATTTTTAAAATGTATTAATGACTGAAAAGAAACAAAATAATAAGAACAAAACTGATTTTTTTTTCAAATCTAATTTTCATTAATATTTCAAAAAGTAGAAACTATTTCATTCAAAATCTGAAAAAAGGGCAAAAAATTGTAAAAAAAGCACGAGAATATGAAAATTATAAAGAAAGTAAACTACAATAGAATGAATATGAATGAATTTTTAAAAAAAAATAATTAGTATTTAAATATATTATTAACAAAATTGACATTGCAGATTCGTAAGAATATTCCTATCCACGCCTCGCAAGTTTTATATGAAAATTCATTTTAGATATGTTATCGCAGATTGAAAGACCCACACATTATAAAATTAAAATACTCCTTTAAACATTATTACACTTTTATTTTTCCACAGTAAACAAACTTCATAGCATAACCGAGTTTACCAATTTTATTTTCCAGGAAAGCTTATAATTCATAAAAAAGTCATTAATAAGTCATTAACGGTCGTCTGCTCCTCGGCACCTTTCATTTTTGAGAGATTATGCTAAATAAAACTGTAAAGGAAAACCCAGCTTCAATAACTAAATTAATTCCGCCTTTTTTATTCTACTCAATCAGAAGATTTTAAGCTATTGCATGAATATAATTTAAAGTAGTTCCTTTTTCTGTTGTTGTTGTGACAAATTGTTGTTCATAGAAGTTGGTTTATATTGTTATGACTTTATCGATACTGATCAAATGACAGAGTGAAATTCCTGATAAATTCTTTATTTACAGCCTTCTAATTTTACAGCAGAAAAATATGTTCTAATCTAGGATAAATATTCACTATTTACACAATAGTTGTAGGTTGAAGATCTATCGTGAAAACAGTTCAGAGAAAGTGCCCTCCTTTAACTCCAAGAAAAAAATCACAAGATGCTCACTGGGCATTAGCCAGAACATCTCCAACGTGGAGTGTCGAAAAACAAGTTCTTAATCCAGAAATCTCTCTCTTTCCGTCTCAAGCCCAATTGGCACTTTTTTGTTGTCTAAAATCCACGTCCTAAAATTCCATTTGCCCACGTCAGCTTTCCATCGACCAATCATCCAGCAAGTTTCCCTCAATTGTCGCGTCTGTCTTTCGTAGCGTCGAATTGTCCGTCAATAGCGCGTCCTAGCTATTCCTCTCTGGAACATGTGTCGGTGATTCCATCACAAAGGGACCGCCCTTAATCCAGCTGTTGGACAACTTCCATTTGAAGATGAAAACAGGTCCTGTTGTCTAACAATCAACGAAGGGGATTCACCATCTTGAATGCTGACGGCTTTTAACAATGAAAGCGTTAATAGGTTGTGAGCAGCTGTCGAGAAATGCCTCTAAACTTAAATAGGACAGGGAACCGTTACAATAGGAATAAATTATTCTATTAATGTTAGGTGAAGAACTAATATTCGATTCGCAGGTAATTAATTAAATCATCGAATAATAGAGAATTGTTTTCCCTCCAATTAACTTGGTATTTATATAATATGATATTCTATGAAATTCATACATTAACGCTAATATGTAAACAATGTTTAGAAATCTTCATATGTATCTATTATTGCAAATACATGATTAGAAATTTTATTTAATAATAATTTTTTAATAAGCTACCTTTTTTACCGTTTTAGCAAGCATAAAATAATTTTCATTAAGCATATAAATTTTATAACAAAACTCTAAAAAGGCAAAGTCCAGTTATATTTTTATAAGTTTTAATTTCCTTATGAATATCTTATTGTTTTTCATATGATATGCTCGATAACTCGACAACGTTCTGGATAAAATAATTAAAATCATATTACATTTTTACAACGTTCATATTGCTTATTAAAAAATTATTTCTTACTTATTATTTCCTCTGTAAGAGTTTATTTAATAAGTCATTTATTTTTATCATTCATTTTTTTTTTTACATTTTATTGAATGCTTTTTTTAAATATGAATCAAACTTTAATATTCAACACCAGATGACAAAATACATAGGAAATCAAATTTTATTTAAATTTAACCAAATTTTGGCACGCATTGCTTACGGCGCTCTGTGAACCCACATTTTTAACGTTCCAGAAATGCTTCACAAACAATAGAATGCACATTTTTAATTTGCATTTGGCATTGTATGTACAAAAAATATTCTTAAATATTATTTGCTTTAAACATTGATTTATTATACATGATTTTTTTACATTTTAACTACGACGGTTGGAACTTTAATTAGGCAACTATTTATTTACATGGAATACAAAAAAGATTCATGTCCCCATATTTTACAGTCTTTCAATAAAGACTTCAGCATTGTGTACAATTCGTTTTCAACGATATGGAAGTCGCAGAAATCCTGCAGCAGCGCCTGTTCTGTTCATAGTTCGAATGAACCGGTCTACCGCAAGAATCTCTGGACGGTCAGCTGTGGCAAAACACTATGGTTTAAGATGACACCATCACAGTCATACACGAGAAGCAGCATAACTTCCTCATTGCTGGGGTTCCGAGGAAATTTCGAACGTCTTGGTGATGTCTATGACACCATTCGTTTGATTATTGTTTCAATTTTGGCAGGTACGATCTAACCTAAGTCTCATCCAGTGAAAATACTTCTGTACAACCTCTGTTGGTGCAAAATCAATTTTTATCCAACTTCGTTGTTCTTGTTTTGAAAACATCCTGACAACACTTACTTTAGACCGCAAGATAATGCAAGAATCAGTTCTTCGCGTCACTCCCCATGCGCGTGACGTAGGAAGGACGAGTCTTTTGGCTAAGAGGTAAGGTAGGTATGTAGCTAACGTGTGGTATACGTGGAATTCTTTGGTTTGGTTTGTGAAGTTTTTACAGCAGTGATGCCACTATTAAAGCTCCAATCCTCGTATTACTTCTTTCACAGGCTTGAATAAGGCTTTAGAGCAGTGGTGGGGAAACTTTTTTTAAGACGGGCCATTTGTAATAACTAGACGATCGTAGAGGGCCAAAGAATAATGCTTAATCGTTAAAAAATTTATGTGTCCTATAAACATATACATATATTATTACATACGCTTATTATTTTAATAGTAAAAAAGCAAAAGGTAAGAAAATTATAAGCACAAAATATTAAATGAATTTAGTGTTGTTCTTGATGTGAAGTATTATCACTTTATTTTCTAGTGTAATTACTGGTTGATGGTGCATGAGAAAAATGAAATTGAGACTGTTTTATCAAAATTTCATCATAGTCCGGTTCCATTTGCGAAGCAGAAATTCTTAAAACTGATGAAAGGTGCTCATCTGTATTTCTGTTTCTAAAAGAAGTTTTCATAAGCTTCATTGTTGAAAAGATTTGTTCGCATATATAAGATGAGCCGAACATTGTCATTATCTTCATTGCATGAGTAATTAGATTTGGGAAATTATCTGGACTCAAATTTTTATAAAATTCTAGTAATGGTACTGCATGAAAAGTTTGTTTCAGGAGAGTATTACAGTTCAGTTCTATTAACTCGAATCACAGCGGATCGTTGCAGATGACTAAGTCGCTAACTAACTGATCTTCGGGCGGCCTCTCATGTATTTATACCTACCTGCAAGGATTGTTCGGGAATTGGAGTTTTGCGGTTCTTTTGGAAAAACAGAACAATGAATCGAAAATGCGAAAGTGTTTGGAAGTTTCGAGCGAAGAGGAGTCAGCTGTTTGGGTCGGATGGATTTGTCTAGAATACTATTGTGTTTTGAATATCGCCGCAGGTAGTTTTTATGCGGGTCGTCACATTACGAAGTAAGAATGCGTTAAAACATTCTCACGAGGGTGCTCTTAAACGGGCCGGATTAAACTTTTCCGCGGGCCGGACTTGGCCCGCGGGCCATAGTTTCCCCATCACTGCTTTAGAGTGTTACATTTGGTAATGCAATGGTGTTTAAACATACTTTAAAACATTAAGGACAGCTCTCGAGTTTTCTTATGTTTCCTGACTTATCTGTTTTGGATCGTTCAGGAGTTTTTCTTTCTGCGTGTCCATCTAGTATTGTTTCATAAATAACAAAGTTATGATGATTTTGAAAAGTATAACTTTGCCCTAAAACGTGCAGTCCCAGACGTATATCGTCATTTCTTTGAGGTCCGGAATGTGTTGAATAGTTGCCTTTGTTTCATTATATATCGATTTATCCAAAAAAAAAAAAAAAACATGAAAACAAGATAGCTCATAACCCGGCCACAATGGACCTGTTAAAGACGAGAAATCTCGTGACCCGTACGCAATGTGTTAAGATACTTTATAATCATCGGGTAAATACTTATAAAATTTCAGAATTCTCAAAAATTGAATAAAAAGTTGATTCTAAACTCTTTCTTTAGAAAACAAATTGAGTTCAACGAGACTCTAAAAAGTTTCCAGTAAGAGTTACTAATTTCATGAGTCTTTACAAAAGTACAAAAAAAAAAAAGAAAATGAAAAAAATTAAGAATATTCTTCCGAAATTCTTTTCGAGCAAATCAGATGAATGCCAAAACAAAAACTTCCAAAGTTATAAAAAAAATCGTGTATAAAAAAAGAAAAGCAATCTCAAGGAAATGAATCGAAAATATCTCAGCAGGTGATAAATGCAGTAATGAAAATTCCTTTCTCTCCCACTGTTTAGCTTTTAAAATACCCTTCTTTTTATTTTTCTTGGTGTTATTTTTAGCAGTAATATTAAATTGGCAAAGGATATTCATAAAAGACAAAAAGGCTTGAAATGCCATTGTTTCAATCCCGGGTTTTCCCCCCTTTTTCAATTCAGTATTAAGCACCACTGTGCGTTTGTTAAATTAAAGAAACACTTTACTCCTTATATTTTCCCCTCCACTGATGGAAAATAAAATTTTATTGAAGAAAGTGTGCTTTTTTTTTCAATCGCAACAAATTTCTGAAATGGTCTCTGATAAAAAAAAAATGTATCCAAATTGCTTTATAAAGAACCAGCAGTCCCCGCAAAACGTTGTCCATGGCGTAACATCCAAGAAGAAAAATTAGCTTAAAGCTTAAATCTACCTCCTCCCAATATGACATTTAGATTCAGAAATATATATTTATTTATTTTTTATTATATATTTAGAAATCCTCCAAAATAATTATAAAACCATTTTTATAGCACATATTCAGAAATATTGGTTAAGTTTTGATATTTGACAGTCATTTGGTACTTTACGAGGTTGGCACTTTCTTGGCCTCGCTGTTGCTACCGTTATCTATGATGCCGTTCACGTCATATTCTGCCATTTAGCTAAAATTTGGAGATAAACTGTTTTTTTGGTGAAAATGACAGTATATCAAAGCTGTTCCAAAATATTCAAACTGTTAAAAAGGTAAAAATATGATATTCTCATAGACAAAACAATGCACTAAAAATATGCAATAGAAAAGCAGTTTTGAAATATAAAAATATACAGATTAGCCATTGTACCCACTGTTTCCCATTTTTTATCAACTCTGTGTAATTTAATATGAAAATAAAATTCATCTTACTTCATAATATTTCTTTGTAAACTATATTGGTTGTTTTTCCCACTGGTGTAAAGTAAACCGATTTTATTTGGATGCAACTCTAGAAAGTGAAATATAAAATTAAAATTGTCCACGAGAAAAATATTCTTCGCTTGAGTCAAGTCCAGCAGTGTGAAATGTTTGCCAGGCTTTATTATTAAAATAATTAAAATCACAATTTCTTTTATATTTTGATATGATTTCAATATACTAAAACTTTCTCCAATAAATGTTCTACAAAATAGTAAGAAATGTTAACTATTTCTCGTGTTTTCTGGTTCAAACATATAGACTCTCTCAGGAGATATTTTGTATTACGTATAGATAGAGCATACTTGCAAGTGACTTGATATTATGAGTTTAGTTTAGATATATTAACGTCCCGTTGTCAAGCAACACTAGGGCTACTTTGGGACGGATCTCGTAATCTTGAGCCACGGTCAGATGACCAGGGCGATACCTGATCTGGTACCCCCAATTCCACTCCAAACCAGCGGGAAGACATTTGGACTGACAGATTTAACGTGCAAGAGCTTGACATTATGGGATATGAATCAGAGGGGAAATTTAATAGATTTTACACTGGCGATGTTCTTAGCTATTTATATTTTTAAAAATGTACACTAATATTCCCTCTAACCACAAATTTTTCCCTCTGTATAGAGGCTGATAGGGCTTTCCTCCTGCGAAACAGAAATACAGACCAATTTCTCCTAAAAGTGATCTAAAAAGGCGGTTTTTCAGAATAAATGCGAAAGCACAAAATAGCTTGCTAAGTCATATTTAATCAAACAAATTCAATCTTACATCAAATTAATACATAAAGTTCTGGTTTCCAAAACTTAATTATAATTTTATTATAATAAATAAAAATGAAAAGAGCTTTTTGATAAAACCTGAACATTTATGAGCTATGTGCCGGAGGCCTATTTTGATGCAGGACACTTTACACACACAAATCTCTTACTTTTAGAAGTATAGCAGTTATAGTCGCGAAAATGGCGTGTTTTGGCAGAGTGGGTGTGCGCTACCAGATAAGAAATTCGCAGAGAGAGCATGAAAGTCTGTTAAAATCCTATATTGAAAAAAATTCAGGGTAATGAAGGTAAATATCATTTTTTTATATTATATATTTACATATTAGCACAAAAACACAATTTTCAATGTAGACAATGAAAAACTGTTTGAACAAAATAAAGAACTATTTTTTCTTTTTTTGGAAACCATTGGCGACGTCTCAGTTTTGAAAATCTCGAAGAAACAAATTAGCTTTTCGAATGTCTTGTTTTTAGACATAATAGAAGAGGATTCTTTTCTGAATTAAATTTATTGGTCTTTTCTCCCACCTTCTATCATCTCTAAGACAGTAACTATAATTCCAGAATTTGCTACCAATTGATACTGTAAGAGATCTATCATCATATAACGTATTATCTTTTTATTAAATTAAGACTATATCATGACTATGACCCTCGCCGTTTTGAATTTTATTATTTTATGCCATATTTATAACTTTTCAAAATGTAAATCTTTTTAATTGGAGTGAATTGAAGTAGGAATTGATTGGAGCTTTATGTTTAATCTACACATAAGTTGAAACAATTGCATGCCGTATGTTATCACTCATTTTATGTTACATTGATTTTTAAGTTCAGAAGCAGATCGCCCCTTAAAGCTTCAGAGATGTAGCATGCCTTCAAAGAATTTTATACAATTTTATTTTATTTACCAGCTTTTCTATTCTTAAAGTCTGCTAATAATTAAAAAACGGGAAAATGCAATTACAATCTAAAGAGAAAATAGAAAATGTGTTTTAAAAAACAAGAAGGATGCAGGTCAAAAATAGTCATTCGGCAATCTAGGGAAACTTACGATTTCAGTTGATTGATTAATTTCAGAACTAAAACCAATTCCACCAAATCGGTTTTGAAATGCTAGCACTCGATTTTTTTCATTTCTATCTAAAGTTTTCAGAGCCATCTAAAGTTCGTTCTCTAGATATTTTGCTTGCTTGCTTTATTTCTTTTTCTCTGTTTTCTGTCATTGAATTTCGGTTCCATTTCTTGTTGCCACAATAAAAAAATATTCGGTTTATTGTATATTCGTTTCCTTGTCATAAGAGGTCAGTTTTCAGAAAAGTAAACGTAGTTAATTTTTCTGAAATGTTATTCAGAAGAAAATTTTAATGGGGAAGGACCATTTGTTACTAATTGCTACATAAAAAAATTTAAATGGGCAATGTTTTTTAAAAAACTATATATTTTCAGTTTTCGTTGAGAGAAAAGTTTAAGATAAAAAATACTGACAATTTCATGACAGATTTAAACATTTTAGAAAGTCTCGTGAACAATAGAATCTAGCAACAAAGAAAATTCCATAGCAAATTAATCCTAAGCATGATATATAACTGTATATATCAGGCCTAGTTATAAAAAGTAATGCGAAAAAAGTTCCTATTTAATTTATAGTGGAGAAAATACCTTTGATATCATAAATAATTAATATCATCTTCCTGGAAAAAAATCAAAAGCATAAAAGTACTAAAATCACTTAAAGAATGTAATATATTTAACAATGTTTAATTTTTAAAAAATTCCATACCTGATTTTGAAATTTGAAAATTTAGGCTACTTCTTGGTAAAATTGAAAACTTTTAAACATTCCTAACATATAAGAGGGTGAACCACTCACGTTTAAGCCAATATTAGCAAAATGGTGTTCATAGCTAACTCAAATGGTGTCACTATTGCATCCGAAACAAAGCTGAATATTTATTTAACAAATTCATTCATATTATCTAATTCTGACACTTTAGTCTTAAGAATTTTATGTTTTTTTAACATCTTGAATAACCTTCTTTGTATAGAAAAATGTGTTAACTTTTCGAACATCAACTGCAACAATAACAGAAATAAAAGCAGTGCTATTCGAAATCTTTATACCATTCCACTTTACACTTCCGAATAAGAACAATGAACTTTCAAACAGATTTCTTAATTTCACCTCAGATCTTGAATTTTTTTATACCTAATTCTAAAAATGATAATAAACTGATTATGCATTTAGTTAATAATTAACTGGTAAAAATTGTAATGTTACTTATTTGATTTTAAAAAACTAGGGAAATGTCGGGCACATAGTAGATAATGGGTAGTTCAATTTAAGCCTCAGTATTACAGAATAAATACACAAGAATTATTATTTCTGTTGAGAAATTACTACTTTAATTCCTAAAATCCGCCTTTGACAACCCTTTATATATTTAAAATGATCAGTAAAATCAAAAGATCCCCAGCCACAAGTGTTATACCTATATCATCAATTTAACAGCAAAAGTTGGTAAAATTTATCAATTTGTTGAGGTTAATGGTTGTACCAAAATTTTATTTTGCAAAATACCCTAAATAAAAATTAAGAGAGTAGATGATCAATGGTGAAGCATCAAGAGATTATGAGAATTCACATGAAATATTAAAAAAAAACTCATTCATTTAAAGATAAGGGATAAAAAAAGGATTTATCCCCGCACCTCCAGAGAATGTGCAATGAAATTTTATTTATTTGATTTCTTTTATGCAAAAGGAGAGTTTGTAGAAGTCAGAAAGGGCTTTGATAACATATTTAGGGATCATCAACTTTTACATCAAATATTTTTATAGATTCAGTGTTTGACGCTGGAGAACTGTGTCACAAAATTCCTCCATAGAGAATGTATTACACAATTTTGTTTTTCAATTTGCCTCAAAAATGGTAGGGGAAGGGGAGCAGGAGACAATTGATGGCATGTCCAGAGACTATGAGGTTTCATATGAAATTAAAATCATCGAAATTCGTTCAGTGGTTGGAGCTGGATTATTTATTTTCATTGTTATTCAAAATATATAGTGGACAACAAAATTGAATATAGTCTTTAGGATCTTAGATACTTTTTGCAATTACAAATTAAATATTTCTTTAAGATGACCGAAATTTTTACCTTATATACTTTAGTCAATGTTTTACCTTACTATATTAACAAAAGTGTTAAGTTTATTTATTTTTACGAAAAAAAATAAAAGATCTAAGATGAGAGTAAAAGCAAGCAACAAAATTGAGTATGCATCTTTACTAATTTCCTTTTAAATTATAGATTAATATTCTGTGGCATAAGCTTTTGCTTCGATTACAGCTTGTAATCCTTTGGGCATAGATTGCATAGTATTTTAGTGGTTTCAACAGAAATTTTATCCCATTCTTCCTTCAGAACCTTCTTGATATCTTCCTTGCTAGTAATCTCGTGTTCATGTACAGTTTTTTATAATTGCAACTACAAATTTTCGAGGACCTGTTGCTATTGGCGACAACTAGGATCGAACCTGGGACCTTACGGATGGTAGCCAGTCGCCAAGACCACAAGACTAAAAGCGATCACTCAGTCTTGAGTATGTTATCTGGCTTATAAAGCTTCCACTACAATACTCTCCAGTCCTCTTCCAGGAATATTGGCCACAGATCCAGTTTCTTTATAGTTCTGAAGTATTTTCTAGACATAACCATGAGTTACACCAATCAACAAAGCGATTTCTCAAAGAGAATTGCCCTCTTTGGACCATTTTACGACCAAAAAACATTTAGATTTAGTAGTTTCTCTATGACAGCTCATTTTACGATTTTTTAAGAGAAAAAATATTATTTAAAGAGTAGAAATGTAATAACGCGTGTTATAAGCATCATCTAGTCTCGAAGCACTATAAAAGAATTTTGAAACTATACAAAGTAGTAGCCAAATGTACAATTTTGGAAAGTGTATACTCAATTTTGTTACCTGATTTTCTATAATTTCAAATTGCTTGGGGTTTTTTTTTTGTAAAAAATAAGTTAACTATAGGAATTTTTTTGTTATAGGATGGTAAAACAAAAGCTTAAGTATCTAAAATGAAAAGTTTCGTCCGTTTTAAATCAATATTAACTTTGTAATTGGAAGAAGTCTAAAAGTTTACAAGGTGTATACTCAATTTTGTTGCTCACAGTATATCTTCTTCAGAAGGAAAAAAAAGATAATCTTCTTTATAAAATAAAGGCATGATAAGCGGACAGCTTAACTCCACGAATAAATTTATGCAGTTTGTTTGTTTTTTATGGAAACTGCATTATGTTTATAGCATACGATCTTGCACAGTTGAAATTCATGACAAGAATGGTTCGAAAATCTCTATTTATAGTGGAAATTCGATACATCCATTTCTATCAATGGGACCTAAAAATACTCGATTTCTATTTTTTTCTCCAAACTGACTGTGGAATGGTGCGAGTTAAGTGGAATCGCGAGCGAAGCAAAGAAAACCTCTCCACTGAAATCTGAATAGTTGAAATAAACGATGAGAATAAACTATTCTTCTCGGAATTCTGTTTTAAAGAAAATAGAATAAAGCTAGATCTGATTTAAAGATTATTTATATCAAGCAAACTATTTCTTTTTTGCACTTTGAAAACCACTGAATTGTTATTTAATTATATTACTTGAATGTTGATTCCTTTTGATGTGGTTCCCTTTTTGTATATCAAATAACTGTATTTTCCATCTATTCTCGTAAAGCTGCTTTCTTTCATTTGAAATGCAAAAAGGTTATTTGTAAAACAAATTATTCAATTTAATATAAGGTAAAAATCATAATAGAAAATCAGTTGTTTGACATCATTCTACATATTGTTTTGAAGGAAAAATATCTACGAAACGGTTATGAATATTTAAATTACATTTAATTATTTAATTCAAATTCTCATGCGCATTCCTTGAAAAATCTTTTTAGAAATGAAGCTGTATTTGCTCCGGGTAATAATTACATTTTATGAAAAAACTTAGTCTAAAAAAAGGAAATCAAAGATCGCAAATTTCACGTTATCATATATGAGCATTATTTTTTTCAAGCCCATGTTAGTCTTAATTAATTTATCATTAACCAGCTTTAAAACAATCACGGCACTTCTCTATAGGTCTCTATCCTCCCCTCTCTCTCCATATTATATTATATATATACCGATTTTGAGATGGAAAAAAAAAATAATAATAATTTTTCTAAATATCGACGCATCGTAATCCGATAGTCTCCTGAATGTTTCAAAGCGGTTTAAACTGGTTAATGACTTAAATCAATCATGATAATTCGTAAAAATTCAGAGAATCAATACTTTGGAAATCAAGTTGTAACTTTAGTAGATGATAAATCGCCAAATGTGACAACCTTGGGCATTAATTTCTAATAACTCTGAAAGTGAAAAATTGTAGACTCAAAAGTGATAAATAGTCAATTTGTTGCCTACGCATTTTGAAACTTCAAAAACATGTTCTCACATGATAATTCACAATTCCTCATGTGCATTTTTAAATTAGCAAGAATTGCAGATTTTTTAATATGTTACGAATAGTTACCACAGTTACAAGAAAGAGCATACTGTATATAATCATTAATAAATAAAAACACTTTTATTATCTATTATTTATTAAATATTATTAAATACTGCAATTTTTTTTAATTTGATTATAATTTTTCGTATGAAATTAATTTATATTCCTTATTCCAGATTCTTTGTATTGAGAGAAAAATAAATTCATGCAAATATAAGAGCATACGATATATATTATTTACATAATGCGGCAGCAGATAAACAAAATTTTAAAACTATAGAAAATCAGAATTTTAAATTTCAGATGATAATTAGTATTTTCAAGAAAATAATTCCAAAAATTAAGCATTCTATTATTTGCATTTAAAGTTTTCAAATATATATACGCTTGTATTTCAAGTTTTGACTAAGGCTGAAAAGATAATATTATTAATGAATTGCAATGTTGATATTTACCCATTTCTGAATTATCTTATTATGGCAAAAAAAATTTTGATTTGAAAGATATCTTTCCGTGTAAACACCTGTTTCTGGTGCTTTGCTTTATTTCCATTTAGAGAGTAATGGTTCTGTATATTTATCTTTATTAACTCTAAAAATAATCTGGAGTTCTTTAGAAATTCAAGCAACCGGTATTTGCTTTTAATCCACATAATGGCTTTTAAGAACACAGACAAATCAAAAATGTTTTTTATATAACATTTTATATTATTGATAGATAGAAAAATTTATCAAGAAGTTTTTGTCTCCATCAAGTAAACTGTTAAAAAAATGTTGATAGTTGTTTTCTATTTGGATAATTTAATTAATTCTTTTACAAATATGTATTTAGAAACATATTGGAAACGTTGGTCAAGTAAATTACAATATAAACTTTCTTTTTTTTAATGTGAAAATGAAACGCAACAAAAATTATTTAATCTTTGAAGCTAAACATATAATTATTTATCGAAAATTTCTTTAAAATAACATTTTCTATTTATTACATGAATTGAGAAAAAATAATCGAAATACCTAGATTTCAGTTACTTACTATACACTCAATCAGTAAGTGAAAAAAATCCTCCATACTATTATCATATTCAGCACGAATAAGCAAAGCGATAGATTAACAGCAATAGTAACTAACTGACATTAATCTTTCGGAGCTTTTTAAATAGCAAATTATTTATAAATATTTGTAGGGATTTAACACTATTTGAGCATAATCTTGAAAGAAACTTACGTTTACTTTTTGCACTATTCTTTTTCAGAATCCCAAAACTAGAATCCTGTTGGACGATTTCAGAATCCATATGTATGAGTTTGCAAAAATGTGGTCGAAATCTGCGAAAAATCTCACCTCTCCTATTTTGACAAATTAAGCGAATTCTGACGCGTGTGCAATAGAGGAATGGGTCCCGAATTCAAAATCAAAAGCATTGTGAGTTTTCATAATAATATGTCACCTGGTGGCCAATTTACGGAAGAATTATTTTAGTTGCTTAATGTTTTTCAAACTTTTTACAAAGCCTGCGCTAAACAGCTATGGATATGAGAAATGTACTGTTGAATATCAAGCACATGAGATTTGTAGCATCATATGAAAATTCATCAACATTTCCATTTCAATTGCTTATCATTCCAGCTGATATTTTAACAGTTACCAGTCAATATTTTTTATACTATAACGTATGGAAATCATAAGCTGCTCCGTTCCATTTGCCTATCATTTAAATTGGTAATTCAAAAGCTGTATGACAATATATTTTACTTTTTAATTAACTGCATTCAAAGTTTTAGATTTCTTGTTATTTTGAGCTCCATCTTTAATTCCAATTATGTCTCTCCATTTCGATCTGTTGGAGGAGAATAAAAATCTAAATACAGTTAAAGTTTAAAGTTAATTAGCGTTCAAATTCCTGCTGTTACGAGTTGCTCGTGCCATCTTAAATACTTCAGATTATCGCTTGTGAGTTAATTACTTTTCTCTATTGACTTTTTCGAATTTTCATTAAAACCCTTTTCAGCCAAAGTTCTTAAATAAAATATAATCGATAGCGACACAAACAACTTTTAACGTGAAATTTTATTTCACTTTATATTGGCATTTATCGTATAACACTGAACTGGGGACGTGCGGTCTGTGAGAGCGCTAGCGATGGACTTTCAGTCATCACAATTCTACTTTTAGTTCATTTGAATGGATGTACCTTGAAGCTTTTTGTTTAGTGATCTTCACTACAAGTACACTTTTACAACCGGTTTCAGCGGATGCTTTTTAAAATAATTATTTCTTTTAGTGTAGTCTCTAAAACCGCAACTCCCTGCGCTAAAACGTGCCTCGAAATATCATCCAATTTATTAACTCTATAATTAAGCAGTGCTCCAAACTGAAATAAAGCAAAAAGGGATTTTAGTATTAAAGATAATTGTATGGAAAAAAAAATTTCGATGTAAGTTCACATTTGGCTGATTCTGATAAGTATGTTCAAATATAATTAATTTTTCTAATGGTAATGTATTTTGAAATATTAATAAAATATAGTAATATACCAAGAGAAATATATACAGAATTTATAAATTGATTTTTATACTTGCTCTTAACCTGTATATTTAAAATGCCCGATGAAACCGTGCTATGAAAAGCACAAAAACCGATTTTAAAAAGGCCAATTTTATCCATTGTAATTTTTTTTCATAAAATTGTAGAATTTTCCTTTATATTGTTTTCTATATACCTTTATGTACTGAAAAAATAAATATGATTTAAAAATAAAAAGTATTATGTTTTTCAAGAATATTATTTATTCTAACATGTAATTTGATTTCCAGCGTTTTTACTTTTTCCAATGATAGTATATTTTAAAAACATTTTAAACATATCTATGTATTAAGAAATATATCTGAAAAATATATTTTGGCAGTTTTTCATACTAATGCATTCATTAAAAAATTTAATTTGAGTTTAAATGAAATACGGTCTCGTAGACTACACCTCCCCAGTTAAAGTCCTAAAATCTCACCTCCCAGTTAAGGGTTAAATTTAGAATAATTTTTACATTTTCTTAATTTTGTTGGTAACTAAGCCAAGTAGCCAAGAGTATCAACCAATACAAATGGATATTTTCATCAAAACAACCGGAAGCACTTAACTAAGTGATTGCAATTTCTAAAACCATTATCCAGAGCACTGACCAAAGGAAAGAAAATTTTATGAAATCGGAAAATAATTTTTTTAAAGACATTTTCAAGAAATATTAAATAAAAAAATTCTCAAAAAAAGAATATAATAAAAAATTAAAGGAACTTTGAAAAACCATTTTGTTCTAACTTTTACTATTTCATTTCGTTATTGACTCATCTGTTGTGATGCTTCTGTTCAGGAGATCCAACTACATATGATAAAAATTGATAATAATAGTAAATTAAATTAAAAGTAAAACTATTCAGTTTCTTTAAAATTTTAATATAGCAAACCTTTTTTATATCCAGTCTATTTACTAACAGATATTAAGTTAGAAAATCCAAGACAATTCTTCCATTGCGTCAATGTTTCGACCGATATTATCGTTCGTAAATACAAAGTGGAAAATCATGCTCTGCTGGACCATTTTCCTATGTCTGTTCACTCTAAATAAACCAAATTTTGAAAAAATAATCATCTTTTATTTAAAATTGTCTGCAGTAGCTAAGTTTTGGAAATTAAATCCAACAACAAAAAATTATTGCAAGCTGTATAAGTACAAATGAATTTCTAGAGGTTAATTAGAATGTAACAAAATTTTAATATTCAAAATTCCATATATTAACTAAAATGTAACAAAATTTTGAAAGAAGAATCCACTTTTATTCCTCTTTATATAAAATTATCTGCAGTAGCTAACTTTTTGCAATTAATTCCAATGAAATTTTTATTGCAAATTGTCTTATTACATATAAAATTCTAGATATTAAGTACAATGTAAACCAAACCACTGCAATAAATTGTCGAAATATGGAACTGCACTGGTTAATCCAGTGCATCCCATTACATAAATAAAGATAAAAATTAATTACTGAAAATGATGAATCCCCATTTAAACAAGTTATTTTTTACTTTTGAATCGCATTATAATTGTATCGTATTCAAGTGAAAATTCTATAATTATCTATCAAAAATTTTGGATTAATTTTAAAAAATATATTAAGAAATATTTTTCTTTTTTTTTTCAATTTTTGAGAGTTTTTTAAATTACATATTATATATATATATATATAACACATTTTTTCCAAATTATTAACGGTAAATAAAACTGGGTTTGAATTAAATTTTGTTGCTATCATTTATTGTTTTTATTATTAAACGTACAAAAATGTCTCAAAAATACATTAATTTTAACTTCATTTTCTTAATATTTATTACTCAATATAGAGGTGATTTCATACGCAATTCTACAAAATATAATTTTTAGAATATTCATAAAAATTTCAGACTGTTATTTTAATTAATAGAATAGCTTCAAAGTTGTGAAATATTGCATATGAATAAAAAAAACAATATAAATAAATATAAATAAAATATTTTCATTCTTTAACTAAAATTATATAGAAACCAGAAAATAGACAATAGCTATATATTTATATAATTAGAACTGAATTTTATTTCCAATTCTGCTGTTAATATATTTTGACAACGCGTACAAAAATAGTAGCAATTTTATTTCCATTATTTTAATAGTTTTAAATAATGAATTTTATTCACTTAATAAAATTTTCCAATAAAACCCTAATTTAAAACTTCTATTCTTATAAAGAAAAACAATACATACATAAAATATGTCTAAATTAAATAATATCATACATAGGTTTAATTAAATATCCCTTAAAATATTTCAACCATAATAATATCGTGAAACTCAAAAAGTATCCGACTATTTGCTAATGCAGAATTTGAAATGGGGGTGTGGCAATATTGTTTATTCTTTAGTTAGGTATCCAAAATAGTTTTTAGAAGACAATAAAAATGTAGATATAGCTCTAAAATGTTGCAGGCTTACTTACAATAATTCAAGCTATCATATGAAATAACACAAAATATCCATGTTTTTATGATAGTCTTAATATTGCCAAGATAGTCTTGATATTAATGTTACGTTTGAAGTTTTGCAGGTTTTTAAGACATATTATTCAGATTTTGATTCATAATTTAGCAGTCTTTAACAACAAAATCAAAATTTAGGATGCAGATCGAAGCGTGAAAAGATAAAAAGAAAATTTAAAATAGAAAATGTTTTCAAAGGAACTATAGAACTTCCTTTTTAAATTACCAGTGAACTTTGCATTGACGACTCATTTAGTAGAACTTAAAAGCTTCATCAAAACCTTTCTAAAATTATTTAAAAAACTAATATTTTAGTTTTTACCTTATTTGCTTATTTTTCTCCCTTGCAATCTGAATGGTCTAAGAATATGGAAAAAGAATAATGAAAACGTAGTAAGAAAATAAATTAATTGGTAAGAAGATGGGATCTTACACCAAGTAACACTAGAAAGTATCAACCGTTTACTTCAGCCTATTACGTAGATAACTTTCATCCTTTTTATATTCCTGTATGCAAAAAATAAAATATTGTAATAATAAAAAAAAATCAAATTTAACATTTTAAAGGATCTAAACGTTTCAAACCTTTCCGATTTCGAAAAATGCATTTTTAAATTTAAGGATATCTGTGTTCTTGTTTATTTGCGAACACAATAATGCAGAAATTTTTTAAGAGGACGGAAGAAATTTTATTAAGGCTCTTTTTTACCAAATTTGTAGATTTCTAAAGAATCTTGAACAAAGACAAATCAGAAAAAGAATGCCTGTCCAAATATAAGTTGACACAATAACTACAAAACAAAAAAAGGGAGATGGATAAGATTTGATACCCAAATTTGACACTCGAAGTGTAAACCACTATAAAATTTGGAATTAAATCCATGAAGATTTCGATCATTTGTCAGTTTGTACTATCACAAGCATGTAAACGCGATAACTAAAGATTGCAATAATTATAAGCTAAGTTCTATATGTATATAATTATATAACTACAACTGTAGCTTTGTATCAATTCTGTCAAGAAAAATATGTTGGAAATACACGCTCTACTCCCGGACACTTGCATATTAATCAAATATAACAGCTAATATCCTGTATATAAAGTAGAAAAGATTATTAAAGTGAGAATTGTGGAAAGTAGCTCTGAAGGCTTGTAGACACAAAAAGAATAAAAAATGTATCATTAGTATAAGAATCAGTGATAAGAATAACTTCCTTCAGATAAATGTTAAATACGTTCTCCAAATTCATAAAAGCATTAAATCGATGCGCTTTCTGTTCAAAATAAGGCTTCTATACCCATCTGGATCCAAATAAAATTTCCTGAAGCAAAGTCCTTGATTTTTCAAAAACTTAAGTCAGAAAGTCAGAAGTAAAACTATTGATCTTCAAGTCTATAAAATTTTAAAGTTCAAAGTTTCGAATAGTTTTGAACTATAAATTCTTTTAAAATCCAAACAACCACCTTATTATTATTCTATACGGATATCAATCTTATTTTTATCTAAGTATTTTTTCTTAACGCCCATCTGATAAGAACTATTTTTATCCAAGTAGAAAACAATATGTTTATAAAAAAAATTCATTCCAGTTGAAATGAAACGAATACTGAAATATTGTTTTTCGAAAGTCATTTTTTCATTTTTTGAAGTGGTATTAAAAGGCAAAATCCCAAATTTGATATTGATCTCATAACAACTTAACTTTTTATTGAATGTTATTTATCCAGTTTTTTGCACTATTCAGTAGACACTGGAACTGAGAGCAGTTTCAGAAATTTACAATTTTAGTGACAAGATAATAAAATCCCCATTTTCAGCTTGTTTTGTTTATTAAATTTCGAATTATATTCACAGATACATCGCTTGACTGTCAACCTATGCACAATTTAGTTTTTGATACAGATTAACAATTGTGTTGTTAAAACCATTTTGTAAATTGTTACCTTCTAATTCATTATATATTTTTAGTATCTGATAGATTTCCTAAAACATAATTGCGGTGGTCTAAAATGTGTTGAATCCATAAAATCCCTTTTTACAGACATGAATGCCTTTTT
The DNA here is from genome assembly GCA_026543055.1 of Argiope trifasciata. Lineage (NCBI taxonomy): Eukaryota > Metazoa > Arthropoda > Arachnida > Araneae > Araneidae > Argiope > Argiope trifasciata. The sequence continues at coordinate 558,501 of JAPMOQ010029911.1, forward strand.
ATTACACAAGAGGAACTAAAAAGTACTTTAAAAATTTAATTCAATAATTTTAATATAAGTTTTTAGGTTATGTAAGTAAGTTACATATCTTCTCCCAAACAACTGAGCCGTATTCAATTAATTTTTTGCACTTTTATTATTCAATACCAGAGAAAAATTTTGATAAATTTAAATATTTATTTGTTAAGAAATGTTTCATTACAAAAAGTTAATCAAATATCCGTTTGTTTGGAAATTTCTGAGAAATATTTTTTATACATTTTTAAGTTTCAAAATCTTATATTTTTAGAGATGGCTATTTCCTTTTCATTAATTTTTTGCCTCAATTTTTTCCCAAAATTATAAATAGCAGCGAACATTGAAATAAAGAAATGTATGATTAATCCATTGTTAGGCAATGATAAAACTAAACTTTTCTCTTTTTATTTATTTTTTTAAATCTCCGCTGTAATTTTATAATGATTTTGTCAATATTATTTATGAATTTTAAAACAATTGTAAAAAGATTACTTATTTAGATTTAAAATGTATTGCCGATAACATGCCCCGGTTTATTTTCTATAGTTCCTAATGAACAAAATTGAGAAAAGTATAAAATTTTCAATAAAAATAAAATGTTTATTAATTATATTATAAATATTAATTATATCAACCCCTTGTTTTACTTTCTTTACTATCTGATAAGATGACATCTTCCATTTTGAGAATATTTTTTTATTTGGATTAAAATGGAAATGCATGGAATACTTGATTTATCTATGAATTTGAAAAAAAATTAATATTGAATTATAATCGTTATGAAATGTTTATTTATTGCTTAATATGATCAAAATTCGATAAATTCTACGTATAGCATGTGGACAAAACAGTTAAGGGGTTAATAACGTATGGAGAAAATTAGCTACCGGATCACACGGGATTTATAAATGAATCAATGTTCTGATTTTAATTTTTAAAATATTACATACGATAAAATAATTTTTTGCATTATTATATTTTCTACACAAATGTATTTTTTGAAAATAAAAATGTTAAACATGAGAACATTTTAATTCCATGAAATGGCGGATATTTCAGCTATTTTCACTGAAATTTTAAATTCAAAATTTTATTTTATAATTATTTTTCTACTTTGAAATTCCCAACCTTACAAGTTTTAAACATTTGCCATCTACAAAGTAACAGATCATGCTGTGTAGTATTAATGTAAATTGAATACAGAAATTTCTGACTTTCTAAATTTCTGAGTGGCCGAATCATATTCTGTTTTCTTCAGTAACACTTGTTTGCAAGGTGGGGGATCGATACAATTTAATTAGTACCTGCTGCGTTGTACCTTTGCAACAATGCCTTCGATTTTTATGTTCGAAGGACACTTTGTCGATCACTTCGTATGAGGAGGTAGCGAAACAGTCGATAGTTGTTCTATTGATAGAAAGTTCCTATTTTGCATAAAAGTGCGATATATTTTCACAACTGACTCAAGAGTTTTGCTTTAATATATATTATAAAGAAAATATCATTTACTGATATATGGTATGATACAATTATTTTCAATTTCAAATAAATCGATACATTTTGAATTTTGTCTGAAATGTCTTGAGAACATTTTCAATTGATATAAGTAGATACAGATTTTGCATCTAGTTTACAAACCCAAAAGAAAAAAAAAATAGATAAAATCTTCATAATTAAAGTCATGTTATTTTATTAACTTGTACATTTTTGTTTATTACGAACATGAAGTTTCTCAATAGTTTCTAATATTTGCCTCGTACTGTTATTAAAGATGTAATTGTCTGTGTAATATATCTTCTAATTTCATGTTATTTTTCATAATATTGTAAACTCAATTTCATGCACATTTAATTTAAAAATAAAAAAAGTCACTTAATTAAATATTTGATAAAATATTGAAAAAATTGTAATTATTGCAACCATGAATATTTTTAAAAAATTGTTCCATCTTCAAACACCTATTTGTGTCAAATTAAATATTTTCGCCTGTAAAGCGCCAAGGACTACATACGTACATACATACATACATACATACATACATACGTACATACATACATACATACATACGTACGTACATACATACATACATACGTACGTACATACATACATACATACATACGTACGTACATACATACATACATACAGACAGACAGACAGACAGACAGACATACAGACACACATACAGACATACATACATACAGACATACATACATACAGACATACAGACAGACATACAGACATACAGACAGACATACAGACAGACATACAGACAGACAGACAGACAGACAGATAATTGTGTGTGCGTGCGTGTTGGAATAAAATAATTTAATTACGCTTTCAACGCTACCGACGACATATCCGGTCTTTTAGATATTACCAGTTACAGGTTTCTATGAGCTAAAATGTGTCTCTTATGCCAGTTTAGATAGAATGAACTTTCTAATATATATCTAAAGAATTCCCTTACTTTTTTTAATTACAAATTTTGTCCCACAGAAACCTATATCTGAAAGATTAGTTTTTAATAGCTGATTTAAATAAAATTATTTTTTTATAATTCATACAATTTGAAATAACCTAAATTTATTTTTAGTAATGAAAGCATTTTTAATTTTACATTTATAACAGAAATGCAAATTTATATGGCAAACAGGGCGAAATGAGCTGTGATGACGAGCAATATTGATCCTAAACCAATCCTATTGTGTCTTCTAAGTGTTATTGAGCAGACTGAGCTGTTGAAGTAATTCTTAGTTTTAAACAAACGTCGAAATCTAATTCCGAGTAAAAAAATCTAAAAGCAAACGAGTTTTAATGGAAAATAAACTGTGAAAATGAAAAAAAGCGATAAACATACTATTTCCAAATAAACAAAAACATTTAGTTTGGAAATAAAATGTGTACTGCTTTTTTTTCGCTTATATTTTTGCAAAAAAAAAACTCCAATTAAGAAAGTATTTCAAATGTAGAATACTTGCAGATTGTTTCTTTAACATGCAGTGATTCATAAACTTCCATTTACACTACTTTTACAACTAACAGTGATTCTTCTTATTATCAAAACTTTCAAACTTAATTTTATAAAACAATAAAAGCACTGAAAATGCATTTTGTTTGTTTGATTTGGGTATATATTAATAGAATTTTAACATTTAAAAAGCATAGGCTTTATCACTTAAGAAACCATTTTCGTCTCTCATATTTAAAATTCTCCCAAATTTATGCAAAATTCTGTACGGAGTCGGCTTCAAATATAATCTATTTAAAATCATGCATCAAAGAAAAGGATGGTAAATGGTAGAACTTTAAGTACTCTAAAATTTTCGTCAAAATGTTTTTTTAAAAAAGAAATATAATAGGATGGTGCTATAAAGAAATGAAAACCAGGAAGAATGCATTTGGAATGGGAAGCAATCTTAAGAAAATGAATAAAAAGCACTCAACAGAACATATGCGGGGGTAATGGAAATTCCCTTCTTCCTTTTTTATTTATTAGTTCTTTTTCTTTTGGTATTTTGTGGTGAGGTTTTATAAATACACCCAATTTAAGTTCGAAAACAGTTTCTCTCGTTCATAAAATGTTTGAGATTTCACCAAAATGAGAGATAATTGAAAGATAATGAAATGTTTTTTTTTCATGTAATGCATAAAAGCATTATACACGTTTTCGATTAAAATCAAATAACACGATTCAAACAGAATTATTAGAATATCAATATCGAAAAGAATAGTTGGGACAAACTGCAAGATAGAAAAGATGGTCTGAGTTCTTTTTACTGTCTCCATATTAATAAACTTTCTGCGAAGAAAAAAATGTCCCAAAGTGATAATCTCCAATTTACGAACCGATTTCCGATCAAGTGTTATCTGTCACATTTGATGCAAATGGAAATATTATTATAAATAGTATAGAAAAGGTATACATTGAGAAGTATCAGATACAGATAAAGATGTTTTATTCCAAAAGAAAATATAAACATACGATGCAAAGGACAGCATGTACCAAAACACACACAAAGCAATACTGTCAGAAAGCAACAGCTGGCAACTAAGCCTTATATCGCTTATTGTACAGCAAAACAGCCCAGTAACGCTCATATTGCAACAAGAGCATTATGCCACTACAAAGACAGAATTTACTTGATTAACATAAATATCCCTTTTTTTTATCTAGCAACTTCTTTTGTCGTCAAAATTGAAGATTATGATTTCGGCATTTAAGCAGTATTTATTAAAAATAACTGTAAAACGTTCTTCTTTATTATGAAAAAAAAATATTATAGATTTGGGAATCAGTATTAAAATATATTTTCAGTACAAGCATTTATATCATTCTTATAGAAAAATTAACAATAGAATTTGTTTTGCAGGCAGATTAAAGTACTGATAATATGCAAATAAAGCTTCTTGTATACGACATTCTTTATGTTATTTCGCATATCCTAATAATGCTTATATGTTACTATTCTATCTGTAGATTGTGTCATGCACATACATGATGAAAAAGATCCTTCATAACGTTCTATGGAGCAAGTAGATGTATCTACAGCTATCAAATTTACTTCTCAGAAGTACAAGCTAAAAATTTGTTTGAATTTGAATTTACAATTAAGAATGAAGTGGAATTTCAACATTCTTTCTTAATAACTTTGGTGCATATTGTTGCAAGAAAACAGTTCTTTATCATTTTAAAACAAAAATATATACTTTTAAGTAATATTTATTTTATTCAATTGTTTATATAAAAAAATTCTACAATTTTAATAATATTGAAAAAATTTTAAGCATATTTTCAACAATACCGTTCGTTTCTTTAATTACTAGAATTATATTCAGGCGAATTATGACAAAATTAATTGCATTTGTAAGCAATATCATTGACGAAACAAATTTTAAAAATAAAATGCCGACAAATGAATCAAGCATAGAACGCTACCACATTTCGAGGCTCCAAATATAGTTAAAAATTTCTTAATTTTCAATCACTTTTATTTATGTTGGAATTTTCTTTTTTTTTAACTCACTCATTTTCTATAGATGTTTCTTCTTATTAAAAAATCAATAAAGGGGAATTTTTTTACTATTAAATTGCCAATTTAAAAATTATTTAATAAATAAATAAAAATTTATATTCATTAGTAGTAGTCTAGTTTTCCCATAAGTTTTCTAAATTGGTTTTACAAACCTTTCCAATTTTATTTTTTAAAAAAATTCGTATGTTTTAAAGGCCAACTATAGCCATGTAAACTATTATTAATGATTTCAAATTTTTTTAAATGCATATCGAAAGATGCATGTGAAATTGCTTGTGCATTTTGACATCTAAGCCTCTATTCAAGTAAAAGAAATGACGAAAATTTATTTTAAAGTATTAAAATTAACATTTCGTAGTATTGAATTTATATATATATATATTCAGAAGATACTCCTTGAATTTCTGAAATATCTTTTCCGACAAAAAAATACTCAAATAAATCACATAAGAAGATCCATTCGCTTAAAACTTCACATCTCATCAAAAATTTCCAGAAAACAAATAAAATATAAAGAATTACTTTTAAAATACACGGTCGAATATTTAACATAATTTTATCGTCTGCTATTTCGCAACAACTCATCGCAGAAATTTGCAGACGAACAATAAAAACCCTTCAGCATCTTTCCTTACTCGTAAACAAACTCGAGCCGAACAATATTGTGTTTCCATAGCAACCTGCATAACCAATATCCATCATTACTAGTAATTGAATTGTAGATAAAAAGGCGATTTTTTTCAATAATTCCGGCTACTAATGTTATCTCTTCCCACAGATAGGACCGGGCGCCGCCGTCATATCTAATGAAAGCAGCCATCTGTCAAAACTTAGCACGCGTTGAATGGCATCGCTGAACCGTTAAGAGATCGAGTTCCTCATACTGGGTTTCACAGACACGTGAACGAATATTTTAAAAAAATAATGCGAAAAAGAAAAAAATTACAGGTTGAACTTATTGATCTAGAACTGTTTTTCTCAAAGTGTGAGTTAAAGCATCCAACAATATCTCCACATTTTCAGATGCACCGAGATATACTATAAATAATTATATTTTTATTCTTAATTCTATCTCATTGAAAGCGATATCTTGGCAGAACACTTATTTCAGTTTATCACTTGAAACCTAGAAATAGATTTTCAAATGTCAATATCGATAATTTTGCATCAAGTGAGGGTTTATTTGATGAAATAGTTTCACCTATAACTATCACATAAAAAAGGAGATGGCTTGTTCGAGTTACCATTTGATTAATACAAGGGGTGTTCAAATTAAAAGTACGAAACGAAGCAGCAACTTAACCATTAACATATTTGCCTGCGCCGCTATGAGCGAACTCAACGAGGCATGTAGGATACGACATGAGTCTTCGGCGTTGATGGAAGCATGCACAAGAAAGAGCAGACACTCCTATAATTAGCACCCTCCAATCGATGTGACAGTGCTTGTGATGAGAGGGTGGGGTTCACTGCAAAATTGAAAGTCCGATGTATACTGTGAAACACTCCCAAGACTACACAGAATAAAAAAACATCGAGGCTACTCACGGAGAGTATGGCTCATGATAACGCGCGTCTACACGTCTCCAGGGTCTCACAAGCAGAACTAACCAAGTTAAAATGGGAGCATTTCTATCGCCCACCCAACAGCCCAGACATGTCACCCTGCGATTTTCATATATTTGGTCACTTGAAAAAACATCTAAAAGGAAGAGCTACAGCCTGTATGGGGAATTCAAGGACGCTGTGAAAGACTGGGTCTCGTCACAATCACAGGAATTCCGGGAACAAGGAATCCTTTGGTTCGTTAATTACTGAGATCGTTGCGCTTAGGAATATGGGATATACTTTGAATAAAGTATTTATTTATATTCACAGTGTCGTTTCGTACCTTTTTATTTGAACTACCCTAGTAATTAAAATAAAAATTGGCAGCATAGAATTGATTGAGCTTTGATTGTCAGTGAAAGTTAATACATACTTCAATATAATTTTATTATTATTTTCTTTTTCTTGTCCACTTTCATTTTAAGAGGAACTCTAATGATTATAACAGCTTTCTGGGGCAGTCATCAAGTTCAAAATAATAATCTAATTAATTTAAATTACCCCATTTGTCTACAAAATAAAACTCGATAAAAATGTTTGTGGTACAATTTTAACAATTTTTGAAAAACAGCAACAACAAAAAGACTTCTGACTCAATGCTTAAAATATTTTAATAAAGCAATTATAGTAATTTGTAGACAAAAAATGTCCCCTTTTTAGGATATAATGATATATTTTACTTTCTTCAAAATGTAAAGACATCCAGTGCCTATTGCCTTAACCCTGCCTAGCTTATATCTAAACATATCCTCTCGTTTTTTAATAACAGTAATGCAAAGCTTTCTTTCAAAATGATTCAATAAATGTCATTGCATTTCTGAGACGTATGTTGTCAGTTATTACTCCACTTAATTACAGGACATTCGTTGATTATTAATCAAATTCTATTTATACTTTTTCGTATACTTTGTATACAGAAAGCCATAGTATTTATAAACCGAAAAAATAAAATATCCTTATTGACAACATTTATATACTTTCAAAAATAAAGCTAAAAACTGAATTTTTGAAGAATTCATGAAAATTTTGTTCAATAATTGTTTGACATATTAAAATTTATGAAAATTATTCTGTGCACATAAGACTTGAATGCCGAACGACTTTGCTTTCAGTTTTCATATTATTTATAAAAAACATGCTTGAATTCAGTAAAAAAATTGTTACATAAATTGCAGTTTCATCAATTCTACTTTAATCTAAAATTGAATTTTACGGGTACTGATAAAAAATTAGAGATGTGTAATACAATGGACAGAACGGCTTAAGATGTACATAATAGCATTAGTTAATTATATGACTATCAAATTTTGAAGCTTAAAAATATTCTGTGAAAAACCTATTATGAGAAATCTAAATCTAATTACATAAAATATTAACTGAACCTTTCAGCCAGCATTAATACTGGCGAACCGTCTGGTCGCTATAGGTGGCTAGTATAAAGGATAGAACATCGTTTAATGTATGGATAAGGAATTAAAAAAGTTACTACAGTTAACTTACAAGATAAATTACAGCTAACTTTTTTATGATTAAAAGTACAGGTGTATCAATTCGAGCAACTTCCATAATATTTTGTTACGGAGCTTTTTGGATTTTTTTCTTTTCTCTTTGATGATTCATGACGCTCCTATTTATTTCCTCCCTCCCTCCTTCCAGGAAATTGGACACTTGAGGGTCCTACACGTGAGATGCCGAAAGGCATTTCCTCAGGATGCTCGAATAAGAAAATGGAGGAATGCCATCAAAGTATAACGAAAAGAGACAGAAGAAACATGGCACGATATTCATTTCTTCTGGTTATATACGTAAGCAAAATGTGTTACTCAGATTACAGGCATTTTATACCGGAGAATAATTTTTTTCTTTCTCGTATACGAAGCAATAACAATTGGCAAAAAAAATTCGAACTCGAGATTTTGATGAATCTCCACATTTTAGAACTTTCTGAATTAGAAAAACATATTTTTGGATTTGCAGATTTCTGTCGAATTTTGAGTACAATATGATCTGAGGAAGACCTTCAGTCCGGCTATTCGAATATAAGTTAACAAGATCATCACAAAGTAGCGAGAGCCACAAATTCGGTACACTGAGTTAATCTATACTGTAGATACCTGACAAATTTTGAGCCAAATACAACTACAAGTTGATTTTCTGTCTGTTTCCAGTTAAAGAAACATGTAAATGCAACAAAACGTAATTTGAGGAATATTTGTCCATAATAGATTATTCGAACTTTCAGTAACATTTTGTGTTTTCCCCTAATATCATTATTTCAGAAGAATTTAGTCACATGATTTAATATACGTAAACTTAATAATAGTTTTAAGAATCCTGTACTTTAGTCTTCATTTTTGGTTGTCTACTGAAAGTGTAAATTGGTATTTGCACCAAGAATCTTTCCCATTTTAGCACTGTCCATGCATTGGCATTTTACTACAGTATAAAATATGAGCGAATACAGTAAGTGCTGCACTTTGAATCTGCAATAAATTGCCAATATTGAAACTTACTGTAACGCCTTAATAGTTTTGTAATTTTTATGGCACTGTCTGTACGATTTCCTTTACTCATGGGACATTTAATAGATTTTTAAAGTTCTCACTTCAATAACTACTGATTTTGAACATACACATTTCACAACAGAGCCCTTAGTGAATATTAATGTATTAAAGCGTAAAAAACCGACTTCTGGTTATTTCAATACTACTTCAGGTTTCATTAACGTTAATTCTGATTTAAAGAAACGTCTACATCTTTTGATATAGATACAAAACAAACCCAGATTTATAAACGTAAATAAAAGGTCTTTCACAGGAAGCAATTAAAAAATTGTGATTTTTACTCAGAAAAGGACTTGGTAAATCAGACAGATACCTTAAGAAATGAACCATTCGCAAAATCTAAAATATTTCTTACATATCTTTCAGATATTTTTTATGCATGCATTTACCAATTTTATTCGAAAAGCTGTTTTATCTGAAAAGGAATTTTGAATAATTTATCTTTCATATTTCATGCAACAGAGTGGTTTTACATTCTTTTCAATATTTTTTTTTTCATTTTACTAGGGCATTTTTCAACTGTTTGTTGAACACGGTAACGGAAAAAGAAATATACAAACCATTCCGAAACCTGGCAGAAACATATCTTGCCCACAGATTCAACCTAATCTACAGGGACAAGACTTCAGTTCAGATAGAAAACACGGATATTCCAATCTGCTTTTATTTTATCGGAAGCAAAAAGCAGAATTTTCAGTCTGCAGGCCCGCCATGTGGTTTCCTTGGATCAAGTTGAAGCATTTTATATGAGATATTGCCAGTTTGATTTTATATTAAAATCCTTTCTATCCCACATTCCAAAAGATTTGAAATGATATGGGAATCGCTGGAAAAAGGTTAAGAAAAAAAAACTGAGTTTACAAAATTTTTAAAAATACGTGGGACGTGATCTTCTAGTTATATAAGCAGAAATCAAATCGATTTGAAAAACAGAAAATGGCGGGGGAAAGAGAAGGGAATACACATGAAAAGGAACCGTTGTTTTATGATTGAAAAGACAGTTTTATGGAAATAAGAAAAAAGACGCACTTCTGTCTGTCTATGAAAAAAATGTATCTTCTTTTTCTAAATCCAAACTCTGTGTAAAAGAATAGGTATTTTACTTAATAATGGAATTTTAAAATAACGTCTAAAACACTATGTTTTGAACTGATATTTACAATATGAGTAAATGAAGGGCAATTACGAATAAGTTTAAAGAGAACTAGCCGATTTTGGCAATAAGTATTTATCATATTATTAACATTTTTAGGTTGTTATATGATTAGCAAAAAAAAAACGAATTCTATTTTTTATAAATTTAACCTTAATGAAAAATTTGAATTCAACTGATTTACAGCAATTTACTGTAGATTAAAAGGCGTATATATTATTACATAAAAAAAGAAAGTGAAAATTACTCTGCGAAATTAATGTTTGGCAAAGGCTTGATAGTGAATGCTTTAATAAATGAGTTTGAATTCTATTATAATATTTTAAAATATTGTTATTGCTCCATTAAATTTATTTGCTAAAAATTCTCAAAAATTAAGGAAAAATTATACAAAAATAAAATTGATAAGCAAAAGATATCAAAGGCCATAAAGTGGTTAGTTTTTATATATAAATAGATTTTTGTGCTCACTGTAGTAGTTGCAATGCTGCAGTTGTTAATGCTTTATGGAAGAAGAAATTTAGGTTTATGTCCATGTAGTTTCAACAAAATTTAATTCCGGCTGATTGATTACCATGTAAATTTTGCAACTATTTGCTCAAAACTTCAGACGTGTTTTTTCATATACGGCAATTAACTTATTTCAGGAAAAATAGAATCTGCCCTCATCCGTTTATATAATTTCTCATGATATAAAATCTCTTTATGAAATAGAATTGATTATTTTAAAAATTTAGAAAATGAAGAACAATTTTGCTCTATTTTAAGTATAGCAAATAAATAACGCAAAGAAAGGATGATGCAACTTGAAAGATTTGAAAATACTATACGAGTATGTCTAATACATTTGAAAAGCAAAAGATTTATGTTGTAATGAAGTCATTTTTTAATTCATTCTAACGTTCAGGAAATATATGACTTATCAATAAAAGTTTTCCTTCAGCTCAAAAATTTCTAATTTTTTTGTCTTGTCCGTGTTTCCACGGAAAGGGGGTGCAGTAGCTTCTGAGGGTAAAGACCCCTGAGCACCCAGAGGGCAGAAGTCTGACTTGTAGTTCAAATAAAGATGACACACACACATTCTCTTGCACAACCCCGTTTTACAGGGGGGCCCAGTCACACGCCTCACAGACAGAATGCCCGAACCGGGACTCGAACCCGGGACGCCCAAATCACGGGGAAGACACGCTACCCCTGCACCAGGACCCCGGCTATAACTTCTAATGAATATCCTTAATTTTAAATGATATTCAAATAATTTAGCCGTTTCCAATTAAATCATTCATTCCATTAAAATTAAAAAAATTTGAAATATCTTTTAATTGTAATAAGGTACCTGAAGAAAATAAGGTCTCTTTCTCTCTGTATCTGTGTGTGTGTGTGAATGAAAGTCTGTTTTATTTCAAAATACTATTTTGCATTAAATCGTCTCCTTATTTTATGAAATAAAGTAGCTTTAATTTTTTTTTTTCATCTTTATTGTTTTCTATTATAGAATTTTTCAAAGTATGTGAAACAAAGAAATTGGAAATCTAACATGGAACCAGTTCCGACAAGTGACTCAAAACATTTTACACGTACTTTCTAATCTACTGGGTCAAATCTGTGTCAATGATGATACTATTATTCTAAACACAGATTCTATCTCAGAAAGAGAAAACTGAATTTTGAGCATTTCCGGCAACCTACAACTTTCTTGAGTCAAACTGCGACATTATATACGAGATTTTAACAATCTGATTTTTTATATATATATATAAATAAAAAACACTTCTTTTGTAGAGACCAAAATATTTGAACTTTTCTGAGAAACTAAGATTAAAAAAACTAATGAATTTAGAAAATTGGAAAACTGAAGTACACTGAAATGTGATCTTTTAGCTATATAACCTAAAAATCAAACCGAACTGAAAAATAAAAGAAATCTGAAAAATGAAACCGGGAAAAGGAAAATCTTTCTTTGTGATTGAAGGGATTGAATAATATCTATAAAAAAAGAATTTAGAAAGATTCTGTATTGTTTCATTTTTAAGAAGAAAAAATGTCAATTTTCTTCCAATTCCATATTCAAGATCCAAAATAAAATAGTATTTAAAAAATAGAATTTTAAAGTAACGACCTATACAATATATTTTAATCTGACTTTTGAATTGAATGAAAATTTATAACAAATTTAGTTCTACGTTTGCTTAAACAAGTGCTAATGTTTTTTATGATCATTTCTGCTATTCCAAAAAAGAAGGTTTTTAGTTTTTTGGAAAGAATATTTTAGATTTATGTTCCATAAATTTCACAAAAACTCACGTTTTGTTAGTCGTTACTTTTCTCAAAAAAATATTTTAGGTTAATGATAGATCATGTTTACAAAAACTAACATTTTGTTCATTGTTACTTTTCTCGAAAGGATATTTTAAGCAAACGATAACTCATATTCACAAAAAACTGACATTTTATGAATTGTTAATTTTTTCGAAAGGATATTTTGGCTTTATAATCGATAAATTTCACAAAAACTCACATTTGTTATTTTTTTGACAATATGTTTAAAGAATGGTTACCACATGTGCTCAAGAAAACCAAAATTCTTTTTTATATATTAATTTGATTATTAAGAGCAGAAAAAATAAAATTATTATTTGCAAATACACTTAAGATGCTCTTCAGTCATATCTCAGTCAGTCGATTTTAGTAGTTACTCAATAAAATAACAGAATAGTGTCAAGCTTTTGACAGACTAAAGAAATTTTCCTTTTTGCAATAAATTGCATTTAAATACAACAAATGATACATTTATGAGACGTCATCAAAATTCAGAAAGAAAAAAATTACAATGCGGTTTTTTGATATGAGAATTATTATACACGGATTTTATATACACTGATTGGATTTTTTTTTCTTTTAAATTTTACGTTGAGTTTTGCAAACAATTATCTACATAGATTTTCTCTGAAACTAAAAGATGATGGAATGCTTTAAGCAACTTTTAGGATAATAAACTCAATTCTAAAGTGTTAATTAATTAATAGTTATGTGTTAGTATAAAGGAAAAACTATTCTAACTTTTAGTGTTATCATTTTTAGTCAATGAAAATATTATAGATACTTTGAATTACTTTAATTATTTTATAAAGTTTCCACAGGATTGCCATTTACAATATTTATTGTAATTTTATATTATTTTGTAAAAATTATTTACTGTAAAGTTGTGTTTACATGAGGCTAACTATTGCGCGCAATCGTTGAATCTTTACTGTTGTCCCTTTATTGTCCTCGTATGAACAATTCAAACAACGTTGTTGGGGCAATAGACAATGGTTGCCCTGATGGGACAACTTTTTGCCATTGTCTTGTTGTAGTCAAGTGATTTTAAGGAAGTAGGCTTGAACTTCTACTGCGTGCAATAGTTAGCCTCGTGTGAACTCACCTTAAAGTATGAAAAATCAGCTTCCAGAGGTTTTTAAAATCATTTGGTATTCTGAATTTGTTTGTTTTTTCATAAGTTGTGACATTAAGAGACTGATAGAATTGATGCTCTCGTCTTAATTAAAATAACGCTGTAATTGATAAGAAGCTGTAAAAGTATTATAAAGCAATAATTGTTTTAATATTTAATTACTGTTAATTAAATATTAATAATTATTATTATTAATTAAATATTGTTAATTATTATTAATTAATAATTGTACGCCGATATTTCTTATAATATTACATATTATCGTACATGCGATAATATTTCGTAAACAAAATATGTTCACATGTATATTAAATATTTCTATTAAAATTTTTTTTGCTTGCTAACTCCTCTTTATGCAATATAATGTGAATATTAAATATATTTTTACTTTTTCTCCAAAGGCACTACATAGTCAATAGTTAATTTTGTATGGGATGGCCCCAATATTGAGATTTTGAAGTAACTTTTTTGATTAATATTGATAACTTTGGATGCGACTTTAATAATTAATATTGATAGACTAAGTTATTATGATTGCAAATTTTGCCAATAAATACTAAATCATAATATCATGATTTAAAGTCATGATTCTTTTAAGATTGTAAATTGTTTTTTATTTATTAAGATTGTAAATTGTTTATTGTTTTAATTATTATAAATTAATTATTATGTATAAATTTCATATAATTTTTTATTTGTGGTATTATTCAAAAATAAATAAATAAAGAAGTATGAAAAAATAGGGATGCCATCTCTCACTTTAACGAATTCTTTCAAAGATAATTGAAAACGGGCATTAACAGATAAAAGGATGAAGATAAATTTATACATATATAACCTATAAATATATATATATGAGTTGTTTTAAATTTCTAATCATAATTTTTAAAAAAACGATTTAAAAAGAGCAAATTCTCAAAAAATATATACCATTAATTGGGTTTTATAATGATTATGCAATCCTTTTTGTATTTTTTAACAAAATTACTGCAGTAGGATTTAAAAACTGGTAATCTAAACTCTCCACAAACTTTTTTTATTTATAAAACTATTCAGTTTTTTTTAACTTTAATTTAAATACTTATTAAAGTTAATTTATTATCTTTCTGGGGGGCTTTTTCCTTAACATAAGGATTACACATCTTGAATAACAAAACATACAAAAAAAACACTTTGAAAGTGTGAGAATATATTCCAATACATAAAAATTATCCTAAGCGATAAATTTTTTTTTACTTAATTCTTTGTTCAGCTTAATAGTGAAGTATATTTTTAAGTAATCATTCTCCCAAAAGAAAAAAGTATTAGTTTTCCGACCAAAAAAAAATTTCTCGTTGCTTTTTGTGCTTTCTTCCAGTGACAATTTTTAACGAAAAGAAACATTGCCTTGGATGAAAGTATTAACACACACCTGATTCCTGTAATAATTATGTAAAAGAATAATAATTAATTATTAACTGGAGGAATTCATTCCAATAGGATTTATGCGACAATGAACATCTTTTGAAAAGTGTGGGAATAGATTTTTTTTAAATCCAATGCCTTTTCCATTATTTCTTCCTATTTGACAAATTCAATTTATTTGTTCACCAGTGGGTGACCGAGCTCCGCTCGGAGAAAACAGGTATCGAAGCTAACTCGAAGATTTAAATTTTCAATTGTGATTTATCAAAACAATACATGCCATAAGAAAATTTGTGAAACCATTGGTGAAAAGATAACCGGTTAAACCTCGGCTTTTCATCGTCCACCAGCGATGTCATGTCTTGATGTTCCATTGGAAATCCCCATCTGCACTGGTCTCTTCCATGTTTGCTGACCATGCACGGAGCGCTTGGGCTCATATCACCACACGGGATATGAATCATCCATTTCGAGATCAGTTCCTTGAGTTCCGGATCATCTTCTGGAAACTTTATTAGTTCGCCATATTGGCTATAGATGGCAGCACGTTACCGCTTGAAACCTATTAGCCATTATGGCAAACTAATAAAGTTTAAAAATATCCTATCTGTAACTCCGAACTGCTCAACCGTAGCGCTTCAAAACCGGCGCCAATCGATTCCTCTTGGCCAAAAACCCCAGATCCCCAAGTTTACCGGAGTTTATTAATTCTGGAGCGATTTTCGACTTGGCAACCATTCCTCGTATTATAGTATAAGATTTAATATAATCTCTTTTTATTGCTGCTTCATTTTTAAAAGTAAATCATTTCTAATATGCCATTTAAAGTATTTGTACCTTGACTTAAGAGCCTCACTTATCAACGTTCTCAAACATCTCTCTCTCCACTTTTTTTCAAAAATTATTTACTGGAAATAAGCTTATTAATAATGTAGCAAGCGAAAAATCATCGATGGTTCAATAGATGCTATCAATATTTTTCCAAACCACGATGCTATCAATTGTTTCAACCCCTCGTTTCGATGGTAGCAATAGTCTATATTTGTTTAAGAAACTCTCTAATTTTCCTATGATCTCCAACTATGAAACCTGTGAATCCACAATTTTGTGCTTACATTTCTGTAGAAACATCTCAAGTCCTAGTCCTAGAATAGATATTCATCCTTATTTTTCATTACTTTTGTCGCATGTCATTTGAAGTTTAGTTCTGATCTATAATTAATGAATTTTATCCTTTCTGTCAAAGATAAATTTGTCCTGGACTCCAAACTAGAACTGATCAAAATTTATCACATTCTTTTAATAAAAGTACTATCCCTTTCTCCCTGCATAAAATTGTAGGTCACAGGCAAGGTCATAAACATCTTAACACTTAACACTTAACACCACACCACACCTCCGTTTCTAGAGCTCATGGGGCCCCTTTCCGGTTTGGTATAGATGTAGGTGGACTTTATTAAACAAACAAAAAAAAAAAAAAGTACACTACAATGAATTTGAAAGAAACAGAAAAATGACTAAATACATAAAAATACAACATAGCAAGTGATGATAAATGCTAGACTGAACTTCTTGAGCACAAGAAACTGGATGAATGAGCATAGTAATATACCGTATGAATGCACAAAAGAGTTAAAATATTGAGAGGGGGATGAAAATTAAGTTATAGATAAAGTACGAGCTGTATTAAAATGGTGTCCTAAGAAAATAGTAGAGTTACTCTAATTGAAGCAGATCTCCCTGATCAATTAGGAATCTAATCATGTTTATGATTCTACTTTTGGATGATGAATTACTAAGGACTCTTTTGTACCACAGACTTTCTAGCGATGATGAGGGTTTTCTGAGGTGCCATGAAAGAGTAAAAGGGCAAGAAGTCGCATAGTGAATGGGATCTCCGATTTCTCCACAAGAGCAGTAATCATTTGCTGATAGATGAAAGCGGTGAAGAAAAGACGGGAAAGGTCCATGTCCAGTAACAAACAGGATTTCCTCACGAGTCCAGGAGAGTGGTTGCAATTTTACTGTTTTGATGACTTTAAAAACAGAACGACCCGTATTTCCATTATCCCAAAGATTTTGCCATTTTCGTATAAATATTTTCTGCAGTTGCTTTTTAAGATGACATCGGGGCTTTGGGACTTCCAATGGAACACCTTCAATAATAGCTGCTTTTGCAAGAATATCAGCTTCTTCATTACCCCGATAACCGGCATGGGCTTTGATCCATCTTAAGAGGATGTTTGAGTTCTGGAGGAGAAGGAACTGAATGTCACGGGCGAGTTGATGAGGGGAATGGGGATCTTGTACTGCTAGCAAACTTGAAAGACTGTCTGTCCAGATTTTTATTGTCTCGTTTTCTTCACTAGCTCGGATGATGGCCCTTTTTAGTCCAAGCAATTCGGCTTGAAACACAGTGTGGAATTCCTCCAGTTTTCCTTTCCATTCAAGAACTTTTCTGCCATTTTCGAATGCGCAATAGGAACACCCTGTTCCCAGCTCTGTTTTGGACCCATCTGAGTAGAATGTTAACCTGTTATCCTCTTCGAAGGGCTCTGTTGTTGAAATTTGTGCCCCTATCTCCAACAAAGAAGGGTGGATGGTAATATTCCTGACTTTTTCTTCAAATTCTCTTGGGTAATATGTTTCACCTTCAAATTCTATTTCTTTCTTTAAGGATGTGATATTGATGAAGAGGGCTTCTTGTTGAGCTTTCAGGTGAAGTGGCATAATGCCGGTAATGACCTGTAAAGCTGCAGTCGGGGTTGTGCGGTATGATCCAGTTATATATAGGAGGAAGATCCTTTGAATAGATGCTAATTTTCTTTCCAATCTAGGAGAAGATGAAAGGGACCAAGCATTTACACCATGTAGGAGCATCCTCTCTGTGACTGCTTGGTATAGGGTCCTTCTGAATCTTTGTTGTAGTCCCCAGTGGGGACCTGCTATGCGGCAAAGTTGTTGATACTGGCTTATGGCCTTAGAGCCTTGTTCTTGTATGTGGGAAATCCAGTTTAACTTTTCATCTAATATTACTCCCAAGTATTTGAGAGATGATGTTCGTTTAATAGACTGGTTGTTCCAACGAACAGTTGGGTCATAAACATCAGGTGAGCTCAGATTTTTTTCACAAAGAAGTGCATGCTTTTTAGTCTAATATTTAAAAAAACGGCCCTTTTAATTTCACTCCTTGCCGTTAGAGGCAATAGTTAGTAAAAATTGATCTCTGTCGTGAATCTAAATTTCCAATTTTGACGATTAATCGATATTATACAGTTAATACACAAATAGTAAAAAAAAGAAATATACTTTGGATAAATTTTTTTACTAACCGATTGAAACCAGAAATTGTGATAGAGCTACAATTTTAAGCACATATCAAATTTTATCTGTTTCGGTGATTCAGTTTTTTCATTCACATGTACAAGATTATTGAACCAATCAACAGATGGCGAATCCTTTGTCAGATTTGGTTCCTCTACAGTTCAAATCCTAAAACTGTACATCAAATTTCATTTGCCTTAAAAGTGTTACACCTTTACATTATCAAGTTCTTTGCGTGTAAAAATATAGGCCAATAAATGCTTGACTATTTGAATAATTTGGTTTCAGATTTGATATGATCTGCGTTATAAATGCTAAATCTGTATACTAGATTTTATATATTTAGCTCTTTTTCTTTAGTATATATCACTATTACTTACACAGAAGGATAGAAACAGATTTCGTTTCGTTCAAGATCCTTTAGAAATTTACAAATTCAGTTTTAAAGATCAGATACCGAATTTCATTCTTCTATTTCATAGCGGTTTCGTTTCATCGTGTTTATAGGCAGATATATTTCAAAGATGCGTTTTCAAGGAAGCTGAAGAAAGTCTGAAACACAAAGATTCGATAAAATTTCGAATTCCAGTTTTTAGACGATTGCAATACTTTATATACTTCATATACGAGAACTTAAAAATTAAAACAAAGTACTCCTCTCCTTCCACTATCTCAAAATTAAGTCATTGCACAACTTACTTTTATGACTAGCAATACCAGAAGACCAGACAATTTGAAATCTCGAATTGATGAAGATCAGTCATTATATTATTACGAATCTGTGATACTGCTTCCTAGCATAGTTGGTTCTTATCACCAAAAAGAATGATTTTCTGTACTTTGAATTGGATGCTGCCGGATGGCACATTAGGGATCCCAGAGCTTGGCGACCATTTGGAGACAAAATGGATAATACTCGAAACTTTAAGAATTTTGTTGATCCGTCCATTACTATTCGAGATATGCTTGATTGGTCTAGAAGTGTCTAGTTCGCTCCTGGGAACTATAAAAGGACAGCAGCCTCGAGCTGCCAGCATTAGTAGAAGTCGAAATCGACAATAAATAACGAGTCTTCCAGAGGATAGCGAAGCAACGTTGGAGTCAAGCTAGTGCTGAAATGAACTATGTGCTTTGTTGTCTGTTGAGGAAGCAGCGTCTATTACTGTAGCGTCTTATGGTAGTTATACAGTAGAGCGAGGGGCAGTGGAAAGTGTTTCAGTCGTCTGAGGAAACCGTAGATCAAGGCTCCAAGGATCCCCTCTATTTCTGAATCTTGTCTAATCGATTTGCGTGCTACGAACGCTGTTACTGCCAGTAGGCTACTGAAGTTAATGTGTGCGGCAGTGTGCTTGTCTCGGGTGAAAATAATTGCCGTCTTTGTGTTGTCCTGTCTTCGTGTAAATAAATCCCCGTCTTCGTTGTTTCTCTACTCAGGACTATTCATTGTATTTATCTCACACCATACACATCCAATACACAGAACCCGATGGAAAAGAAATACGTAACAAAATGAATATTCGCTAGCCTGAATAAATCAATTGATCGACATCGGACGAAAACTTTAGATTTGATTTTGGTGAATATTTTTTATTTGCTGCAAATTTTGCATTGTTACTACAACCAACTAATTTGAAAACGTGTCCAAAAGTTTCATTTGCCTAGAAGTCAACATATTCCCTCAGCAGCATGAGAAATGATGTTTCCTATGATCAGAGTCAACATTTCAAACACCAAATAAAATCTGAAAAATTCTTGTTGTCGATATTACATCTTCATTGCATGAGAGCTTACGATTATCTAACAAACATATAAAAAACAAAACTGTCTGAAAAGATTAAAATATAAAATCAGGATTCTTTTACTAAATGAATTATGCTTTTTTCCCATTATTTTATTAAAGTAATAAATACTGCCACACAAAAGGATTATATAATATTCGAATGACATTTCCATTCCATCATCTTGGTGTCGAATATCGGTATTTCATTCCTTTAAACTAAATGCCAAAAATATATAATCCCTAACCGAGAAACAAGGTTAGATCTCGTATAAAGATATATATGATTAGAGAATTCAATATGCTTTTTCTTTCATACCTTTTAAATATCTTTATTAAGGTTTTTATTACCATACAATGAAAGGAAAATCTAATGTGCAGTATCAATTTTCATTAGAAATAGAAAATGATAAAATATCAAATTAATATTTGGAATAATATGGTATTTTTTCTCATTTTAAAAACTTTGTTAAATTCAATGTTATCTTTGGGACTAATTAAACCAAAATCAAAATAACCCTTGAGGAGGAAAAATATTTTTTTAAGTCCTTTTAAAGACAAGCATTAAATTAGGCAATTAAGCATTAAAGCAAATAACATTTTTAAAATCAAAGTATTATGATCTAAAATTTAGCAGAATTGTATCTCAATTAATCATTAAATCCTTTTTTGCTTGACTTACGATTTATGAGATTTACGACCACAAAATAGTTTCAAAATTCAATTTTTGTATACAATATGTATAAAATTTAAGTGTTATTATATTGTTCACATTTTATTCCCAACAAAGATAATTACATAGAATGAATTTTTGTGTAATATTTATAGTAAATTTGATTGAAAATAGATTGAATAAGAATGTGATTTCCTATTTATGACCTGTCAGTCAAAACAAAACACAATCCTAAGTACAATAGGACTCCATATTTGTATCAAAGTGACATAATACACAGTGATATCATCAAAAATTGATTTTAATATAAACCATCTTAAATGCTTTGACTTATAAATTTACATCTTAATTAGATGATGAATCCTATTTGGAGCATTTGTCGCTATTTTAATTCCTATGATAACATAAAGGACATTTGAAACATCAAAGTATTTCAAAATTATTTTTGCATTTTAACATGACTTAAAATTTTTCCATATCTATATATTTACAACTAAAAATTTAATAATTCGGTGCATAAGTCAGAATCGCAGCTGTATGCCAACGGGCTAATGACAAGACAACGGTTCGGATTAAACTATATTAGTAAGAACAAATACGAGAGTTGTTTTTTTTTCAACCTTCGATCGCACATTATGAAGGCCAGGTATGCGGCAGGGGGCGGGTGTGCGTAGTAGGCGACTGCGCATCTCCCCCTCCACATGCTCTGTCACTGGCAATTCCAACATGCCATTTCTTGTTCAGCTGCAGTCACGTAAACATGGCTGTCTCTATTAATTCTCCCGCCAAGTGTGAATAGCGAAGTGTTATTCACTTTTTGTAGACAGAAGGGAATAATGCAGCGGAAATTCATCGAAGAATGAGTCGAGTGTATGGAGACAACATTATGAGTGATGGTGTTATTCTTGAATGGTGTCGAAAGGCATGTTATGATATGACATCTGGAATTGTTCTGATCCATGACAATGCCCGTCCTCACAGCACTTGTGTAACAGAACGGCTCCTTCAGTGATTTCAATGGGACATTTTAGAACACCCACCATATAGTCCCGACCTAGCGCCGAGTGACTTTCAACTTTTCTTTGAACTGAAGAAGTGGCTTAGGGGGCAGAAGTCCAAACTGACGAGGAGCTCAAAGAAGCTGTCACAACTCATTTCAAATCATTGGCGGCACCATTTTATGAAGATGATATTGCAAAGCTTGTTGATAGATATGACAAATGCCTTAATCATCAAGGGGACTATGTAGAGAAGTAACCTTTATTGTGCATTACTTTTGGTAATAAAATCATTTTTTATATTCGCCCGTCTTTTATTTATAGCCCATCGGAGGTTGAAAAAAAATAGCCCTCGTATTTTAAAATATCAAAAAGAAATATTTTGCTATCGAGAAACCATTTGCTCTGCAATAAAAAGATTACTTAAAAACAAACGCTTTATGATATCATACAAAAGAGCGAAATCACACAGTAGATATATTGCAAGAATTTTTTTAAAAAAAAATCTTGCAGAATTCTATGTGTACTTACAGTTAATATTTATTATGGCTACCCAAGTATGGTGGAGTAATTATTTAACATGATTAAGACCTAATGATTTATAGACATCTTAAAGGTTGGAAAATATTTTGCAAATTTGGCGACTATAGTGCGTTTTAAATCTTTCTGACATTATTCTATATCTAACATTACACTTTTGGATACATTTTTTGTTTTTGTTTTCATTATTTTCATAGTTTCGGTAGCTTCGTTTGCTAAAAATATAAAAACAAATAAAAATTCCCGAAAATTGTATAATTTTTTCTCCGCTGCCATCTTACAAATAATTGCATTTTATTTAATATTTAGATAAACTGACAAAAAATAATGATTGAAAATGTAAAATAGGTATTGAATTTGAGCATCAGCAGTAAGAAGATAACGATAAATAAAGGGCTTTAAATAGGAAATAGTAAGTTTTTCAGAAAACTTACTAGCTAACAAAATAAAAGAATAAAAATAGATAAGTACTTAAGATTTTAGTTCAAATTTTGAAATTCATTAATTTAGAAAACTCTAAATTAATATAGCACAGCTTTATATTACAGTAGTTAGGGAATCACAATTCATTTTTTAATTTCAGAACTTAATTATACAATGGGTGGGTTGATATTTCTATTAGATAAAATGAACTTACTTCGAAAAATATTATAGTTGGCAAATTTTGTTACATAGCTCACAAATGCTCAAAGTGAATTCCTTGTGCTACATACTATACACCTAGTCTGTATTGCAATTCTTATTAAACCTTCTGTAGCGTGTCTGTCAATATTTGCAATACCACTCATGATACGGGCTTTAAATTGGAAACCGCCATTGGACGTGGTATCAAAAACATTAGATCTTCTGCAAAATACTGCAAAAAAAATTTTATTTCAAGTTTTTCTTTCTTAATGACATAAATAAAAAATCTATCCTTTGATTTTTTACGAATCTTTGATAAGTTATTTTCTTAAACAAGTTCCACATACTAATTAATTTTGCTGAATTTGATTCCTAAGATGAAGTGAAAAATTTCGAAAGTAAACCCGCGTTATTAAAATTCAGACTTATCGCGTCACTAAACAATAATTTCACTTAAGAGGAAGCAATAGAAGCCTACATTTTACATTAATCAGCTTATAAAAATGTAAAACAATTGCCCATAATTTGTAATGAAAATTTTTAAAAGAATAAGAGTTTTTACGACCAGATCTTTCTGAAAGCATAATTGAGTTTTCTTCATTATATTTTGCTGCAATACTTCCAGTTTTTACTTTAAAATTGAATATAATCTAATCTGCTTTTCCTTTGTTTCAAATCCACAAACGATAATTCTTGAATCTGATTAAACGATGCATCTGCTTAGAAAAGTATGAGAAAGTAGATTCTTTGCCGCATTCGTGGTTTTTATAATAAATCATTTGTAATTCATTTGTGTATTAGTTGTAATATGATAGGGTGTAATGTTTTCCTATTTGAAAATACTTCAATTTCTTTCGCTCAAATAATTTGTTATGGTAATTTTCTCTCAGACACACACATTTTCTACGTTAATTGAATTGTTGCGCTAAAGTGTTACCAAAAATAAACTAAAACTCGCAATGTTAAATTAATTGTTTGCCATTAGCTGCTTTTATTGGTGATTTATGGAGGTAATTATGATTATATAATTACGTTTCATATTTAGTAACAAAGAATGTTTCCAATATAATGTCTATTTAAGTATTTGTTATTAATTGCTGAGAATATATAATTAATAATTTTAATAATAATAAATTTGATAGAACATTTTTCTTTATATTCTTTTATAAAAAAAATATGTTTATTTGAATAATATTTGTATTTAATTTTCCATTCATTATTCACTATTATTAATTAGGAAAGCTTGAAATCTGTTTACTATGCTTCAATTCAGAATAAACAAACTTTCAGAATTTAAAAATGTTAACATATTAGAAAGCACTTTAAAAATAGCTTGCAAAATTCGATTCTTACGAACATTAAGTAAGTCGAATACAGAAAAAAATTATATAAAAGTTAAGTGTATATAAGCTTTTTTCTTGAACAAAGAACCTGTTAAATAAGTTTTGTTAAAAAGTTTAATATAATTTTGCAGTGTAATGTTATTAATAGTTCCCATATGGCAGCTCCGAATCACCTTTTAATTTTCGAATTAAAATATTTGAAGCTTGTTCTATCACAATAAAATGACGATGACTTCTAAAATTTCCGAGCATATGAGCATTCTTAGAATATTATTCATTAAACCATAGAAAAAGCTTCTCTGTGTTTGCAGTAAAAAAAATTAACAGCTTCGAAACAACTATCATAATCCCACATAAACAACAACAATTTAATATGGAAGAAAACATTTTTTTTTTACATCAAGAAACCTGCCTTTTTAATTAATTTGAATTCCAGGGTATTAAGTAAATTAAAATCTATTTTAATGATTAAAGAAGTTTTATTTTAGAATGGCGATTAATAACAGCTTTTTAATGAAATTTCTCTTAAATTTCAATTATTTTTTTTCATAACTTTAAATATTTTATTTAAAAATTTCAAATATTCTTTTTTAAAGAAAATTAAAAAATTCCTATTTTTGTAATCGTCTGCCTTTATTGAAAGAAAACAACTAAAATAAAACTTCGAGTTATTCAGAAACAATATAAATATTCTGTAAACTGCACAATTGTTTTTTCAAAATGACGTTAGTAAGAATAATAGCGATAATGTGATTAGTAAGTTTATATGATAATTACACTTATATGAAAGAAGCACTAAGAATTCAGGATAAATAAATTAATAAGAAGCATTAATATAAATAGAACACCTAATTTTGTATACTCTATAGAAATTTAATGATTAAATCGAATTTTGTCTCCATTTAGCTCATAAATACTAAAAAAAAGGTTTTAAAGACGGTTTTTCACAATTAATTAAATTATTCTTTTTTGTTATATTGAAAATTATGCATTTGTTGCACATACATAATATTTCAGAAGAAAAAAACATGGTAGCTCAATAGAAATTATTGTTTAATAATTAAAAACAAACAAAAATGAGAAATTTAAATAAGATTACTTTCATCTCATTGGTTTTGAAAAATGATTCTTTAAAATGAAAATATTTTGGAGTTTCTAATTGTTTTAAATTTTAATTCTAAACTAGAAAGCTTGTATTTAACAATGGATGAAGATTTAAATTCACTATAGAAATCGCTGTTTTATTATACTATGCTATAAGCATATGTTTAATCCACAATTCACTATGTTCAATTACATTACATATCTTTAAAAAATTTAATAAACAATAAAAATTTTAAATTTGTCCTGTTTTTTTAAATTGATCTTGTGTGTATTTTTTTAAAGTTTTTATTACAGAAGATAAAAATTTATTGACGCATTTCAAATAGAGAATTCTCAAATGCCAATATTAAGTGAACTTTTCCTTTCTTGCATACAGCAAACATTTTCCAACAATTGACTTAAAATGTGATAACCTTAAGCTTTCATCATTAATATGTTAACACAAATTTTTAATGAATTGTAAACTTAATATTTTTTGTAAATATTTGTATAAATATTACTTTTACTTATGTTTACCAGTACTGAAGTGTAAAGAATGTTTCATATGATGGTTTAATAGTTAATGTGGCATCAGGGCCAGCCATTTGGGAGGTGCAGCGGGTGTTATGCACCCGGGTCCACAATTGAGGGGAACCCCATCGTGATTAAGAATTAAAAAATGTTCTGAACAATAATAATGTTACACCTACTAAAAAGTCTACAAGCTTGTTTCCATGTGGCTGGCTGAGCATTGACTGATGCTTTTATCAGGCAAAGATCACAGAAATATCTATAAAAAGGCGGGAAAGGTTCATTTATGAATAAGGAAATCCCCACCAGACATGTTAAGACAGAGCGGCTTGCCCGGCGCCCAGAAGTCGAGGCTGAGACTGGATTCAAATGGACTTGTAAATTATCGGCTATTTACTTTTGTCTATACCTAATGTAATATTTTTTACGATCCTTTACATTGCCAGTTAATAAATACAATAAACGCTGAACCCTCTTTCAGCAAATTAAAATTAAATAAAGGATTGTATTCGATCAAGCATATGGATATAATGTTTAAACGCTTTTCCTATACTACGTATCGAAAAATAAATTGTAAAAATTTTAATTTTCCTGGAGTAATTAATAGCAAAAACAAATTTACGCATTATTAATTAAATATACAAGTGTTCGGGTTTTTTTTTACTTTGTTAAAAAAACTTACACCCGAATCTTGCACCCGGACCCCTTCATAGAGAAGGCCGACTATGTGTGCATTAGTCAAAAACTGAAAAATAATTTCATTAACAGCATGGCCAGATAATGAACTACATTACATCGGATACTCAGCAGTGTAATGTGGCATGAGAAACGGTCGTAAGCAAATAAACCGGAGTTCTACAAATTCATTCCTTTGACCACCAATACCAGAAAACAAAGTTTTTTCATACCAAAAAATACTGAAAAATATACAAAACATGCTGTTATAGTACGCATTTTCTAACTAAATACTAATTATCTCAAATCATATAGAATGTGAATGTGCTCAGTGAATTGCAAAAGCAGTTACCGGTAATGTGTCGACTTAAAAATGTTCTGTACTGGTAGTTTAAGTAAGATTATATACTGCACGGCACGTTTCAAAAATTATTTTTTTAAGTTAAAGGATATAAATTGTACACAGTTTAGCATAAATTCTGCAATGCCCGACTTAAAAGCAGGAAATATAAACAGAACATTAGCGTAAATAGCAGGCCTGATTCTTCAGAAAATTGGCTCAAACTGATTTTATTTTTCACTTATAAATGATTACACAGATACAAAAAAGCAACTAGGAGAATAGTAAAAATGTACTATTCTTAAGCTTTAAAAATGTTTTTAATAGATGGCTAAACAGACACCTTGTCTTCCTCATTTAATTACGTTTTTTTTTTTTTTTTAAATAGAATGGACAGTCGCAATCCCGATAATATGGAGTATACTGTATTTAAAAAAAGGATATATTTTTCATCCATAATCAAAATATAAATTAAATGGCAAACTATAAAATTAATTTAGGTTAGGTTATTTAGGGTTAGGTTATTTTAGGTTATTTAGTTATTTAAATTAGGTAAAACAATTTAGGTTATCAATTAGAGTAAACGAAATAAAATTATTCGTCCAATCATTATGAAGGCCCTTATAACCTTGTCAAAGTTTACAAAAGATTAAATTTTCGAAAAGGAACTTTAAGAACTAATTCTTTTCCCACATTTTCTTAAATAAAGTATAAGAGTTTTAGAAGAATTCCTTTTCTACAAAAATGTTAAAACTTTCCACGGCTAATTGTGCTGGGCAAAGTGGCAAAACAACTCTCAGTTTCATTAGAAAATCTTGTCTTCGAACGCTCCCTTTGCTAAAACAAGTTGAATTAAACAGTGACAAATGCTCTGAAGCAACGAATCCAGCTTCCATTATATAAGACAATCACTGAAACGAAAATTAGAAATTTGGGAAAACAAAGGATTCACGCCTACCTGGTTTCACGAGGTTTCATTAAACCTATGTAGCTTGAATTCTTTAGAAAGTCAGATAACACTTATTTCATTTACAAGCTCGTATTTCATAGCACTAATTTTCGAAACATTTGAGTTCACGGAGCATGAACTGATATTTTGTTCATTCTGCTTTGTTATACCAGCAGCTAAAAGTGTAGTTAAGGATATATTTTCACTAAGAATACAATTTCTGTTAAAATGTGATGTTTTGTTTTAAGTATGTGCTTTCAAATTAATATGATTTGAAATTTAAGTTATTAATTCATGTTTTATACATTATAATATTGTTACGAACCTGTGGTTTTGCTTTCCCGCGCAAATACTGTCAATGTAAGGAAGACAGATTGACAGTAATGTGTATTGAATAGTAAATGGGAGTGACGTCAGAGGTTCCGAGGCTTGGCGACAAACTTGGCGACCATTTGGCGACTTGGCGACGAATGTGGCGACTTTGGCGACAAAATGGAAAGTACCTGAAACATCGAGAATTTTCCCGATCCGTCCGCTAGGAGCCGAGATCCAGCTAGAACGCTCCTGATTGGTCCAGAAGATGTTAGCCCCGCCTACCACCGGTATATATATAAGGCAAGCGGCTAAGTGAGTGAAGTCAGTGTGGAATTAATCGAGTCGGAAAAAGTCGAAGAGAAGCAGCGGAGAAAAGGGAAAGGAGTCAAGCCGAAGTGCGGCAGTGGAGAGAAGCCGAAGCTGAACGATCTAGTGTTCAACGAAGACAAGTACAGCTGTGGAATTTATAGGGAAGACCTAAGAGGTTAGGTTAGGTTAGTTATATTAACGTCCCGTTTCAAAGCAACACGAGGGCTATTTTGGGACGGACCTCGTAATTTTGAACCACGGTCAGATGACGAAGACAACACCTGAAGTGGCAGCCCCCTCTCCACACCACGCCACACCAGCGGGAGGACTTTGGCCTGACAGATTTAACGTGCAAGAGACCCCCTCACACGACGGATCTTCGGTGGAATCGAGTCTCGAACCTGAAACCCTCCGGTTCCGAAGCCGAGACCTTACCACCAGGCCACCGCGGCCCGAAGACCTAAGAGATATAGAGGTCTTGAAGTGAGGAGTCCTGAACGGAGGACTATTGTTTGGCCTATACTGACGAAGCCTGCGTCGTGTGTCGTAGCCCGTTGTGTCGTCGTCGGGAACGGAGCTGTCCCGAACTAAGGAGTAGTCCCGTTGTGCGAAGTAGTGAGTCGACAGCAAGAGGCAAGAAGAGACAAAGGAATAGTTCAGCCTGTTCTGGAGAGACCCAGGAGGTGTAAAGCGAATCCCTTAAAGATTCCCTCTCCGGCTGAATCCTGTCTAGCCGCTCTGTGGACATTGTCACTACAGAATTTCTGCCTGTGGACTACTATCTGCAGTGTGCCGTCCTGTGTGTACGTCTCGGCTGTAAATAGCTATCACCTGTACATATTTGTGTTGTGAATATTTGTCGTATGTGTGCTGTCCTGTCCCCGTCCTGTAAATAAACGTCTGTGTTGAGTGTCTACTAAAGGACTGATCATTCTGAGTGTACATCATCTCTAACACCATACACAACCACTATATATACGAGATTAAAAAGAACCCGACGGATTTTTAAGGATAATAGAGAAAAATCCGTAACAATATTGTGAAGGATTGTTCCTCCGTCTGGTTTCTTTCAAGATGTGTGGGTTGATGAATTAAATAGTCCTTTAATAGGCCTCAGTAAAAAACAACAGTAACTTTTATTAACACGAATACAAAGACGACAAATATATACAGCTGAGACGTCCACAGGCAACACACAGCAGCACTTTACACCAAATAGTAGCCCACAAGTAGTAATTGGTAGTAAAGACAACCACAGAAAACAAAGCGGCCAGACAGAATTCAGAAGAAGGAGGAAATCCACGTAGCTTCACTCTAAGGCCTCTCCAAATGTCAACTATTTTCCTCTGTTACCTCGCTTTATCAGTATCCAACTGCCGAGACTCACTACTACATGACTGGATACTCCACACACGATACGATTCTGCTGCCACAACAAAAACACGGACTTGGCCCGCAGTTCAGCAATCGTCTAAGTTCCCACAATGCTTGTTCTTTCCTAGACTATTCCGCCGTCGCTAGATAGCTCGATACTTGACTACGACTCCATGACTGACTACAGTTTGACACTTATGGCCTTTTCAAATGAGTTCCGTTAAGTTGGTACAGAAGGTTCTTGATTAATCAGGTGTATCTCAGCTCCTCGGTTGATTTACTAAAATTATCGAAATGTCCAATAATATCTCTTTTGTCACCCAAATCGACAAATTCGTCTGTCTCTGAAATCAAATCACTGACGCGGCAACCGATCAGCACTCAAAATATTCAGGTTCATTTTATTCAAAGAATCATTAACTTCCAAAATATCATAAGATTATTGGCAAGTAAATATATTTTGGGGTCTTGCTATCGAAACGGCAAAATAAGGTGAAATAAATATAAAAAAATAAATCCAGTTTGAAAAAAATATAATTTCAAATTAGCATTAATTCATTGTTCAAATAAAAAAAATCAACCCAAAATTTTAATTTGCGGTAAATTTTAATTAGTAAAAGGTTTCGATGAAATGAATCTCATTAGACTGACATCTATATAACACTGTATTAACTAAACAGCATTGAAACGCAAAGCTTTTAAATTAATCCATAAACTAATTAGCAGGGAAAAAATTAATTTTCTAATTAGTGATAAATGAAAAATTCTTTCCTAGCTTCTCTTAAATGAAAAAATTCTATGATCGTTAATGCTAAATGAAAAGGATTCTGTTCTATAGAGTAATAAATGAATATCCGAGGAAAATGTATTTTCTAATGTGCTGAAAAAAGGCATGCGCTACTTATGTACAACTATTTTTAAATTTGATTGTAATAAATAAAAAATCATTTGATACTAGAGATAAATGTCTAACAAATAAATAAATATTGAATCCCATAAATACAGAGATAGCGGGACACCCCCGACCGGCCAACTATTGAGTCTTAGGCTCAGTAAAACCGGAGGGCCCACCCCCTCCCCATAAATACAAGGGGTGTTCAAATAAAAAGATACCCAACGACACTGTGGGTATAAATGAAGACTTTATTCAAAATACAAACCATAGGAATGAGCACAACGATCCTATAGATTATCGAGCCGAAGAATTCCTTGTTTTCCTAAACTTCCTGTGGCAGTGACGAGACCCAGTCCTTCACACCGTCCTCGAGTTCGCCGTCCAAGGTCCGTTACTTGTTAAATTCCTGGAGAGCAGAAGAGCCATTAATTTCGATGCGTACTGTGAGATACTCCGAAGACTACGCAAGTTCATCAAGTACAAAAGACCCGGGGCTACTCACGAAAGGTGTGGTTCTGCTCCATGATAATACGAATTCCCAAGTTTGCAGGGGCGCACACGCAGAAAGCACCAAGTTCAAGAGAGAGAGAGGTAGGCCATCCTCCATACAGCCCGGACATGTAGCTCTTCCATTATAATGATTTTTGTAGCGAAATTCGAAAGGTAAGCGCTTTAACTCGGATATCTAACTCAAGTACGCTGTGAAAAGCTAGGTCTCGTCACGACCACAGGTATTTTAGGAACAGGGAATCCTTCGGCTATTTATTCAATGGAATCTTTGTGCTCAGATCTATGGTGTATACTTTATTTAAAGTCTTCATTTATAGCTACAGTGTCGATTCGTACCTTTTCATTTGAACATTCTTTGTAATTTTCCCTTTTGATTATAATAAATAAAAAGTAATTTGATACTAAAGATAAATGGTAACAACAAATCAATTTTGAATTCTATAAATATAAATGAAATTGGTTTCAGATTTAAAGTTGATATCCAAGAGGTTTTTTTAAAAAATAAATTAGAAACTTTTAAAATTATTTATTTTTTGTTTGTCTAAAATGTAATATTAATGCATACAGCATTCTTACTATTATTTTTGAGAACTTTTTCCTTTCCCTTTGATTTAACATTAAAACATTTATAAACACACTGATACGAAACAAGTTTTATTCTATATCAAAAATACAGGAATGATTGTTTTACAATAGATTGCTAAAAAATTATGTAACTCTATTTCTTCTTCTAAACAACAATAATAATAAATATATATAAATAACTCATAAAAGTATTAATGTTTTTTTTTGTAGCTAACAATTGTTCATTGGAGAATTCCGTCAAAAAAGGAAAGAAATGATAACAAAGAAAGTGATTCGTGCTATTATCATCGCAAATAGTCCGATATTTAATAAGGGCAAATATAGATCACATTAGAAAGATTCTGGCTGTTACAGTTCGGGGAAATAGAGCATAAACCGTTCTTTTCAAGAGATTATTCTAGAAAAAACTATAGATTATTTGGAGAATGTAATATTAAAAGTTATTTTTAAAAGACAATGAAATAAAAATTTACTATGAGAATCCAGGAAATCATAAAGGAAAACAAAATAAAAACAGACAAAAAAAATGAATTCGAGATTAAATTAAAATTCCGAATGCTAAGTGCTTCGTTAAAAGCCTTATATGACAACTACGATAGAAACTTTCACTTTGAAAAATTGTTAATTCCTTGCAGATTTCATTTTTTAAAAGTGTCTGATAAGATTATACTCATTCAATTCATTAAAATTACAGAAATTATTGAAGAAAAATAAAGGTAATATTGAAAAAACATTTAACTTCTAAGTTAAAAATCGATTTTGCTCAGTTTAGATTTAGTCATATGGCAACTTGATGTGTAAAAGAAGTAGTTTTTCGAAGATCAGCATAATGTTTCTCCAACTTGACTGCACCCCCACATTATGATATCTATTTGGCACAGGTGTCGCGCTTATTAATTTGTCCTAGGTATTATCAAGCTTCATTGCACATGGTGACTGGCCAGTTATATGACGGTAAAATAAGTTTGAGAGTTGTTTAAAGAAGGTTGGAAAGAAATAAACGTAGACTTTCGTAGCCAAAAATAACTTCTTTCAATTGATGTAAAAAAAATTGATGTTGCCAACACTTTTTAAAACATTAATTAAACAAACACAATATTTACAACAAAATACCAAATGACTATTTAATAATATATATGAAATAATTAAATTATTAGCATGTAACAAAAACTTTAAAGGAACATTAAAATAATGAGTAAGACAGATATTTCCACATGACACAGCTGCAATACTGGTGAAAGAGAGATGGCCAAGACTCCATTCCTTCTCGCTAATAAATGTTTACACAAAAACCGTTTCTCAGGGGAGAGCCGCCATAGAGGCATATGCTTAACGCGATGTGTTCATGCTAACACACTTAAATTTTGTTTAGTGATTACATTTTAAAAGTACGAATTTAAAAACTTACATTAAAAAAGAATAGAATGTGTCCGGGATGTTCTCTATTACTTCCTTTCAATTTGTTCAATTGCGTCCTAGTATATTTCTTTAAAACGTCCATGTCCACGCTTAGAAAGCGCAGTTTTGGAATTAGAAAATTCCCCTGAATAGGTCCTTGGAATTAGTGGTTTCCATGGAAAAGCAAAGTTTTAGAGTTCAAAAGTCTAGCCCTGGATTAACTTAAACTAATTCCATCTCACTGTATCTTAGAAACAGTACACCAATCTTTAACACCAAATGTTCACACTAAAACTTTCAAAATATAAAAAACAAATAAATTTTCAGTTTTTATATGCAATCAAATCGCATTAGAGTCTTTCGACTTTATTTGCTACATTAGTTAAAAAACAAAAATTCTTAGAAATAATCTTAGTTAAAAATTAAAAATAGAAAATTGGAGTAGCAAACAATAACATTAAAAACTAGCATCAACCACAGATGAAAAACCTTTGGAAAGTGTTTCAAATGCACTGAATTCGCACATATATCTTCACAACTTTGAAATCAAAGAAATATTTAAGAGGCGAGGTAGAATTTTCTTTAACATATCGTGCAAGGCATTTACATTTTAAAAATACCACTTGGAAGAGATAAGGCACGGATATGATTTATGAAACAAACCATCATTAAATAAAGTCTTAACAACTTCGTGAACAGCACATAATAAAGCTAAATTATGAGCTTAGCGAACCGAGGCGATTCGAAAATTAGGATCTGGAGGTATATGCATTTTAATAACAAAAGTAGTATTTAACTTTCTAGGAAAGTAAGATAAATAATTTTTTTAAAGCCTTTCTTAGCCTAGATGGTGCAAAAGATTTCTCTATTTAAATTTATAATTTTCTTCGTGGGATTTTACATCTCTTCATGAATGAATGCATAACTCGCTGTCAAGGAATTTTTGTCATAGAATAATTTGCCTTCCCTTACAATGAAAATCATTAAGGTAAGGCTTTATAATGGAAACAGAGAGTAATTCTTACCAATTTTCCTAAATTCCAGTGGACTTACCATTTTGGTGGTTTTCAAAAAGGGTTACTTTTTAAATTTGCAATAAAGCAAGGAATGCGCATTTTTAAAAAATTGTCCAAGAATTAATTATTTTTACTTTGCGTATTCTTATTTATTTTCCGAAAATTCGAATCTTTCGTAAAGCTTTATTAGATTATTAGCTTTACATCATGAGCTACAATGCATTTCTTTAAAAGTGATTTAACTAATTTGATTTTATTAAGTGTATTCTTTTGGTAGATACGAATTATTAAATTACTTCATTTGTGTTATAGCTTGTTTTTGTATTTTTTTATAAATCGAATTAATTTGATGTACATGTTTCTTTGCTTTTAAAAGGTTGCTTATGTTATAGTGGCCTTTTTTAACTGGAACATTTTGTATTTTGCATAATAAGACTTCATATATTGTTATAACTATTAGAGCTGCCGAAATTGATATTGAGAAACCAGTTCTACGAATATATAGTTTAAAATTAGTCTAAATTAAGTATGGGACTACTTTGGAATGAAGCTTTTGAAAGTCTTTCAAAGACTATATATTTTGGAATATTAGCATAAAAAGATTGAAAAATATCCATGACGCAAAAATATGCCAGAAAAGTGCCAAAAAGTTTTTAAAAATTGGTCAAAAGGAATTCTTTTGGCTAAAAAGATGTATAACAGAAAAATCTTTATTAAGCCTATTACTTACCATATTTCACATAATTTAATGATCATATTTTCTGGTCCCTGAACTGAGAAGAGGCTGCATTTCTTTTCATTTTTTAAATATTGACGTTAGATTGATAAATAACAGGAAATTTTCAATTTTTTTTTCATTATATGAAGTGCTAAAACAGCTATAAAATCTTTCAGAATAAATAGATTACTTAGTCTCTAATTCAGTAGCTGCAGATAATAACAAGAAATTATTATACCAAATTTGAACAAAAAAATATGCATTCAATTTTAATTTAGTAAATCTTACGAAAAAAATCTGTAATATTCTATATTTGAGAAAACAGTATCTAGAAATGTAAAGCATATGCATATGCAAATATAAAAATCAGTGCAACTTCCCAAAAAATAGACTTCTTCTGGAAACAAACTTCTAATAATTTTATAAAGAATCCTGTTCAAACATTAAGAAAATTCAATACAAAAAAATTCCAAGTTTTGAAAAACATCAACTTTTATACTTAGTCACCTACTTCAGTACGATTAAAGTTTAAATCCTTTTAAAAACATATTCAAGCCTTTTTGGACATTGACTAAGAACGCATTCTGCAGAATTAAAATTTGAATTTGCATCATAACATATTTAAAAGTCTAGGTCATAGTAAAATATAATAAAAAATGAGTTTGCTTAGTAATAATAACTACCAAACAGGGATAAAATGTATTTTAGGATGCTTTAATTTATAAAATTTCCTTTTTGACTTTATAAATGATTTATAGGAATTATGTAGTTCCATCTTTGTTCTAGTGGCTGGGTTGTAAGATCTTGTCTTCGAAACTGAGGTCCTTGATATCCAAAATACAATTCCAATGAAGATATTCCATGTACACGAGCCTGTTGCAAGTTGAATCTGATGTTGAAAGTCAATAATCCTGCTTTCGTAAGGTGTGGTAATATGGAAAATTGCTACTGACCCAAGTAAAATTGCCAAGCACCAGACCAAGTCAAGTGTAAAATTGCCAGGTCTATTTTCAAATAGCATTTTGTATTGCTGCAAAACGGAACATCAAATAATAATTAAAAAAACAACTAATAAACTGAAAATTAATAGCCTAAAATGTGGTCCGAGACAAATTAAATATTCAGTAACATATCTCAGAGGTACAAAGTTAATTAATTCTCAAATAAAAATTTAACTTTTGTCGGTGTTTCCTTTGCATATCTTATACAAAGGAAGCATAAATCTTACTTTTAAAAGAATTATACATCATCTTTAAAAATGCGATTTATCTTTTAATTACTCCCACTACAACGAAGCCAAATATGGTAATAAATGATTTCAAGCCAAACAAGTTCCAAAATCTTAAAAATCAGTGTTTTGAGCTAAGCACATTTTAATAACTCAAGTTTTATTTAACTTTCAACGAATCTAGATAGACAACTTTCAAAAACCTACTGAAACCAGGTTGGCTTGAGGTAATTTGTTTTCCGAAATTTCTAATTTTCATCTCAGGCCCTGTAAATCCTTAATGAATGTACGTCTCAGAGGCACAGGACACTTAGCCCAGAGCAATTTATTTGTTCTTGCAGTAAGAGTGTTTCATGTAAGATTTACTAATGAAACCGAGAGTAGTTTCTGTTCTTTTTTTATTGTAATTAGCTGCTGAGCCGTTTGGGGGATTTTTGAGGGAAAAGATTTAGGGTTTCGAATGCGCTTATAAAAGTAGCAAAGGAATGATCCCCCTAAAGGTTTTGTACATTCTTATTTATTGCTTTAAAAAGTTGATTGGGTGTGATAGATTTATAAATATTGTAAGGTATATTTTTTGAAATTTCATGAACTTAATTATTTAAACCGGTGGCTTTAATTTTCATTTTTTATTATTACACCTGCAAGTGTTTATTCAGACTTGCATCTTTTTCACATTCAAAATTAATGGATCAGTTTTTCTGGTTTTAAAAAAGTCAGATATGCTCTTTTATCATGATAATGAATGTTAAATGGATATATTATAAAACGGCTAACGATTCACCTTTTTAACTTAAGAGTAACTGGAATGGAATTGATGACAAACAAAAAGTCTCCAAAGATTGGGTCCAACAAAAGGAAAAGTTTAAAATAAACACAATTTATTAAGAGGAAATAGAAACTAATACATGAATTATTTACAGATATGACTGAAAAATTTATATGTACAGAGAGGGTCATTACAGTACCTGAGATCAACACTGACATAACAAACATAATGATATGCATCTGTACCATTCTTAATTCTTATATTAACATATCGGGTTAAATTAATACCAGATACCATACCAATAAATAACTATATGCTTAATGCCAAGTGAAGTGATGTACTTGTAGTGAAACTCGCACAATAACAGGTTCAAAATGCTTTGCATTATTTAAGAATAAAAAAGGCAAAAGAATACGAAAGGCAAAAGAATTTCAAATTATTTATAGCCTTAATGCCGAAATGTCCTAACAACGATGATTAATGGCTGGATAACATCTGTACATTGCGTCACTGCATTAAGCAAAAAATTTTCGAAACTTTTCATTAAACACACTGTTGAGTGTATGGTTACAAAATTTAGCACAGTTATTTTTTCTGTTACAAGTATTCACCAAGTTGAATACGTCACTTTTAGTTGCATTTTTAACACTTTTTACTCGTATTTGTAATGTGATCCATAATTATTCCCTTTAACTTATTTACTGCACCAAAAAGTAAATGCATACAATTCTTGATGTTGAATTTCCCTGTAAAATGAGAATCTACATCCTTTTACCATTTTGCGGGTATTTTTTACAATAAATAAATAAAAACGTCAAATTGATGCCCCGACGAATCGTAAGAGGCAACATACAAGTGCAAAGAATGAATTACTTAAAAATAATTCTAAAATTAAACATATTTCGTCATTAAAGCTGACACATATTATTGCACAAAAACGGAGGCCGCAGTGGCTTGGTGGGAAGGTCTCGGCTTCGGAACCGAAGGGTTGCAGGATCGTGGCCCGATTCCACCTAAGAACCACTATGTAAAAGGGTCTGGTGCACGTTAAATCTGAGTCCAAACGTTCTCTCGCTGGCGAGGTGTGGAAGTTTGGAGACGGGAGTGCCAGCTCAGGTGTCGTCCTCATCATCTGATCGCGGTTCAAAATTAGGAGGTCCGTACCCAAATAGCTTCAGTGTTGCTTTAAAAAAAGGACGTTAATATAATTAAACTAAACTTAAGCATTGGAAGATATTGTGCTGTATGTTTTGTAGTGTTTAAGATCTTTGTGAAACCTATTTATTTTGAATGAGTAATAAAACGTAAGTCTTTATTTTAGTAAAGACGGTTCAGTTGCAATGTATCTATAGGTAAAGTATGCAATTGACAAAGTAGGCATTGTTATGAATGTATAACATAATTTTCCTCCAATGTTAATCTCAAGGCTGGAAAGCAAGTTTTAACAGACATTTTTAATTGATATAAATGGATGATTTGATATCCTTCGACACTGGCAAAAAAATTAGAGAATTTGACGACTTTGGGATGAATTTGATGTAACAACTGTCGAATATATAAAATGTTCATATGATGGATGGATTTTTTATGGCTATATTGGCAGAGCGAGCAATTAGTTGTTAAAGGCGAATGCTATTACTGTCTTCTAATTGGAGACTGTTATATGTTTGTTAGTTTATCGCTTGTTAATTTTTCTATTATTTATGAATATCTTAGCTGTATTTTTCTTATCAGTACTTCGTGTGTTCTAGGATATTTTTATTAATTAAAGCATCTGCTTTTAGTATCCAGATGATTGAATTTCATCCACGCACCTGACACTTTGTAACAGTGTGCGAGAGAGTGTGTGTGTGTTTGTGTGTGTATATGAGAGAGAGTGACAGTGAGAGTGAGTGAGTGTGTTACCTCATATGCATATATTTAAAAAAAGTTCAATGTGTGTTTTTTTAATATAAATATTCGCTTAATCATAAAATATTCAATTATCTTTTGATCAGAAGTAAGATAGTTGCTTTACATTCAATCAGAACGGAGCTCATATAAATTCAAAAAAAAAAGATTTTATTTCTTTTCTTTGCGCAACATTAAATTTTTTTTTATGCTCTAAAGACTCTTTACAGAAAGTATGCATCTACAAACATAACGTCTTTTATCGAAGGAACTATGCAAATACAACTAAAGTTCTTACGCTCAACTTATTTCTGGTCATTTACAGTTTATTTCTCAGTATTTAGGAGCATTTCATTTCCGTTTCTTAGAATAGTCGCAGCAATTGGAATCAAAAGGCGTTTAAGAAAAAGAGCAAAATTAAATGTCAAGAAGAATTCAGCTCTTAAAACAATATTTGCTGTACATTTGAAAAGAGAAAGTAACGCGATTTTTATTCTGATGGCTTATTTTTAATGGGTTGAATTTTCAGAACGAATGCTTCATTTGTTTTTTATGAGTTTTAGTAAGTAAAATTCAGTTGGAATGATAAATTTTAAAATCTGTCAAATTATTTGATAAGCTAATTAGAATTATGATTAAAAAATATTTAAAAAAATTTCTTATCTTCCAAATTTGCTATTTTAATTCATACATAACTGCATAAATATATCAATTAAACTTTTTAAGTTCGCTTTTAATTAAGTTCTAAAATGCAGAAATTAATTTTGAATGATAAGTTTAGATATCTAAAAAAATGAAGTCATAAAACATTAAATACTTTACCTGAGAGTCCTAATTTTTTCCGATTAAACCCCTATATTACTGCACTCATACTACATATAATCACTTAGATTATCAATAAATCAACACTTCATAAAAATGCTTATAAAAACTTCATATTACCTCGGTAAAAGTGTAGTTTAGTGTGCCCCTTGATGAGCCAAGGATGTTAAGTTGCAATAAAAATAACGAAAAAAATAAATAAAAACTTCTGCAAAATAGTTACGGTTACCACTTTCTGCATTAAATTTGATCTTTACTGTAAGTATTGTCGTATTGTCTTATCTGAGATTTTTTTTAACCTTTAGGATCATTATCCTGCTTATATTTACAATTTTGAAATAAAGAAGTTTTTCAAACCTGCTGAGCTTAATCGAGGGTAAAATTGCCTTGTAGAGAGTAAAATTTAGAACATGTGATGCTTTGGGTATCTGAATATGACAGCGGCAGAATTTTTTTTTTATATAAAAAAACATCCTAAGGCTTTGCTAGCAATGGGAGTGGGATTCTCGTACTTTCTCCACTCATAAAACATAAGTACTATGTGTACAACGGGAACAGTTCCTAATCGAAAGAAAATAAATCAGCAACCAAACCATTTTCTATACAAAATTTCAAACAAGCCCCTTTTAACCAACTTCATTAACTCTTAAACACATATATTCTACTCTCCCTTCGTACATTCTGCAGGTTCAAAAGATTTCCTGCCATCCAGTTCCCCACACATCCGTTCTTGAACATATTACGACATATCAAAGAAACTGTCAGGTCAGAAAAAGAATGACGAAAAGTGCATGGAATTCCATTCCGTTTTTTAAATTAATATTTCAGATGATTTGTAAAACGCATATCGATAGTTAAGTACTGCAAAAGAATAAATATCTTCCGTTCATATTCACATTAAAAATAGCATTACATTGTCTTATTACAAATAAAAAAACTTAATTATAATACAAAATTAAAATTTTTAATTGAGATTTTTCATTATTTTTAATTTAACATTTTTCATAAAATAGCTGGAGCTCATGTACAATTCAATCAATGTAAAAAAGTTGGAGATAAAACAGCATTAGTGTTACTATAAGATTGGGTCGCTTCGTTACTATATTGGCGACAAGATCGGGGGGGGAGGCAATCAAACTACATTTTTCGATAAATCAACACTTCATAAATTTGCATATAAAATTTCCATATTACCTCTATTTAGATGCTAAAATGCAAGATATAATGTAAATTTTTGGTATATAAAGAAAATTCAAAATTCTTAAGCATTAACATAATTACTGTTGCCTAAGTAAATACCAAATTGTTCCTCTCATTTTCTAAATAATACTAAATAAAATTAAACAATTAATTGCTCAAAAAATTTTGGAAACATTGAAATATTATAACATTGTCAACAATAACATATCAATGCAAAGAATTTCCAGTTTCAGTAAACAAAGTAGTTAATGAAAAAGAAGCAGATTACAAAATTCCATCTTTGCAAACACGAAAGAAATCAAGATATATAAGAAACATATTTTTATTTGTTTTGAATTGGATTTTTATATTGTTAAAAAAGTGCCCTTCAGAGAAAAATAGGATTACCGTTAGCTGGAATTTTTTAAAAAGATACTTTTCCGTTATACTGGCGCAACAAAAAAATAGCCCAAAATGCAAAATTATGCCAAATTATATATCTATATATATATATAAAATATAAACAAAATAAGCCAAGCAAAATGGAACACAACCGAATCTGTTAATTAATTTAGATTCATTTGTATTTTAGTTGTAGCTGCATTTGCGCTCACTAAAATACAATGATTAATTTTTTTAAATTTTAAACTTAAATTTGGTACATGTATACCTTGGAGGTCCGCAATGTGCACCTCGGAGCCCTTTTTTCGAATTTTTAATTAGAATTTGAATTAATTAAAATTTAAGCGAAATTTCAACGTTTTTCCGCTATAACTTCCGAAAATATTATTGCACAAACATGATTTTTATATCCATTTAAAGATAAAAAAATTAGCTTTCTAATGGTATCAGTTTTTTTAATTTATAATGTAAACTTCTATTTTTAATGAATTTTTAAAGAAATATTTTAACCATGTTTTTATCACGTGACTGGATAAAATAAAAGAATGCCGGAAGTTCAAATAAAAAAAATATCATCGCAAAATAAATCTAAAGAAATGCAACTTTCAGCACGTGACTGGATAAAATAAAAGAAATATAAAATGTGTTATTTTCTTTAAAAAAATAAATGCAAAGCAAAGGTTTCTACAATCGTTTGCAATATGTATACCATTAACTCAATAAATCTTCTTCATTTACGGTAAACTTGATTGAATTTTGACAGGATATGCATTGAAATCCCGACTTAATGGCATATTTCTATAATCATTTGCAATATCTGTATCATTAATTTAATACTTTTTTTCCCTTTCTCGCTTTCTTTTAAAAAACATATTTAATATTTTGGCAACATCATCGAAATTTTTTTAAAAATATTTTGGAAGCATAACCGATGGTTAAAACTGATGGATTTATAAAATTAAAGAATATTACTAGGAAAAGGTGTACTTTTAGAACTTTCCGTCCATCATCTTAAAGAAAATACTAATTTCAGGTCAATCAAAGCCCGGAATTACTTCAAGGCTAATGAATATGTGATTTAATTGAAAATTTTAGAACGCTTTACTCATGGCGAACCAGCTGGTCGCCAAAGGCGGCTAGTGCAAAATAAAGAAAAATATCAAGATATAAATACTCTGTGTTCGAAGAATAAAATTAATTTGAATATGAACAGAAATCCAAGGCTTTACGCCTTAAAATAGAGTTCTTGACGTCAGAAAAATAAAAATAAACCAGAAACTCGCCGTATTTCTTTAAAAGCGGGTCCTCGCGCTAATCTCATCGCATTTCATCTATTCTAGTTCCCATTGAGAGGTTTTTCTTGCTAAGCTGTCTTTCTATTTAACTTCCTAGAATCCACAAACAAGTTTAGAATAGAGCTGGAATTATTTATAGAATCTATTGATGAAAGTAAATGTCTCGAATTCAGGGCGTAAAAAGAGTGTTTTTGAACAAACTTTATCAACAGCTGGAACTACGTATATTCTAAAACAATAAATGTAATAAACCTTTAGTAAAATTAGTTTTTAAACATATATGTTAAGGTTTCTACTAAATTGGTTTCCTTGTTAAATATTCAATCGATTTTCTATTGAAAATAAATAACTATAAATATTCTGCTTTATCGAAATTAGAGCTCGTTAAATCTTTTTTTCGAAGCAAAAGTGGATTTATACTCGGGCAGTTATAAGACAGCGAGTAGATAGCACATGTACAGGAAGGAATTGATTTATATTTATAACAATATCACAAGATCATCTCAAGCATTTCATGCTTACCAATAAATTGCTGTTTTGGCGCCACTGAATTTCTCTTTTCCACTGCTTGTATTTAAATGATGGATATTTACACAAAGAAACATGGTAAAATAAAAAAAAGTCAACATACCTAAATACCTAAATTTTGAAAAAAATTGCAAATAAGAGGAAAAAAATACAAATCGGAGAGAACAAAAAAATGTTTAAATCAATCCAATATAGGTGTTCGACTTTTTTCACTCCAAAAACCCGCCAAATTCTACAAACGAATACGCAGTAAGAAAAAATTCAATACAGTGGCATGTTGTTGTCCCGGAGGCATATTCCCATTCCCTACCCTATTTCATGTATGGTGGTAAATCGAACAACATTATTGGTTCGTACCGCCACCCACTCTGTGATGAGAGTGTGACGTCGTCATAAAAAAATTCAAAATAATTTTCATGTCGAATAGAAATCATGTATGGAGGAATATTACTTTTTGGATGAAAACCTTCGGTAGCGTGGAATAAAAATACATACATTTATGCATTATAATGCTACATCTAATTTCTGAAATATTACAATGCATGGAAACATTTTATTACTTCTTCAACTGATTGACAGTTCTTGATC
The DNA here is from genome assembly GCA_026543055.1 of Argiope trifasciata. Classification (NCBI taxonomy): domain Eukaryota; kingdom Metazoa; phylum Arthropoda; class Arachnida; order Araneae; family Araneidae; genus Argiope; species Argiope trifasciata. The sequence continues at coordinate 602,413 of JAPMOQ010029911.1, forward strand.
ATTAACATTTACATTCTTTCCTGCAGCTTTTCAGATAAGTTAATATTTAATAATTTTAAAAATATTTAAATGCATTCCTTTTTATAATAAGAACAATTAAAATAATGCCGACATCCTGAGTTAGGAGTACCTAGGCCTCCCTGTCATTTAGACGTCCCGGGTTCGAGCATGGTTATTCCCCCCTTGTGAGATGTGTAAATAAGCCTTCCTGTAAAAAAGGGTTGTGCAAGCGAATGTGTGTGTGTGTGTCATCTTCATATCAGATAAAAGTCAGACTTCTGCCTTCGGGTGCTCAAGGTCTTTACCTTCGGCAGCTACTACATCCCCTTTTCGTGTTAGCACGGACACAATATCATCAACATTAAAAGAATTTGAAAATTAGATGAATACAGCGCAAAAAAAAAATTGAATCATTCCCATCAGTTATATGTATCGATTTTCTTTATCAATTACATACTTTAACTATAGATACGCCGGCGTCCTGGCACAGGGGTAGCGTGTCTTCC
>JAPMOQ010029918.1:0-12123 GCA_026543055.1 Argiope trifasciata
ACAAAATATATCTAAAATTTTGTCAAATAATAAACTGTCTTTAGAAGGCTAAACTATCTTCAACTTCCTGTATCACAACGAAAGTAGAATTTTCCAAACGGAATAATAATTTATTCCAGAAACTAGTATCTGTATTAATATTTGAAATCCAAATTCTTTTTCCTACTAAAGAAAAAAGTATTCTTTCTCGGCTATACCTTGTGATAAGTAATTTTGCAGTCCTCTTAGTACTTCAAGTGTTAAGGCTTTTTTAACAGTTGCAAACTTTAAATGTCACTCTACCATTGTCTGAGGTCTCCAAAATATTGTTACGGATTTCCTATCCTAATCCATCGGGTTCTTTTACTTGTATAGTGGGGGTGTATGGTGTGAGAAAATGAACACACACAATGATCAGTCCTTCAGTAGACGACGCAACTCAGACGACATTTATTTACAGGATGAAGACAGGACAGCACAAAGACGACAAATATTTACAACACAACTATGAACAGGGGACATCTATACACAGAAGAGGCGAAAATGCAGTACAGCACACCAGCAGTACTGTACTGCGGACAGTAGCCCACAATAAAAACAATAGTCCACGCGCAGAAATTCCATAGTGACAACTTCCACAGCTCACAAAGAGGCCAGACAGAATTCAGCAGGAGAGGAAATCTTTAAGGGAGTCTATCTACGCTCACGTAGATCTCTCCCGAACAGGCTGAAGCTACTCCTCTGCTTTCACTGCCGATTCACTACTCCATACAACAGGACTACTTCTCAGTTCAGGACTTCTCCGTTCCAGACGACGACACAACGGGCTACAACACGAGACACAACGACAGCAGAATACAGCACACACAGCAATTCAGCATTCCTTCGTTATTTCGATATTCTCCCGGCGACTCCTCCGCTTACTAATCTTCTTCCAGACCTCTCAGTTCAGGTCTACTGATTGATCCCACAGTTCAAAATCGACACACATAACAGACTTCGACAGAAGACACAACGACGGCACACAATGATCTAGCTTAGTTTAGTTTAGTTATATTAACGTCCTGTTTAAAGCAACACGAGGGCTATTTTGGACGGACCTCGTAATTTTGGACCCCGGTCAGATGACACAACGATCTAGCAGTCCTCCGTTCAGGACTCCTCAGTTCAAGACCTCAAAATTCAGGTCTACTCGGTCGACCACCACCGCGCATCGATTGAATACCATGCCGTTCAGCTTCATATGGTTCCTTAAAATTCTTTATAAATTTTAGGTGGGGCTAAAATTTTCTGGACCAATCAGGAGCACTCTGGATGTATCTCGACTCCTAATGGACGGATCAAGAAAATTCTAGATGTTTCGGGTATTATCCATTTTGTCGCCAAAGTCGCCAAGCTCTGGGATCTTTGATGTCACAACTGAATATCATTCAATACCGATGACTATAAATCTGTCTTCTGTACAATGACATTATTAGCGCAGGAAAGCAAAATTGCAGATTCGTAACACTATACACAGAGAAAGTCAAGCACTGCTAAAAGATGACAATATCTTGCGAATATAAGAAAAAAAAAGTTACAAAAAAAACTCTCTTTTTTTTACCTTTTTGTTCCGGATAGTGGAATCCACCTTAGATTGAGCCAATGTATATTCTTTATTGTTCATGTTTATTCATTATTTTTGTTATTTTATCTCTTATTTTTCCATTTATTTACTTATTTTTTTTTATTCGTTTATTTCTTTTTTTCTCTTTGCTTTAATTTTTATCTTACTTTTATTTTTCTATCTTCAAAGTTAAACTGCCTATTTTTGATAATATTTATTATTTACTAATTACGTTCAATTATACTTTTACTGTGGAATATTACGTAAGCTCTTCTGCTTGAACCATTTAAACCTCTTTCACTTTTTATACTTACGGTAACCTGTTTCCTTTATTTTACTATTTTTAATGCTGTTTCTTTCGCTTCTAATACATATGCATATGAAAGATATTTTTGAATAGCGATTCTTTTAATAGCTATAGAAATTCTATTTCAAAAAAAAAATTATTATGAGCTTTTCAACGGTGTAATGCCACTTTCAGCACATATCTATTCATCATCAGAATATCAGAATACAATTATTTCTGCACAATCGCAATACATTCTCTGTAATAAAAATTACCTTTTACCTAAAATTACCTTAAAATAAGAATTACCACCTGACAACACGGGGCATCAGATGATGTTGTTAATAGCAAATTACCAAATGATTCACAATTGCAAAATTACAACATTAAAATTCAAGGTTAATGAAGCAATGATGACGAATTTACACACTGCAATTTTAAATATGTAATAATTCAGAAACATGGTATGCCTTTTACAGATACTTTATATTTTGTGTTTTAACTTTGAATTGCTTGCGATTCTAACTATGTATTTTCTTTTATTTCTAGGTAAAATGTAAAGCAGACATTCGATAAAGTTTATGTATGTGTATTATATTTTGAAAACAATCATGCAAATATATTATATACTTGTAATACGAATCATATTAGGTTTTCTGAAATTACCTCAAAAAGAAAATAAGAAATATCTATGGAAATGTATATACATATTGTATTATAATTGTGTTACATTATGAAAGTTATTCGTTAAATGTATCACAATTATGTTATTTTATAAAAGCTATAATATTTCAATGGTTTCAATGGTTTTATATTCTGCCCAATGTTTGACACCGCCACCCAAAGTTCTTGGTCAAGATCTTTTAAGCATGACTGCTTATCATTTTTAATTAATACAAGAATTGAAAAACTTTGCTCACATAAATATGTCGTCGAAAATGGAAGTAATGTTGAGATTGCTTTGTAGGAAATGTGAGGATATTCTTTTTTAACGTAAATCCAGAAAACATCTAATGGAACTTTGGAGAAGTATTATTTTAAAGTCATGTCATTGTTTAAATCTGTAAATTCCTCTCGAATTTGTAGAGTCAGTGCTTCCGTAGAATTTATTGATTCGTTGCAAAAGGATTTCAAATCCAATCGTATTGTTCCGTATTAATGAAATAAAAATATTGATCAAATTTCTGCTGAAGAATACTTAAATGTTGTTGGGCCAGATACCCAATTAATTGTTTGTTTTCAATTGTAATATGATTGGTCCTTTGGTACATTTCCAAACATCCTTTTTGCAACTCTTTCTGCCAAAGTTCGAGGTTTTAAATAATTCCTTGTAATTTGTCGGAGCACGTCAAAATATTCTCATTTCGACCTTGCATTTTTTTTATTAAGTTCATTCAAATGCTCGAATATATCAGCCATGTATGAAAGTTTGGCTATCCAGTAATCATCATCGAGGTGCTAGCATATTTCGAGCATATTCTGTGTTAAAAGAAATTCACGCACCTCGTGACGAAGTTCAAATAATCTAGTCAAAACTTTGCCTCGGGATAGCCAACGAATTTTTGTATAAAGTAATAAGGATTCATATTCGGCTCCCATTTCTGCACAAAGTAATCCAAAAATTCGCGAATTTATGGCTCTTGATTTAATTAAGTTTATGATTTTAATACATTCATTCATCGTGTTCAAATGTTCTTCCGGCAAATTCTTGACCATCAATACTTCTCGATGTATGTAGCAGTGTGTAAATTGTACCGTTGGATTTTTTTGTTTTCTACAAGAGACAAAACCTTTTTTACTACCCGTCAATGCCACAGAGCCATCCGTGCAAACAGCAATGCATTTGCTCCATTGAATATTACATATTTTGAAGAAATCATCGGTTACTCGAAAAATTTCTTCACCGGTAGTTCACTCTGGAACCTCCTTACAAAATAAATAATGTTCTTTTATAAAGTCCTCGCCAACGAAACGTACAATAGCTATCAGCTGTGCTTTATTTTTAATATCAGTTGTTTCATCGATCTGAAGCGCAAATTTTTCAGCAGATAACAGTTTTTTAATCAGTGTTCCTTAAGTATAGCTTAATGTATATATATATATATATATATATATATATATTGATTTAGACCCTTTGTATAAATGCATTTCTACTATTAAAGATTTACAAATCAGCCGTTGGACTTTGAATTCTTTACATTTTCTTTTTAGAAAAAAAACATATTTCATATGTATTTCATTTCATGCAGACACGTGCTGAAAGTTACATTTTAATATGTTAAATACGCAATCATAGCTCATTTCTTTTTTTAATTCGGGTTTTTGTTTATCTGAGGGCAAGAGATTGATAAAAGATGATTTTTCCCTTTCACTCGTAGCGTGCTCATGCAGATAAAATTTTATTGTTTCGTCCGAAATATATTGTTGAAAAATATAGTTAAAGTATTTCTTTCAAAATTCATTAAAAATAGAAGCTTAAGGTATATGTTAAAATATTAATAACCATTATAAAGCTAATTTTTTAAAAATATTTTTAACTTGATGTAAATATTATCTTTGTGCGATAATATTTTTGGAAGTTATTACGGAAAAACTACGAAATTTTGCTTAATTTTTAATTAATTGAAATTTTAATTAAAAATTCGAAAAAAAGACACCGAGGTGCATATTCGAGACCTCCAAGGTATACATGCTCCAAATTTGGTAATTGTAGGTCCAACGGGCTGGCCTGTAGAGTGCCTACACACACACACATTGAGTTTTATTATAAGTATAGATTAAATTCAAAAATGCAATTCATCTATAAAATTACGTGAAAGAAATATTTTAATCTGGTTTAGTAGAGATTTGATTTTTCGTTTGAGGTAAACTCAGCAGCTTGAAACTTTGAAATATAATTGTTCTTAAGTTTTCTAAACACTGTATAAAAATTGCTAGAAATATTTTACTTATTTCAATTTTTTCTACATTAAAAAAAATCAACCCAAAACACATGCCTTATGCTATTTATCTTTCTGAATAATATAGTTCTCAAAAAACTGATGTAGTTGTTTTACTTCATTTTACGTATTCAAATAGCTTTTTACTTTCTAGTATAGGGAATTTACAAAGCAGAACTGTTGTAATCTTTAAAAAAATCCAACTCAGATTTTGACGGATTTCGGAATCCGCAAACTGCTGGAAAATTTACAGATTTCATGTAAAGAATGCATTTTAAACTTCATCATCTAGCTCAGGGATCGACAACCTTTGAAACGGAAGAATAAAAAGAAAAAATTTACAAAAATTTCCAATTTTTAAAGAGCCAATAAAACTTTTTGATTTAATTTTTTAGTATTTGCTAATATATATTTTATTTATAAATTAAAATAAACAGCTTTAATTATGGAATAATCTTTATTCATATAAAAACACAAATATAGTTACATCAATGAGAGCTTTGCATGCATTTTGAAAGTTTGATTAAATTTTGCTTATTGCTTGTTGTTTTAATTTTCAAGCAAGACTCTAGAATTTCCTTTGTTAGTTGACTTTTAAATTTGCTTTTTATTGCATTCATGCAAGAGAACGCTTGCCCTCACAAATATGTCGATCCGAAAGTCTTCAACACTTCATTTACTAGCTTTTTCACTTTACTGTAGCATTCTAGAAGACAATTCCATGCTTCAAATATTAGGGTCTCAATTCGTGGAATTTCTTTTAAAGTTGTCCACTTCTCCTGCGCAATGTGCATGCATTTCTGGATTTTCAACTCTTTCAACTTGCTCTTGTATTCTGAGAATTTTCCAATTCTCATGTCTTTGTTTTTCAAGTATTGCAATTGCATGTGAAGCGATCCAACATCAATTTCAAACTACTCAATGTTGTCAAAGTCCTTGTTTCCAATACGATATGTATTTTCATGATTGCATTATATATATATATATATATATATATACAGGCGAATCCGGTTAATTGGATCACCGGATAATCGGACCAGCCGCTTATTCGGACCGAATCTCAAAGAACCGAAAGAAATCCTATGTACATAAGCCTAATATTATTCGCTTATTTGAACCAAATTCCGTTTAAACGGACCAAAGAACGTGGCAGGGAAGATGAAAAAGAAGCCACAAGTCGCCTATGTACAGCAGGAAGTCCGAAAGGGAAAAGAACCAGTGGGAGGTGAGCAAGCACTTTGTTTCTTAGAACGGGCAGCTCGGTAGTAAGTTCTTCTAACGTTGACTTGAATTTGATTTAAACTTTTTTTTTATTGTGCTTCGCATGCTGAGTATCATGTAGATCGTTTCGAAGAATTTGTTTGTAAATTTATTTTTCAATGAATAAAGTTTATAAGCAACAGTAGTTCTTGTTTGTATGTTTGCCATACGTGTGTACCTCACAATAAAGGTCATAATGACATTTTAATATATTACGTATAGCACGTCTCGTCTTGTAACATAGGGCATGTTCGTGTTATCGGACCAGCCGGTTATTAGGACCAAAATGATCGCGTCCCGATGTGGTCCGATTAACCGGAATCGACTGTGTATATATATATATATATATATATATATATATATATATATATATATATTTCTACAGCATTTTCTGATAATCTTATTTTAATTACTTGAAATTATTCCGGGAGTAACAATCTTTATCGATCAAAAATGATATTAGAACTTGTCTGGTTTATTTTTTTAAACCTTATTTTTTTTTTAAAATGTTACGCTAGTTAAGCAATAACACAGCGATTTTTAAGAGAAATAGCTACAATAGCATACGATAGATAATTCAAAAGCTATACCAGGAAACCCGATTCCAAAATAAAACTACATTAACAGACAAATGATGATGGAAAAACTATATTGTGAAAGCAGATTCCAAAATAAAGCTACATTAGCAGAGAATAGAAATTTCAAAAGCTATACTGTGAAAGCCAAATCCAGAATTTAAAAAAAAATGGATGAATCGACTGATTTATTGCCTACGCATTTTGAAGCTTCAACAATTTGTTGCCTTCGCATTTTGAGGCCTCAAAAACCTCCAGTGAAAACAACATCACGTTTTTACAGGATAAAAAGAAATTCAGTTCCCAATAATTCAACTCATCCATTTTTAATTACAATTTTTTTCCTACCTTATGACAAGAATTAGCTCATATAAGGTCGGTTATATTATCTTTATAGTCGGATTGAAAAAAAATATTATAGCTATCTCATCATTAAGAAGAATGACAAGAAAATTGTTTGAGATTGAAAAATTAACTCTCATTAAAAAATCAATTTTTTTATTTTATTTTTAGTATTTGCTGATTTTTTTTTCATTGTGAATCAAATATATAATCAACTCTCAATGGTAAAGTACGAAATTCCGGCTTTTATACACGTATGACATATAAGATTTGTTGAAAACAACCTATTACAAATTATCTAGATTTTTAGTCCAGAAATAGCAAAAAGTTTTTAAAAATGGTATGTATTCTAATATAAAATTGTTTTAATATTTCATGTATAAAATATATTCATAAATATTAACTTATAAAACGTATGCAGTATATTAAACATGTTAAGTAAAACATACGAAAATATATGATGTATATTAAATATATTGAATAAAACATAAAATATATGAAGTATATTAAATATAATAAATAAAATATATGGAAACATATTCAACATGTGAAAAAATATGAAAATGTAAAGAATTTTAAACTAATTAAGTGAATCATATGAAAATATATTACGTTTATTAGACAAACTAAGCAAAAAATGAAAATATATCAAGTTTATAAGCATAAGTAAAATACATAATGTATTTAAAGCATATGAACTTATATTTTTCTTATGAGGTTTTTAACGTATAAAGAAATATAACTTTATTTTTATTCATACGAACTGAATATTTACTTCTTTCATTAAACATTTAATTTAAATAATTATAAAGGAGATATCCAAGGTAAGCAAGGGTAATAATTTGGCATAGTTCATTTCCACCTAATCAATCTATTAAACTCCATCCATTCTTAAGCTCTCTGACGAAACTGATATCTCTTTTGAAGAAATTTAGTAATCAACAATTACCTCATTATTACTAATCAAAAATGTGAAAACTTATTCGAATATTGCAAATAATTTTGTTTTATTATAAAGGAATAAATTATTTTGATACATAAAAATGTTTTATACTTATATGAAGTTTTTTACTTATTTATGCTCTTTAACAGATTGATCGGCATAAGATTTTAGTAAATTGATTAAAAAATTACTATTTTATTCTCTGATGATATGTAAACATAATTAGTATTTGATTATTTTAGTGCATTTTTTTGATAATTTTTAACTTTTTTTAAATATTTCTCAATATCATCTAATAGAATAATCTTATTAAAAATTAGTCTGTATTGTATCTCCTTCAAATAATATTACCACACTAATTCACTTCAATATTCAGAAGAGCCATATTAATCTTTTGTTAAAATACGCATAAAATGTGACCAGCAATGCTGAGACATTGCTCAAAGATTATTCAACCTTGCCAATCATTCATGACTTTACATTGTTATTGAAATGACCAGATGTGAATTAATGTATGAGCACAATAGTGATCAATGTGTTAAAGCCAGGGGAGAATTGGAACTTTTTTAAATATAGCAAAACAAATAAATAACACTTTAGGGGATAAATCTATGTCCTCAAGTTAATGCATTTTTAAACTTCTGGGTGCCAATGTCCCAAATGTCAATCAAAGTATTCATCAAACCTTAAATGTTAAATGTCATTTTGAATAATTTAGCTTCGAGATAAGATGTTGATTCCTAAATTATTATTAAGAATATTTACTAATTTTTCTTAAATATTGTCCTTCTTCATAAATCTCCAAGATAAACTTTTTCACAATAGTCTATTTTCTGCAAAATAAAAAAGAAGAGCACAAATTTTCGTTTATATTCAAATTTTAAAAATTATGAAATAAATATTTTTAGGAAAATCCAAATTATACAGTCAACTTATTTGGGAAATATCAATTGGACATCAACAAGTCCTTGTTACCTATCAAGATCTCATTATTCTGCTGGTTTGCAGGTAACAATTTTGACTCTTATTTTAAGTTATTCACACTTTTTACTGAACATTAAAGAACATTCATTGTACTTAACTATAGTTGGTAAAGGAATCATTTCCTAACTTGAATATATCGTAAATTATCCTCAAAATGAATTACTTTTAAATTCAATCAGGTCTAATTGTTCCAGTATTAGAAGAAAGGAGATTCAAATTTAAAAATAATAAATATCAAATTGCATTCTTTAAGTTACTTATCGAATGCAAATAGGATAATAATCCTTTTTTTCTTCATTTTTCCTTATTTGTTTAATTCGCAAGATCATTCACAAAATCTTCTCTATCCCCGTATTTTCTTTTTTAATTTTTAAAATGCAATTTTTGCATTTGAGGAAAAATTCCAGACAATTCTTCATTCTGTTTTATAGACATTTCAATATAAAGGTACAGGTATAGGACAAAATAATAGAAACACATATGAAAAAATGAATTTTTTTAATTAGTAGGAGGTTGGACTACCTTTTAACCTAAATGACAGCTTGCATTCAACGTGAGATTGATTTAAAAAAAAGGTCTTGGAACAAAGTTCATCGGAATGCGAACCCTTTCCTCGTACAGGGCCATCTCGAACCAAGTTGGTTTTCCTCACCACGTAAACGGGGAAAGAAACCGAACTCAGATTTTGTTCCAGATGACTTGTTCTCATTGCATTTGTGTCGAATTTAGGTGGTCTCGTCAGCTCTGTAGGTTCTTCATAGCATTCCACACTGGATGTGAATAGCTTCATCTCATATGAATACACAATATTCATCTTGGACATTATCTGCTTCAGCGCAGTTTTGAGATTTAGGGTAACTGTCTTCTTCAATACCCCTATATAACGATCCAACATCGATCCATTTCGACCCTTGTTATGCTTCACAAAATGCACCTTACCTAGGTTTGCGAAAAGCTGCCATAGTGACATAGTGCTCCTTGAAATACCCACAGAGTTGACTGTTCTGGACACGGCACTTCAGTGAGACGAGCTCCAATCATCATGCCTTTTTTCAAGTTGGAGAGGTTGTAATCACTCTTTGCTAGATAATCACTCTTTGCTAGGTACAGAATTTTCTCATGCATTTCTTACACTGCCAAATGATTGACTGATACCTTCCTTTTCACCGCCACTTCTTGGCACACAGCTGCAACACAAGGCAGCCTTTTATTAGACGATCGAAAGACAACTCATTTTTATATAAGTTTTCTTATTATTTTGCCCTATACCAATATGTATCTAATATGTAACTACTCATTTAAACCTTAACTTGAAATTTGCAACGATTGCATTACTTAATTCTCATATAGTTTGTATTCCAGAAAATATTAAATAAATTGAAACAATTATACTGGTAAAAAGTTGTTCTAAAACATCTTTGAAATAAATATTGTACAGAAATCAAAAATCAAATACTTCCATACAAATTTGCTAACTTCCTGCTCGGATAATAAAATCTCATAAAAAAAATACGAACTAAGCGATGCTTTTCAAATATCAATTTAAAATGCTTTAAGATACTTAAAATGATGTTATAAAATAATTGTATATGTCATTTTAAGAGACATAAATGTACATAACTATATTAATAATAGTATTTTTTGATATATTTCTTCATTTGGGGAGAAGCTTGTAATGAAAAATATCCTGTTACTTTTTATTACAATGCTATTTAATTTTGAATTCTAATTAAATTGCAATGAAATGAATTTATATTTCTATAATTTTTTTCTTTGGATGTTATGAAATTATATTTTAAAAAACAATTCCTTTATTCCTCCATTTAATTCATCTTGAATTAAAAAGCATTAGGAAAAGATCAGAGAATAAAATTCCTCAATGTTTCTTTTCAGTTTCTTCAGATTCTCGATGTTTTCTTCTCTGTCAATCAAAAGTTTTTCCTTATTAGCATAAAATGCTTAACAATATTATTGTGATATCTTCCTAATAATAGCCGGCGTTCTAAATATCGAATGTCATAAAACATCTTGTGATAATAGGCTCAGCTATATTTTCAATGCAAACATTTCAGATATAATTCTGAATGCGATCGAAATTATCGTTGCCTAAGTCTAGAGGAAAGTATGTAACCATTTTTATTTTATCTTTAAACAGAAATCAAGCAAAACTGAAAAGGTTAAAATCTAAGAAAAGAAAGACACATTTAAATACAAATGATGCTATAAAGATCGTTTTGTTTATTTTTGAAATCAAAATAAATAAGAATATAACGATGCAAAGCCAATTTATTTCTACTTTATGCTTTAAACATAAATTTATATAACTATAAAAAAGTCTATCTATGTCAGTAGATTCTGGTAGTACATAACAAACAGATGATTATCAATAATAACTTAATCAAATTGGAGCAGAATGGTCATATTTACTTCTGTTGCTATTCTCTTGTGTTAGCAAAAATTTATGTATTTGTTTTATACCAATGAAACAGAAATAAGTAATGAGGATTGCAAACGGTTCCTAAAAAACCTAATATCAAAAAGAAAGAAACTTGACAAAAAAATTAGACAATTTTATTTTTAAAAAATAAAGTAAATTTATTACTAGTTTCTATATTTCTTTAAATATTCTAGACATAAATTTAAGTATATATTTAAGAGAATTTTTATATTGTCATTTTAGAGATGTACTCTCTTTTATAACCCTTTTTGTATATTTGCAGGAGCAAAAGTTGCCACTGCTTTCATTTCCGTTTATCTGAAGAATCAAGGTCTATCCATAACTCACTTATCCTTGATGGTTACTGTTTGTGTAATTTTTCAATTCATGGTAGGCATAATTTCTGGAATGTTTGCTGACAGAATTGGACGTGTGAAGCCTTTTCTTTTCTTTTACGGATCCATTTTCTTAACAACTTTAATCTGTTTCATTGTTATGCCTAAATTAGATGAATATCCTACTAAGAAAATTACTTTCGATTGCCTTAATCAGAAAGTAACAGCTCAAGACTCTTGTAAGATTTCAGAAAACTTTCATAAAGATTCATGCGCATTAGTTTATAGAGAGAATACAACGCACTCCAGTGAAAATAAAGACTGTCCCTTCGTTCCATTATTATTGCAAAAAGAATTCAGTATTGAAAAATACCATAGGAATGAGACATCTTGTTTCTATTTGGTTAACTTCAGAAACCACTCGTCTAAAGATATCC
>JAPMOQ010029921.1:0-17929 GCA_026543055.1 Argiope trifasciata
TATATATATATATATATATATATATATATATATATATATATATATATGAAATATTTATTTTCTATTGTAAAAAAATCATATTTTAAAGCAATTTGAAATATACATATATTTTTTCAAAATTTTGTTCAATAGAATTCTTAGCTTATTCCCGGCTGTGGATAATTTATTATAGTCCCGGTTGTGAATAATGATCCTCCGGGACCTCCTCTTTCATTTCGGCTTTATGCCAGAGCATTTGAATAGAAGTGGTGCCCAACGCGTAGAAAGACGATAAGAATGTTATAAAAAGGATGACAAGAAGAATTTAATATTTGTTTTTAAATAAACATTTTTCTTTATCGGCAGAAAAAAGTTTCGTTGGATAATGAAACGTTATATAAAAATTCTTAGTTTTGTCACGCTAATTATTAGATTTTGAATCAGAATATTCAAGCTTTAATTCAAATCACAATTCTGATAAAGTATGTGCTTAAAGTGGGAGAATCAATTATATATTTAGTTGATCCTTTTGCTATTAAATCGAAAGATCAAAACAATTTTTGGGGGCTGATTTTTTTTTCCAGATTTTTAATAAAATTCTTTTATTCACATAATTTTTTAAAGTAATAGTAAACAAACCTCGGTACAAATGTGAAGGCTGATTCTTGTTTTGAAGAAATGTGTTTAGAAATTAAACAAAAACTAACTTATTGATTTTGGCAAACAATTTTTTTTTTTCACTTAAAAGATAATTTTAAGGACTAAAAAAATTGAATTAATTGCAAAATATTCATTATTTCCGAAGTTTTGTGTAATTTTATGGAATATGCAAACGCAAACGATTTTTTTAAATAAATGTTAAAATATTCAATGAACACATTTTTAAGATATACATTTAAGATTCTAACATTTTTTCATTTTATTTCTCTATTTAATTATAATCTTTCATTTCAGGAAAACGAACTCGTTGAAATTTCATTCAATGACTATTTTTAAATTAATCGAATTTTTGTTGCTATTAATAAAAATGCCATTTTGTAAAAATTTGGTTGCCCAATTTTGGTTAGCACCATGTTTTATTCTGACTGAAAAGGAGTTGTTATATTTTTCCTCAGAAAAGAATAAATGAATTTCGAAAAGGAAAAGTGTTAGAAATTTAAAAAGTGTAAGATTTATTTTATATGAACTTAATTAGTTGCATAAAAATCCAAAATATAATAAATGAGAAGACGCTGCAAAATATGTGATAAATGATATGGAACAATTCAGTATATATGTGACAGTAATCTGTTCATATTACCATAAAATATGGAGCAAGAAATAATAAAAAAATGCACTCATGAAATAATTAGATTTGTAGAATTATCTTTCCTTTGAATTTTATCTCAGTCGCTAATTCCAGACATTGAACAGCTATTCAAATACAAAGTTATGAAAATAGGAAAAATATATATATATATTCAATATTCCTAAAACCTTTTAAAGAATAATTTGTCAAAAGAAAAAAAAAATCTTTTTTTTTTTTCATTAATTTTGTTAAACGCACTTTTTAGTAATATTTTTCGTTTCAGTTGTTTCGGTTTTATCTGCTTTTGTCAATACATGTACATCATAGAACTGTAGTTTAAAAATCAGTACTTACAGTAACAATTGATATTATAAAGAAAATTATGAGTGATAGCATTAATAAAATGATATAATATGTGTTCTTTCATTTCTCTAAAGTATAGAAATAGTTTTCTGAAATTAAAATATATTTATTTAAACAACATAATTCTCTTTGCAAAATATCGATTGTTACTATAACCATGAATTTTACTTTTACTTTCAAATTTTTATTTTCTTAAGAGTATTAGTATCAAATTCAGAACTTTTTCATTGATTGTAATAAAACATGTGTTCATATACGGTGCTTATAATAAACAATCTACTAATGACATATATTTAACATATTAAATTAGTATTAATTCTTATTTTTATATAATAACAAAAAGTTTTAAAAAAATATGCCGACTTTGCCAAGTTTGTTATTGAATATCAAATCAATAAGTTTCATTTTACAATGTTTGAATTCTTAACTGTCAAGATAAGATTTTTTCGTTTCTTTGTTTGATAAAGTAGCCAGAATTTAGTCATTTCTGTTCTCTCTCACTCAAGTTATTTGACAACACAGTTATATTCACTGAATTACATAAAATGTTTATTTATTTAATCGCATCTGCTTAGTGACCGGAAGAAAAAAAACTCATCGAAGCAATTTGATTATTTAGTTGATTTATTTTTTTAATAAAGAGGTAATTTATTTCTACTTCCTTTAAAAAAATTCTTTTAGTACAAACTCAGTATTAGAATATAAAAAAACTCAAAGAGTTTCTTAGCATTTTACAATTTTTAAAAGATAAAACAAAGGACCCATTTACTATTTTCTACATCCAGAGAAAAAAAAAGCGTAAAAATATTCTTTTAAACAATGCTTAATATATTTTAATATGTTCTTTACCATTTGATGGCATATTTCCATTAGGTTCTATGAACCTTGGAAAATCTATGCATTGCTATTAACTGTTATGCCATTCATAAATTGGCGGTCCCGAAGCTAAAATGCCAAATATATCTACGTAATGGATTTAAATTAGATAAATGCAATTTATATAATATTTATAAACGCTAATCCATATGCAAAAATCGCATCTAAACGAGAATGACATTATCAATGTCTAGATTTTATTCAGAGTTCACCTCAGTATATGTCTGTGTATGTGTGTGTTATAGAAATTGCAATGTGAACAATAATAGACACCAGTTAAATTTGAATTCTAAAATGTTCTTTTATCAAATTTATCCACATATGCTGCTTAGGACATGCTTGTATTATATATTGCATAGTTCAAAATGCAGTTTTTCTGATTTCAAGTCTTCAGATCTATTTGCCTTAACACGATTTGAAAAACTTCGAAATAGTTACTGATGTATTTTAAAGAATTGAGGGTTGGAGGGATTCCATCAGCAATGTTATCTTCTATTTATTTATTTTTTTCTTTCTTTCTTTTTCTACGTCTCTAAGTTATGTTGATGCACAAAATCTACCTTACAAGTTTGTTCGTAATAAAACAAAAGAAAAAAGAAGTAGAAAACACAGTGCTATTGAATATTTTGGAATCTACAGGAAATTTATTCAAATATTCAGTAACAACACATAAATACATAAGTATGGCACAACATTCTCTCTATTCTGTACAAAAATATTCACATTTACATAATAAGAAAGAAACAATAGCTCAATTTCATTTTCAACAAATTTTGCATAGATCTCTTCAATGTTACAAAAGGAACTAAAATTTTACAAATTGAACACTTTTCTTATATAAAGGGACACTTATTGTTTGCATATTTCGTTTCGTCAAGGAAGAGTTCTTTGTTTAACCCCCGATAACAACATACAAAATGTTTCAAAACACAAATTAGAAAATCAACTTCGTTTCATGAACACTCAGTTCTTTGTTTAACAAAAATATTTTCTTTCTATTACTGCATAGCTTTTGGTCAGTAACATATTAAGATTTTATTAATGAAAAGATATGCTTATTTGTAGCTTTCAACAAGCCATTGAAAGAGTATCACAAGCTTTGCGAGAATGACTTTAAGAATGTCAAACATTTGAATAAATTATAACAACAGATCACCTGAATATCTCCAGTTCGTACTATTCTTGTTCAGATAGCAATCAATGAAACTATAGATTTATGATTATTTAAAATGTTATATCTTTTTATATCGCAAATAATTATTTGAAATCTCAGTAATTAAAAATCAAATTTTATATGGAATTGTTACACTTCAAGACTAAGTATTTCATTAACATTTACATCAAATATAAATTTCATAATTAGAAATTGCAAACAAAATTCTGATGTTCTAAATATAAAAATAAAACAAAAGAATGAAAAGAACATGGGATTCTAATATGGCAGTACTTTTAAGAATGAAGAAGCTGAAACAATTTGATATTTGTACTTTTAATTTCAAAAATGTTGCACATAATATTCAGTCAAAGTTCTGTACAAGTTTGCCTGCTTCTATCTGAACGAGTTATTTTTCAGCAGGAAAAAAGAGTTATTTCTCTTTTTCCCCCCTTCTTGGCATTAATCTTAGATCATTCTTTTATGAAGATATTAACAGGAAAGAATAATATTCACATTATTCTAAAATAGTGATTAGAATCTTTTTACAATATACTGTGCATGACTCGAAACGTTTTAAAGTATTTACAGCCATTTAATATGAGGACAAAAGAGTGAAAATATATATGTTCCTTTTTCTCTTTTAACAGTTCGTATTTTTGTATTTACAAATAAAGAAACAAACATCAACTGTAATCTTCATTTCTTTTTTCCTTCGTCGGCGCCATCTCTCGTTACACTTCCGCTACCACTTCGACGTGATTGTTCGTTGCAGAAGCACTAGATGGCGCTGATCGAACTGCATTTTGTGACGCAGCTGGTGAGAGGGAAGAAATGACGTCACTAGGAAGGTGTGAACTCGATGTAGAAGGATTATTGATCAATTCTACATCCTCCAACCCCACTGGACTTGGTTGACCAGCAGAACTCGGTCTAGAGCGATAGCTAGGCGGCCTACTGTAATCGGAGATCCCAACATTTGCAGGAAACCTACAAAATGCAAAAGAAATGTTAAATATGGCGATCGATTCATTTACATGAGATATCAAATTGAAAAAGAGAAAAATGTCCAAAAACTGTAAATAATAATCTAACTGTCATTCGGTTTTTTTTCTTTTCTTATTTTCCATTTGAAAATTCGATATGTAATTATACGAACATCTTAATTATATTAGGTATCGTGAAACTTCACTTTTATGCAAAATTCGTTCCAAAACTTTTAAATAAATGAGATATCAGGATTATTAGAAATTTCTGACGTATTATTAAAAAAGAGAGGCAGAGATTTCACTTTAAAAGTTTACGTGGATTTTTCTCCCCTGTACAAAATGAAAACTTCGGAACAATAAACAATACGGAACATAATAATATCCTTAAACGAAAATATACCTTGTTTATTTTCGTTTTAAAGATGGAGAGATGTACCTTCCGTTAGATAACAACAACTCATTCATCATTAGATAACAGCACCTCATGCATGAGAAATGGTTTCTACCAAAATTAAGGATAATAAATATTTATGTGGATATATATATATATATTTGAATTTATGTTATTAATTGTGGAAAACCAATTGGTATAACGTTTTTTTAAAAATAATTTATCTACATTCTACTCTAAAGTCGATATATAAGAAAATATATACCATAACAATTAATAAATAGATTTGGATAGTTTTTAAGTTTGCATAAATCACTTATACTAGCCACTAAAAAATTAATTGCAGCTGAACTAAATATATCCCAAAATTTGAAAAGTTCAATAATGGGGAGAGATTGCTTTAATAAATAATACAAGCAAAACTGGTACTGAAATCCCATTTAATACCAATTAATTAATTGGTTTGGATATTTTTTTAAATTTTAGATAAATAACCTATGCTAGTAATTAAAAAATTGATTGCAGTGGCATTTAACGGATATCAAAATTTGAATAGTTCAATTATGGAATTTCCTTTAAAAATATTATCTACGATAGTCATAATTCATAATAATAATATTATCTACGATTAAAAATCAGACATTTTACAGACAAAACTGGTTCTGAAATTTCATATAGTAAATTGATTATAAATTAAGTCCCAAAAAGTGTTAAAAAAAACTTTTTAACACACACATAAAAATGCATTCATTAAATGCGTTTTCCACTGTTAAAATTGAACATATCAATGGAAGAAACTCTCGTTTGATTTACGCATTGAAATGATTGAAAATTGCGATCCTTACCTTGGATAGACGGTAGCCGGTCCTCTATACATTGGTGGTGGGAGAGGGGGTGGCTGAGGTGGGGGTTGGTGGGTGACGGGCGACGATTGTCTGTCCATCAACAGAAGACGCAACCGATATTCCTGCATGGAGGCTTGGTAGGAAGGAGGAGGAGGCCTCAGCGTGATGTCCGGATACAACATTGCTGCGAGGGAAGAAAAACACATCAATCATCTTGATATCCAAGAAAAAGTTACTGTATTAAACTGTCGAATCAATGAATACTTTTCATCTATTAATTTTAAACTAGTTCTTTCATTAATCATATTTCTCATTCAATGTTTTGTTTCCACTATACAGATAGAGCAACTTGTAACATTTCATAATAAGTTTACAATACAAGTCTACACTGATTTCAGTAACTGATGTAAGGAGGAGGAATGTTATATGAAACACTCTCTCAATGTTGAATGCAGATTTAGGCAATACCCACAAAAAACATCGAATTTCTCTGCTTTATAAATCATTTCAATACAGCAATAATTTACTTATTAAGTACGATTTGATTTAATTTTAAGAGAGGATTTTAATTTTCTGTACACTTTTACATGTGCTTAGGATTTTATTTCATTAATTTTATAGGGAAAAAAAGCTAATTCACTTTAAATTGGATTGATCATTAATCCATTATGCACTTATCATCCAAGTTTTTGTTCCTTTGTTTCTTAATCTAATAGTTGTATTAAAAAAATTTCGGTAACAAAGCATTTTTATAACTCATTTAAAAAGATAAGAATTGGAGAGAGAAAAAGAGCTGCCCACATTAAAAGAATAAAGACAAGTAAGTAAAAGTTAATTCAATTTATTTCTTCTCATCCTTCTTAGTTTTCACACTAAATGAATTTTTTTCTCCAAGGTTTGTAATAGCTGATCAAATTTCAAGACACATGATTCATACAAAGTGGCTTTGGCAATTATATCGAAAATTTTACGAACCAATTCTTTTGCTACTTTAAATAAATGTTTATTTTCCTTGATCTTTTCTACTAAGCAAAGTAAGAAATAGGCTTAAAATATTTACAAAAAAAAAAAAAAGTCTTTTCAAGATAAAAATCCAGTTTGCTGTAATTTACCAACAATAAATAAAATAAAAACTGAGAGATTTATTTATGTATTCAAAATTAGAACTATGATCAAATCTTTGCGCAACTTCTTAACGAAAAAGGATTATTGGAAAAAAAAAATGCCTTCTGGAAATTTTTTCTATAATTTTATTAATTTTTAAGTTACTTTGTTTATCGATACAATTTGTTTAAATAATTAGATAACGCTTATTCTTTACATCAGAATCGTTCGAATTCGTTAATATTATTAAAACTAGTCTAATTAAAATAATATTAATATTTCTTTTTCTTTTTCAAATTTATTCTATATAATTAGATTATTCTGAATAATTTTTTATATTATTCTAAATATAAATATGCAAGTTTGATTTTTTTAAAATTAAGTCTAAACGAATACAATTAATCGAATATGGCTGTTTAAATTTTCCTGTTCTAAACCAAGCAATCAGTGCTTTAATAACACATCATTGTTAGAAGAAAAATATAAAATACATTTTTATAAATAATCATCTTTTATTCTTGCATTGTGACAGACAAAAACCGAACAATATCGTAAATATTTTTTTAAAGTTACTAAAAATATAAATATTCCACTACATATCAGTTAAAAAGCACATGTGCAGTTTGTTACAACATCTATCACTTTTGTAATGCGAATATGAAGACAGACGATTTAATTCGATAGAGAATAAATGTAAAAACTCGAAGTTCATGAATTATTTTAATAAAATCCGTTTTATTTATTTATTCATTTTGCAATCATCTTTTGTTTTATCATGCAAATGGCAACTTACTTAAAATGCAAAAATATGCGTAAGTTATAAAAGATAGAAAGAAGTGGTAGCGGTTTTTCACATTATTCGGGAACGAGTTTACACAATAAAAGACAGGTGATGCATCTGAAATCGTGTGTCGTTTGTCTGCCGTCTGGAAGGTCAGTTTTAAACATCCAGGTCACTCACATGATTCGACATTCCATTCATAAAATTCCTCGAAACAAAATTCATGAGATGAAGAGTCTTTTAAAAAGACATTTTCGACATATGCTGTGGATTGAATGTCCACTTAATTTAAATTTTTGTTTGTTTTTGAGTTTGGACTGAGAAAGTTTCAAGCTAGAGTTCATTGCTTCGAATCTTTATTTTAAGATAGGTTTTGTTTACTTATTTAATTTTTCATACGCGATTATATTTTGACAAACTTTTTTGCGATCCTTTTAATGGAAGAAGTATTTTTTCGTGATTTCAATTAAAGCAAAAATAAAAAAAGAGATTAAATGTCAAAGAGAAAAGAAATTGAATTAATTATATTTATTAGAAATTTTTCAATGGAATGCTTAAAATTAAAACTGATTTTATGATATATTTTCCCCTGTTGATGTTGAAGAATCTAAATTTACTGGATAAATGATTTCTTGAAATCCCAAATAATATGAAAAGTCCTAATTTTGCGTTGAAACGTATCGTTTAAGAAATTTTGGTTTAAAGTTTTGGTTTGTTATATGAAACAATATGGAAAATGAAGTCAGAATCAGCGAAAGAGATTTTCCGAACACATTAGAATCATTGCTATTGTTATTTTTAAGCAAAAATAAATACTGTAAAAAAAATTAAGTTGAATATCTATCTAGTCAATGAGAACATCAATGACACATATCTAGATTTTTCCCTCCTATATTTATTAAAGAGTCTGATACAGTCATGCTTTCTTACAGCAAACTCATCATACATTTTTTTCCATTATCTATTTTTCTCAGCTTAGTTTTATAATTATATATTCTAGCCTTTTCGTTCGCTACTGCTGAATTGTTTTTGTTGTAATCACAATATTTCACTTTAAAAAAAAATCTTTTAAGGTTAGAGAGGAAAAAATATATAAATGCTGTGTTTATACTGAGAAAATATTGGTCGAAGTTGAAAGACTTAATGACTCGGCAATTGGTATCACCACTAAGATATTTCAACGCACTAATTATTGGTGGAAACGGGTAAGTGATTTTGCTAATACGTTGCTAGATTTTTCAACAGTGCACAGTACTGAAATAAGGCTGAATAATAATTTTAAAAAATCAAAATATAATAATTATTATTAATAATAAAATATATTAGCGGGAATGATTTCATCCAAAACTTTTTACACATTCTCTAATAAACTTGTCCTGTAAGAGAACGCCTAACATGGCAGTGACATACAATAGTTACGAAATATTTTTTGGTGTGAATATAACATTTTTACTGAATTTATCGTTTGATACTTGAAGAGTATTTTAGGCAATTAAATCTCTGGCATGTATTAATAGTACTCAAAAATAAAATCTGTGCTTTAAATACGTTTTCTAATTGCTATTGAAACAAAAATTTTACACACAACTACACTAGTAGTCATAAAATCCCATATGAAATTTGATATATTTAAGTTATTGTGATTTTAAATTATCGCATTTTCTTGATTTTGAAAGAAACTCAGACAGACAATCAAACCGTCGTTGTATGTTTCTCAAAATTTGTCGAGTATCAACTCTATAAATGTAAAATCTGTATACTGACTTTTATCAACTAGCTCTCGTTGCTTTGATTTTACCGTGTTAACTTATATTCGAAGAGCAAAACAGATGGACTTCCTCTGAGAGTTTACTCAAAATTTGATAGAAATCTACAAATTTGGTGTAATGACAGCATACAGAATTTCTCGTCTAACTCAAAGCATTTTTGTCACAGATAGACAGATGGACATTTTCCAAAAATGTGTTTTTTGAATTCAGTGGAGATTCATCAAAATCTCGAGTCCGAATTTTTTGAGAATTACTATAATTCCTCTATACTATGTACACAAGAAAGTAATAATCATGATAAATACAAATTTAATTCATCAGAATCTGATATGAGTTCATATATCGATTAAATGTAGCCAATTTCTAAACATTTCTACTTATTAATCTAATGTATTTTACTGGTATCACAATGATAGTATTGTTATTTTTAAAATCGCAAAACTCAAAAGCTAAAAAAGTAATACGGAAGAAATCATCCAACATTTCATCATACAACTGAT
Organism: Argiope trifasciata; assembly: GCA_026543055.1. NCBI lineage: Eukaryota > Metazoa > Arthropoda > Arachnida > Araneae > Araneidae > Argiope > Argiope trifasciata. Next base: position 10,039 of record JAPMOQ010029921.1, read on the forward strand.
CATAATTTTGTGCTTTTATTTTTTAAACCTCAGCAACCGTTTTTGGCTGTGTAATAGAAGGTTGTTAGATATAAAAGAATTTTTTTGTTTCTCCTTTGAGGAGGGAAAGAATCTAATGGTTATGAGACACATTTTATTCGTGTAAATTTCAGAAGATGGAGAAATGAATGATGCAAAAATAACTTAAAAAAGGAGCTATAGGGCTGACAGAAGAACATCTCTTTATGCTCTTCGAATAATTCATTAATTATAATTCAATGGTCGCTGGATAATTCATTAAACACGTGACGCATGCTACTTACGGACAGCAAATTTTATATAATCGTGGAACTATTCTGAATTTCCAATTACGTATATAAAACAAAGAATTCAAAGAGAAATTTTTTCTAGGTTTTATATCATTATTTTACCTATCACTTGAAATTCACATTTTGCATTGCTATGGCTATTAAGTATAATAACGCAAATAGAACAGCAGTAGCAATCATAAAATTTAATTCTATGCTTATACAATTAAAAAAGTTTATGACATAGGCAAAGATATGAATGAAGAATGAACACTCACCACTGAAGGGGTGCGGTCTGCCGTACTGGGGTACACGGGGCACGAATCTTCTGTGTGGTTCATGTCTCGTCCTGCGCAGTCCAAACATGGCCCTGCACGACGGAGATTCTCTCGACGTCAAACGCCAAGCAACACCACTCATTGACACAAGCACAATACCTAGACCTGCAAAACAGAAAAAAAAATTCCGTTACTCAAAAGGTAATTGCATACATATAACGTTATTTTATATCTTTTAAACAAAAGATGAAACATAATGAAAAATATTGAATTAATATAATTCATATTTACCTGATGTAAGTGAAATTCGAAGCGAAAATTCAAATTTTAAAATCGTTTTGAGATTATTTAAACCTGCATGATATAAAAAGATGGGATATGCCATGAAGTAATCCCTCTAGATGATATTAAACACACTGATATGCGACCTATTATTATAAAATATTCTTTATGTATTTGTAAAGAATACTTTCGAAAAGTTTGAAAGATTTCAAACTTTTTCTAATTTTTATTTAATTACAAAGTTAAATCAATAATTATATAAGTATATTTTTCAGTAACGAAGTCAGAATATTTTTTTTTTTCTCCAAGTGAAAAATAAGTTTTAAACTCGAATATACTTATAATAAGAACTATTTCTCTTTCACTAAAATAACTCCATACCTTGTATTTATTACAATGCCTAAAGGGGGGGGGGGTATTGGTGAAAAATAAATAAATAAACCCAAATCAAAAATCAAATAGGCTCTTTTGTCGTAAGAAAATATACAGGAATATACAAAAATTTAAAAAAACGCATACCATTTCAACAGCCAGAAATGACAACTTGAATGCTTACAACATTCAAATATGTACATATATTTTATTGATAGGAATAAAAACATGAAAGGACATCCAAAGTTTTCAAAATAAACATTTATTTCTAAAATAAAACATAATGGAAATTATACTAGCTTTGTGATAGTATTTTTTAATACATTATAAACCTCTATATTATTTTGTGAACTTTTATCTCGAAGCCGATGAATTACAACACAGAAATTAATATCTTTCGATAAAAAAATTAAATGATTAATTTCCATTACTTAATAACATTAATTATCACCCTTTTTAAAATATAATTGCAAATAATAGTGCGCAATAATTTCTTAATGTATTAAATAGTCTTCTATTAATTAAATTTTGAATTCAAAAAGGAAGGACAGAATTATAAAATATTATTATGACCTGAAAGTTAACCTAAAATATATGTATTAACAATGTACTAGAAGCATAAAAATAGCATTTAAAAGCACAAAATCCTCTTATAAAAGGAAATCTGATCTTTCATCTAATTTAAGTAACATACTCTATTGCCCTACTCATTCTTTTATCAAAGGTAAAATGTTAAACTATTGCATGACTAAAACTACAAATTTTCTTTGAAAAGAAATCGCTGTAATAATGAAAATTTCTGTTTGAATTCTAAGCGAATCGATTCCACAAGTAACCTCTCTCCAAGAAAACTAAAAAACGAATAGCATTTATGAGTAGTATATAACCTTCTATAACATATAAAATATACTTTAATTTAATCATGAAAGAAATGTGTTGTATTAAAGAAAAATGAAATTTAGGAAAAAGAATAAAATATCCACCCCAAATAAACAAACAAAAAAAAAAAACTTTCTTCCAAACGATCACGTTTATGTTAAAACACGTTACTATTTGAAACATAAATTATGTTTATTTAACCCTCTGAATAACCTATGAGACTTATAATTGAATTCAAGTTCTCCAAATAATGAATCGCAACACTTTTGAATAGAAGCTAAAGAAACCGGTTGAAAACGGAATTTCCCCTCATAAAACATACTGGACTGATATAATCGTAATAGAAGCAAGTGTGGGCCCTTCCCAGTTTCAACAATCCAATGAAAAAATTACGATAAAATGCATGAAAAAAAACCACACCCCGAGAAAAGTCGAGTCGAAAGTAATTCCGCAAGTCCATTGTTATCCCAATATCCACTATTCAAAGTCTTATTATTTTCCTTCAGATCCAAAACTGTTCATCCAATCCGCTAGAGGTGTTATTCAGCTCAAATTTATCCCAAACGATTTGGCTTCAGGGGGGGGGGGGGGGGGATGTGTTATTGCTATGGACAAGCACTGTCGGTTGAGCCACACAGCCCAGTTAGTGTAGTTTTGAAACGACGATATCTGGCAACAGAGCGATCATGGAACAATAGCAAAAAGTGAGATGGACGCATTTTGAGAGAAACCCTTTTGTTTGAACGGGAATGAAAGGAAAGAGAATAAGTTCAAACACAAAAGATCACAACTCGGCAGTTGCGTAACTCTCGCGGTAACCGTAACGGATCGTTGGTGGCGGGAAAGGAAATGATACCACAGTTTGAAGTCATGATCTGAGAACCTACATAAAATTGTGCTAACATATTTGTGTTTGAAAAGGTTATCTCTTCTGTATTGCATAATCTGATGCACACAATTTGTAATGAATGATGGCAGCAAAATTTCATATGTCGTAACATAGTAGAAGAAAGGCAGGAGAAAAGTTCTAGGAAGTTCAATATGCAAACTAGATTTAAGAAAAAAAAAGTTTTTTTTTTTCCCCTTTTGTCTTTCATGACTATTTTATTTTCTTTAATTCCTTTAAAAACAGTCTAAAATGTTCTTAAATTCATTTGGAATATTGTTGATAATATAAATATAAGCATATAGGACAAAAATATATAAATATTTTATTTCTGTTATATGAACTATAGAAAAAAATTCATTGTTTTAATAAAGAATGAGAAGGCTTTTAAAGCAAACATGATGTTAAACTGCTTAACATATTTCAAACACAATACAATAATATAAACCACGTGAAGGAATAACCACTCCAAGAACAAGGCAGTTTTATGAGTCAGTTTTTCCAAATAATTCTACAGGATTTAAAATCCAAATCGAATCTTAAACCCATTTAAAACTATTTGAAAAGTAATTTTTACAAATGAATTCTTAAATATAAAGTATTAATAAAATTCCTGAATTTAGTTTATTTTGTAATAAGATTAACTGTTACAATATTGAAGAATTAAATGTAAAGGCTTTATTTTCAGAAATCTGTTTTGTAGTAAATGTGGTTGAATGATTTATTTTAGCTATTATTCCAACACAGTCAGAAAAATGTTTATTAATTTCAGATTTAAATCAAGAATGCATGTTTTTTCATAAAATAAGCATTTCAGGCAAGAAAAATTCAAAAATTATCTTGATATCTTAATGCATTCGACAAACATATAACTATAAATAAATATCAACAATGCCAAAAATTTCGATACAGATATTTATAATCCAGTCTGGATTTTTGCTCAAATCCCCAGAAATTATTAACATTTTGAAGAATTAAAATAACATTAGAAATTCTTCAGTACCGAGTTATATAAAAGAGAAATCAAACTAAATAAATAACTTTTTTCTTCTTCGTGCTCCATTTATTCTTTTGGTTACGGTTTGTTGCAATTCACTGACCTGACACTACTCATTATCTTAATTTTGGAATAACTGGACACGACTAGAAAGCATTACGGATCTACACATTAAATGAACCGATGCACAGTTGTAAAAAAATACTATAAGAGGTTGACGTATAAATAACTTCCAAAATCCAACCAGCATTCAACTACAAAGTTAAAACGTGCTTCGTAAACAGCTTTCTTTAATACCAGTTTTATATAGTTGAGAGTTCTTTCCCCTTCATATAGTTCCGTTTTCTGTACAACACGGAAGTGGCTTTTATCATCTAATGCCCATCGGATGGTACGAAAATGTTATTTCGAAACTAGCATCGTGACTCCTATGATAGGGTGGAGCAGATAAACGGTGGTGTAATGGGAAAGGTAAAAGGAAAATGGTGGGTTAAGAACTATGGAATAGCTTGGTGCCCACGCTCAGCAACTGTGATGTATGATCACATTCAAAGAAAATATGATTTAACAAGAACAGTTTTCTGATTCCAACTGATTCGTTACCATCGGAATAAGATGCATTTATTAATACTAAGCAAAATATGGAGGAATTGTCATCTGATTCTTGCGTTGGAACAAGTCATTTTGAATGCTGAATATGATTCTTTATATTATTACCCCTCTCCCGATAATAGTAAACATAAGCGGAATGACTACTTCTTCTTGCATACAGCCGACCACCCCGCCACCACTGAACGTAGCAGTATCGACTGCGGTATGACTACTATCAGAATTTTGGGTAACAACGTTAATATTAAGTAGAAAATAGTGTGCTATATCTGCTATAAGAAAACATTTTGAATGCTGAAAAACGAATTATATTTTATTGCCATTTTTTCAAATCCAATAACGTTAAGCAGAAATGAAACGGCAGTCATCTAAATTTTGTGCTAGAATGCTGGAAATTTCTATAATTTGTTGCTACTTTTTAAACAACATTTATAATCTATAGTAATGATTTATTTAAGAATCTACAAATGATAAACCCATTTTATTTATAATATTCAAAGGAAAACCACTGTTTATAGTCTGGAATAGTTGGTTTCAGAATGAAGCAGTAAAAAATGCAGAATATGCTCTTTTATTTACAAATATTTAAAAATTTAAAATAATGTAAAGTTTCGAATTCTTAATAAATATTGGCCAAACATTCATAAAAACAACAGACGCATATCAAGGTGGATATCATTCCAATAGAAACTAATTCCAATACATACCCAATGATAATAAACAAATTATATATATTTAGAAATTAAAATAGCGGGCTTAGAAAATTAATAACCAGTCTTTCAGGTCGACAATTCAACAATGCACAAATAGTGGATTCTTAGGATGAATAAATAATTACTTATGGAGCTCATTTCATTCCAATAAATCAGCTTTAATCTTTAAAAAAAAATTCAAAACAGCATTAAAACTAAAAAATGTGAATGCTTATTAGCTTCTTGAGCAGTAAGTTTTTTTTTATATTTAACCCTGACCAGGTTAGGGTCGGTATTTAATTATTGGAGGGAATCCTAAACTCGTGAAGTGAAATTTAATTGTTCCGTAAAATAACGTATCCAGAACGAAGTTTAATTAAAAATAGAATACTTTATGAACACTACTTAACAGAAAATAATGATAACGAACGAATTCCAATGTTTAATATGTCAAGTAGAACTTATTATATGAATCTTTCTAGACAGGATATTTCGGTATGGACACAATATTCTTGTTCCCGAGGTCAAGACGGTGGATGGTAAGAGAGAGAGAAGAAATAAAACAAAGAGAGCTTTTATTTGCAAAAGAAAGGATTAATTGGACAAGAACAAAGGAACAGGGAGACTGCTAGGTTTCCTTCTATTCTAAATTGAGCGAGGGAACATGGTTTTGAGATTAAGTATTCTTTCCGAGTGCCGCGTGAACCATATCCAATGCTGAAGCACAAGACAACGGTCATGTCACGAAACAAAAGAGAATCTACAGTTATGTTCGAATCTTTCTTTTTTTTTTTTTTTTAATCCTGTTGCTGTTGAATTTGTTTCTTCTCAATTTAAACAGAAATGGCTTTTCCCCCATAACTTTTTTACCTTCACGAGAAACAGATGGACTTCACGATTTCTGACTGGGGAAACTTGGTCTGGTATCCACTTCGATAGTTATGACTCGGTCACTATTAAGAATCACAAAACTCAATCATGTATCCACATCATGATGATACGAAGGATGATCCAAAGAAAAGTTTACAAGCAGAAGTATTTGGAAAGTAGAAATTGTGGATGAGAATATTGTTACCCAAGATGAAGACATATGGCGTAGTTGTCTTAGATTGGTCGTTCGAAGAGATGGTGCTAATGTTGAGACCTGAAACAGGTGGTTTTACAGGGACAGTGGTCTCGCACATAGATGATACGATTTCAATGGCCATCAAACACTGGCAAATCGTTGAACAGCAGCGAAGCCATGAGTAGACAACAGGTGGCGAAATGGCGTCGTTGTTTTGAAGCGGGCAGAGATATAGCTGGAAATGTTTAGGTGGGAAATCTGGATTCAACCCGCTCACAGCACTGATTTTGCTCCCAATGAATATTTCCTTTTCCCGGCATTGAAGAAACACTGATCGAAACAAGGTTCATATCAGACGGTGATGTTCAAAAGAGGTGCCGTGAGCTGGCCCAATAGCCAGGACCTGATTATTTGCCAAGATTGGTTAAACAAAATGGTCCAGCGGTGCGATGAATGCCGCCACAGGTTTGGTGATTCAGTGAAGAGAAGTGACCGTCACATTTGTCTCTTAATTATCATTTGTATGCTGTGTTTTTATTGTTAATAAAGCATTTTTTTCTTTGCTATGTAAACTTTTTTTTTGGATCACCCCTTGTATTTGAAGGGTAAAGAGTTCGTCGTAGAAATGTTTTTCATTCTCCAACATCTAATTTAAAATTTTATTTGGATTCTCCAAGTATGGTAAAAAAATATTTGAATACGAATTAGAAGAATGATTACCTTTATCAGATCACATAAAATTTTGTTTCATCTAGATTTAGTTCAAAATTTACAACTGATAAAGAATAAATCATTTTTCCACTAAAACTTTATAATCAACTATAAAATAAATTTTTAAAAAAGATTAAATTTATCTGCATTTTTGATAAATGATCACAAAATTCAGAATTCAATAAAATAAATCAGTTTAGGAAATTTCCAAACGATTTCAAAATGAAAATTGGAATAATTAAATAATTTATAATCATTATTATGCGAAATACTTAAAAAAATCAGAGTAATTTATAGATGATAATTAAAAAAGTAACCAAAAATAAACGGAAATTTAAAAACAAACAACAGGTATTAAAAAAAAGCTTACATGTCTATTGACACATTTTTATTTAAAAAAAGCTATTTATTACATTTATTTCAATAAAAAAAATAATAAATCGTTTTCAAATTTGAAATGAAACGATACAAGCAAATGATTTAAATTCCCAGCACATTGACTGGTACTTAAACGAGTTTCGAAGCTCATTTAAATTCACTGAAGGAATATCACACATTACGATTTAGCCATATGTTCATAACGAAGCCCCCCCCCCCCCCCCTATCTTTGCATTCCATTGTTCCATAGCTAAAATCAGCATTTAATAGAAGCTTCTGAATGTACGAAGAACAAAAGTTAGCACATTCCGAGCAGCCTATGCTCTTTCTATGAAGAGGATTCCACCATAGTCGAGTGCAGACAAAGGGCAATAATTATCTGTCTCCCATTCCTAACCCTTTGCCTAATTGATCCCAACGTTCATCGGCTCTGCTTGAGAGCATTAGCATGCTT